>CM056369.1:14484782-14884782 GCA_029641205.1 Citrus maxima | reverse complement strand
AAAGTTTAATATTTAGAGGCAGAACAGTAAAGAAGAAGATATATATTGATACTAAAATTTGACCTGTATTACCCTGATGTCAAGAATCACGACATCTCGTGTGGGCAAAATCTTCACAATACGAGATGCTTGCAAAATTGAAGCAGCATCTTATCACCTGTAATTTAATTAAGACAATAACTTTCCCCAACTATTTCAATGCATTATTGGCAACTAAATTTAGAGGGCGCTAATTAAATATCCTTTTAATAATATCTTCTTATTCTTCTCCAATCTAACAGTTATTTGGAAATCTGAAAAGAGGTTCCACAACAACTAGTAATATCAAACAAGACCTAAGTTGAGTATGATCAATTAATTAAAGTTATGATTTATTTTGTACAAAATAATCATTAGATAATTAGTCTGTAAAGTATGTCGGCTACTTCAAATGGAAACTTGTGATCAAAAGTGTATCACAGAAGTGACAAAGACACAGTAGAATTTAAATCAAGGAAAATTTGCAAAATTGAACTGGGTTACGGGGAGTTAGTAAGACTCCAAAGGAACATGGCAATTATTATTATCTAGGAATCAACTCATAGCGAAAACAAAATGAACTTTCCTAACTCACTAGAATTTAACTTGAAAATTGGAATATACGGCGTTGTATCACATATGGTATTTAGACATCAAGAAAAGAATCCCTATATCAGTGCACTATACTTGCCAGGAAATTAAAACCAGGCGAATGCCACCACCTCCTACTAGTTCTTAGGTGCTCGGAGTTCGATGAGGACTGCCATGCTGTGTCTCTTCAACAGTATGCAGTCAACTTCCTCCGGACTATCATCTTCCTTCGCGCTTTAGTTGCCCCTGTTTCCCCTTCAATAGAGTCAACATTATCTGGTTTGGCGCCAAGGAGCCCAAGCCCAGAAACAATAGCATTCTTTGGTATCAACCGCATGGGGACTTTTGAGCTGCGCCATGACATCCTGAGATGGGCTGTTGTGTAAGCCTTCTTCAAAAGGTCGTCCGTTGATCTTTCTCCTAATTAGACATTCAAAACCCTGCATGGAATCCATTTGAGAGGTTGGACAATAGACAAACTCCAACACAAATAGATAGTAAACAAGAATTCAGACAGCAATCACTGTGGCTGAACAAATGGGCCTATTAAAGCCTAATAAAAGTTGGAACCATATTCACCACTCTGCATTTCCTTAGAGAACTATATCAGAATTCTGTAAATGTAAAACTATTCTTACATATTTAACTGTAAAACAAGAGAAATTGTACTTCCGTAGCAAAGTCTTAACTATTGGTAAGTATCTGGACTTGGAAAGGATGCTAGTTGATTAAGTAAAGGAAAATTGACATCAGACTTTGAGGTGATAGATCTATATACACTTTAATCGGAACCACATTAACATCATCTGAGACAAATAAACAAATAACCCAGTCAAAGTTCAACAAACAAAACATTAAAACAAGAGTAATTTGGTTTATCAATGTATATATCGAGACGTCGATCAATAGACAAATACGTAAAAGAGAGACGGAGAGACCTCAAAGCCGTGCTTAAGAACAGTGCTACTCCAATAACATCAAAATGGTTGATGACCGCTCAATCAAATCCACACAATAGCTGATATCTCATGTTTGCATATAGTACAATGAAAGCACCATAACCAAGCGCATTAGTACTTACAGATGGGATTGTCACATATAACCTGTCAGACACCAAAGATGGCCCAAATTTACAGATGGGATTGTCGCATTAGTGCTTAGACAGTAAACATTTGCTCTATTAGCCTGATTACACAAGAAACGGAAACAAGTGTTCTAAATTTTAATCTTTTTATATAGCCAAAATGATGAAGAAGATAATGTAGTTGATAATACTGACCTGAGTTAATAAATATGGGGCTGGTAACAATCACAGCATCCTATCATGTGGGGAAAGCCTTCGCAACAGAAAATGCTGCTTGCTTTGAAGAAATAATAACTTTCCAATTCCATAAGGTAGCTTAATGCCCTTTTAGGATATCAGCACCAGCCTAACAATTATTCATGGAAATTCGATATGCATTTATCACCTTTAATTTGCTCATATTTGCCTAGAGTATTGTTTTTGCGTTAACTTAACAAGCTTGCAAGCCACCTACAAATGGTTTTAAATAATGTGTGAGAGTGTGAATTCGAACGAATTAATCAAATATGATGACAGAAGAAACAAAAGCAAAACAACCACAAGACGTAGAAATATACTTTTGTTATATTTGGAGCATCTTCTACTGTCTTCTTTTCCTTTAGCTCTGTTTCTGTGTGTGTTCAAACTCAATGCCTCAAGGCTCAAGATAATTTTATGACCATCAATCTTTTGCAGCCATATGCAGACTTGAACCACTGTAGTGTCCCTAAGGAACTTGAAAATTAGAAAGTTTTGTTGGTGGTAAAGTTGTGGGGAATGGCAAATGTAGAGAAATACAACAATAATGGTGGAACTTTATTATGTAAAGTAATGTGTTTACAACTAACTCTGTATGTAGGAAAAAACTGCAGAAATTTTGTGTGCTTCAAGGCACGTTACAAATGTCGCTTTCCTTAAGACGTTATTTGCCCCCACCAATTGAGTGATGCACATGGGTTAAGCAAATACGCCTCCAGGATACAATGAAGCACTTGTTTGTTTGCTTGCGTTGTGCATCGACGAAAGTAAACCAGAATACTCTTGAATGTTGCAAGCCTGCAAAGAAACAATATATTGTTCCTGCAGAAAACAATATATTGGAATGTGAATGCACAAAAGAAATGGGTGTTTTGTGTTGAAATTCGTACTAGAAAAGAATGCTAAGAAAAGAGTGGTGTAGGATCATTTATTTCATGTCTAAATGGCTTAAACATGACCCCTATTTATAGATATACTTGTGCCCCCTCATTTGGGTCATCATCTTTCATGATACCCCTTCATTCATGGCCATTGGATCTAGATTTGATTTTAATCAATGGTCCAAATTGAACCATCACCATTTCAAATGAAATGTCACCATGAAATGATGCATCTCTAAGTGAAATGTTGCTATGAAAAGTTATATCATTTAGTAAAAAGATATCTTTTCTACAAGACACAATTAAATGGACATGTCCTTACAACAAGACATCATTTAATTAGACATGTCTTTAGTGAAAGGTATCTTTTCTATAAGGCACAATTAATAGGACATGTCTTTACCATAAGACACATTTATTTTGAAAATTTTCCAACAAGTTTCAAAATGAGTGACTAAATATGATAATCGAAACTAATTTAATATACACGCCTTGTAAATCTGAAACTAAATTACTCAAATGTATATGCCTCTTTGCAGCAAAGAAACAGAGTCAATATACGAAGATGATTTTACTAACCAGTGAGAGCTTGCAAATATTGGAAGGATAACGATTACTCATAATCCAAATCCCCAATACCTTCTAATATCTCACTCACTTGAGTTCAAGCTCCCAAAATTCACTACAGTGAAACTCTCACAACAAAATTCTCTTCAAAGTTTCTCTACTCAAATTTGATTAAGCTGCTTAGAATCCTTAACCTGATAACTTACACAAACAAAAACAACTTGCCTAAAGTTTAATATTTAGAGGCAGAACAGGAAAGAAGAAGATATATATTGATACTAAAATTTGACCTGTATTACCCTGACGTCAAGAATCACGACATCTCATTTGGGCAAAATCTTCACAATACGAGATGCTTGCAAAATTGAAGCAGCATCTTATCACCTGTAATTTAATTAAGACAATAACTTTCCCCAACTATTTCAATGCATTATTGGCAACTAAATTCAGAGGGCGCTAATTAAATATCCTTTTAATAAAATCTTCATATTCTTCTCCAATCTAACAGTTATTTGGAAATCTGAAAAGAGGTTCAACATTTTACAACCAATCAAAAATCACTGAACCATTGGAAAGTGATTTACGTATAATTTTTTTTTCCAAATTTTGTCCAAAATGATGAATGAGATAGGATGACACAAGAAACAAATGTAAATTGACCGCAAGTAGAAATATACTTCTGTTATATTTGCAACATCTTCTAGGGTCAATTGCTTTTCCTTGAGCTCTGTTTCTGCATGTGCTCAAATGCAACACACATACCACAAGATATAATTATCAACATGAATCTTTTGCCGCCACATGCACCACTTGGAAAACTGTTTATGGCCATAAAGAACGGGAAAATCAGAAATCATTAACAACGAGAGAAATCATTTTAATCGCAGCCAAACATACACACTAAGAAAATCTAAAATTGAATTTCTCCCAATGAATGTGCCTCTTCACAGCAATTGCACAAGCTAATCCCAGCAGCCTGCGTCATGGAGCTTCTCCCAATGAGTGAGTGAGCCTTGAACAGTTATCACTTAGCTCAAACTAACGTGAAATTATTGTGGACATCTGAATTAAAAATAGATGTAAAAGCAGTTTTCTCAAAGCAAGGTCAAGATAAGAGATTAACTCTGCTCCTTATTTACATTAAAAATACCAAACAATGAAAAACAGAGCTAGAGAAGAACTTACCTGTGCGTTGAGACCACGTGGGGAATGTGAGATATCTTCTTATATTTGGTTTGAGAAACTCCATCTTCTTCTGAAAGTTCTGACAGTTCCCTAAACCCAGGCCAATACAATTGCAACGGAAACTGCATGCTTTAACCATCTCCTGTTATTTCAAGACAATAATAACTTAATTGCAACACTGCATGCTTCAACCATTAACCTTTTCCATTTCAACACTTCTTTTGTCCCCCGCCCGATGCCCTTTTCACAATTCTAAGAATCAGATAAATCAGCCTTCTTCACAAAACAATGAAAAACTTTTCACCGTGTTCCACTCATTCCGGGATCAGCATTGATAACAAACATTTGATGAAGACCCTGCCAATTAACATTTGATGAAATCTGTAGCAGAATTTCTTATTTTTCCTTTGTACACAAATGCAGACACTTAAGCAAATAAAGATTTCTTACCTAAAGCAAATTAGGATTTCTTTTGACCCTGCAAGTTACAATTTCAGTCCCCATGTAATAGTAAAAATTTGTACACATATTTATAGCAAATTAATATTTCATACCTCACAATATTTATCATAACCATCAATCTTTAGAAACCACATGCGGACTTGTTAAACTGTTTATGGCCCAAAATAACAGGAAAATTAGAACAGATTTTTAAGAATGAGCGACTAAATATTTCAATGGCAACTAAAATTACACATCTTGGAAATCTAAAACTCAAGTACTCAGAATGAATGTGCCTCTTCACAGAAATTAAACAAGCTGGGAACTTTAGTGCAAATGCTTTTTCATAATCTTCAATTGCATAAGTCAGTTAGAATCAATCTTTCTTAATCTTTCAATTCACAGATGAGAGCCTGATAACACAAGGAAACACTGTAAGTGAATTGTCAACTGTGACAAATTTTGGGTAAAAATCATCAACTGTAGTTATCCGCATAACATACAGTGTCAACACCAAATTCCTTCCTGATCCGTGGAAGCATTTCAGCCCACAGACGGTTTGCTTTGTCAATATATATCAAGCTTTGTAGCTTTTAAGAAACTGAGAGGTGAAACACCTGGAATTTTCGATAGCAACTCAGGATTCTATATTTAAACTATGATGTTTGATAACTTGCCGATACAAAAGACATTGCCCCTAGCACATTTTTACAGGAGCTAAATTCAAGCCAGTCACTTCCATTTGTTGCAGTTTTAACGCAGAAAGAAAAAGGGAGAAAAAAAATCTGCAAGATACCGCATGTTCGCGGAAGCAGAGTTGAATAATTACAAAATTACATTCTTGATTGCACAGAAATGATATATAGCTAAACAAGCATAAGGAAATAACAATATAATTTTACATTGTTCAGCTTTTGGTCTATGTCACAGTCAAAGACGGGAAGAGAATTTTACTAAGAAATAAGCGTGTACTAATGTTAAAGAAAAACATTCACTGACAACCCCAATCGCTGATATATGCTTAATTTCTCACCCACTAAGAACGTTCAATTCACTCAAATGAAATTTTCACAGGAAGGTCTCATTATTAAGGCTTTAGCTTCACTTCACATGCTCAGCAATTCAAATTTGAGGATGATATTTCTCAAAATGGAGGGCTCTATTTGGCTTGCCAACAATCTTCCTCACCACTATCATCCTTGCTATACCGGTTGCACTGAACAATCTTCATTCTGACATTTGCCTTATTAACCTGAGTACACAAGAATCCGAAACAACTGTTAGAAGTTTTAATCTTTATATATAGCCAAAATGGTGAATAAGATGAAGTACTTGATAACAAAAACCTGATTTAATAAATAATTAAGCGGCCAATAATAAGCACAGAATCTCATCGTGTGGGGAAAGCCTTGACAACAGAAGATGGTGCTTTTATTCAAGCAATGATAACTTTCCAATTTCATAAGGTAGCTTAATGCCCTTTTAAGAATATCTGCACCAGCCTGACAATTATTGATGGAAATTCAAATTCAGAATCATGTTCGTATGAGAGATGAAATGTAATGAGCGACTTGGCCACCATATATGCATTTATCACCTTCAATTTGCTCATCTTTTTCTGAAGTATTGTTTCTGCATTAACTTAATTAGCTTGCAAACCACCTGAAAATGGTTTTAAATAAAGTGTAAGAGCTCCAATTCGAACGAAATAATCAAATATGCTGACAGGAGAAACAAAAGTAAAATAACCACAAGAAGTAGAAATATACTTTTATTATATTCAGAGCATCTTCTAGCTTCAAGCTCTTTTCCTTTAGCTCTGTTTCTGTTTGTGCTCAAACGCAATGGCTCAAGGGTCAAGATAATTTTATGACCATTAATCTTTTTGCAACCACATGCAGACTTGAAAAACAGGTCGTGGCCCTAAGGAACTTGAAAATTAGAAAAGATTCAGAATGAGTGACTAAATATTATAATCGAAACTAATTAAACATACAAGCGTAGAAAATCTGAAACTGAATTTCTCAAATGTATATGCCTCTTCGCAGCAATTGCTTGTGGTGGAAACTTTACTGCAAGGACTTTCTCAAATCCTTGCAGATCACACTCTACCTGATAACAAAGAAACATAGTCAATATAGGAAGATGATTTTACTAACAAGTGAGTGCTTACACATATTGGAAGGATAATGATTACTCATAACCCAAATCCCCAATACTCCCTAATATCTCACTCAAGTGAGTTCGAGCTCCCAGAATTCACTACTGTGAAACTCTTACAACAAAATTCCCTTCAAAGATTCTCTACTCAAATTTGATGATGATGTCCCTCGAAAGGAGGCAAAAAATCTAACACTGATCAAATTGGCTTGTGAACAATTAATCTTCCTGGCCATCATGCATACCAGGTGTGGTGAGCAATCTTCATTCTGACATTTGCCTTAAGAAGCGGCTTAGTATCCTTAACCTGATAACTTACACAAACAAAAACAACTTAATTAAAGTTTAATATTTAGAGGCAGAACAGTAAAGAAGATGATATATATTGATACTGAAATTTGACCTGTGTTATCCTGACGTCAAGAATCACAGCATCTCATGTGGGCAGAATCTTTGCAGTACAAGATGCTTGCAAAATTGAAGCAGCATCTTATCACCTGTAATATAATTAAGACAATAACTTTCCCCAACCATTTCAATGCATTATTGGCAACTAAATTCAGAGGGTGCTAATTAAATAGCCTTTGAACAATATCTTCTTATTCTTCTCCAATCTAACAATTATTTGGAAAATCTAAATGACAATCATGCATCGATGGCATCAAAATTTGGCTACAAAGCAACCTGGAAAAGGCTTTACTCTCTGAATGAGAGCATGAATTCAAAACAAATATCATGAATGAAGAAACAAAGGCATAATACCACAAAAAGTAAAACTTTTTCCCAGGGCTCTCTGTTTCTGTTTGAGCTAAAACCAATGGAAACCGATGGAAATGAATTTCTAGGAATTAGACATATCAGCCAAAACAGGTACTCTGTACAAGCAAAGTAAATAGGGTTACAAAAAATTTTAAGATTGATATGATAATTAAAATTTCAGTCACCATATAATTAATAGAAAACTTTGGACACAATGATTTATTGCATATTAAGATTGCTATACAAAATATAATATTAGCACTAGGAGACCGCACCAAAGCATACCGAATTGAATGTGCCTTTTCACAGCCATTTTACAAGCTTTGAAGCTTTACCACAAATGCTTTTTCCAACCCGTGAACATGATGCACCCGAGAGATGCAAGCTATGAAATTGTTACTACAGCAAGCGTTGGAACATTTTTAAAAAAAGAAAGTTTATGAAAATACGCCTTTGGATACCAGTCTTCAGGAATCAATTCATCCGTAATAACAATTTTCAAGAAGTATCAACTGCTTTAAGCTCATCGACATCACAGAGATCTTCAACTAAAATAGAGCAGATCCGGCCATCACTATCCCTTCTACTGCTCTTTTCCTTTAGAGAATACTTGAATTACAGAATGCGTGTACGGCAATCTTCTTCAAGGTCCAATGATCAAACCTTGAATGCGTGTAAGGCAATCTTCTTCAAGGTCCAATGATCAAACCTTGCACAATAACAACAGAGGTAGTTGTTCCTTCGCCAGCCTAATCCTTGGTCTCAGGAATGTCCTCAACAGAGTACTCGAAATCAACCTAAAAATTAAGAATGAGTTGGAAAACTGTTTATGGCCCTAAAGAACTTGAAAATTAGAAAAGATTAAGAATGAGTGACTAAACATTTTAATCGCAACTAAACATACAAATCTTGAAAATCTAATTTTGAAGTACTCTTGAATGAATGAGCAATTGCACGAGCTGGTGCCAACTAAGGTTACTGTGAAGTCTCTTACAAATCCTTAAAGATGATACTTTACATACCACGATAACCTGATAACACATAGGAACACAATGAACATTAAAGTGTGTTCTGACAATGCAAATTTGTGGAAATTATCAGCTGTGGTTACCTGGACAATATTGCCAACACCAAACTCCTTCCTCAATTGAAACATATGATCAGCCCACAAATGCTTTGCTTTGTAGCTTTTGAGAGCCTGAAATTGTTATCACAACCAACAGTGAAAATTGGGTGAAACAATTGATAATATTATCATAATTCCATATGTTTATATAGGATAAACCGATCAAAGAATGAAAAGAGATAGAAATGATGATCTTAGCACCTTAACATCATGCAATAATAATCATCATGTCTTTCAGGCAGCTATCTTATCACTTTCTTCTTCAAAGTCCAGCAACAAAACGCTGCACAATAACCACAGTGGTTGTCGTTGCACTGCCAGCATACTCCTTGGTTACCCCAATGTTCACCACGAAGTCTTCAAAGTCAACCTAAAAATAAATAAAAAAAATGCAATGCAGGTGGAAATGAAAATTCTATAAATAAAATAAAATAAAAATGCAATGCTTGAGCTTGAGCTTGCTTTAGCATCATCATAATAGTAAATTTTTATATATCTTTACTTCTCTGTTCTTGTTTAGACACAACAAGATATCAATAGGTGAAGATGGAAATGAAATTCTATAAAATAAAGCAAGTGAATTACCAGCAGAATATTTTAGCAATCCTTTCGCTAAACTTTTCTTTTTCATAGTCTTGCACTCCTGCCTGCATCATCAAAACCAAATTAGCTTGGATCTGCGAATTGCTAGTGTAGTTCTGACATCTCCTCGAATCCCTGGTGAACATAATTAAACTCGTATGAAATAAAACAAAGTGGGCTAATGTACTACAAAAAACAATTACACAATTACTTATTTATACCATGATTGATTCTATAATTTTTATAACAGCATCATAAAGTGACCCATTAAATTAATGGTTGAAGTAAATAGTTAAATTCAATACGCAAATCAAAATATTAGAAAATATTATATATTCCTGTCAGGCATTCGCAATATACAGAATTTTAATTCAAAATATAATTATTTTTATTAATTTCATTGCAAGCAACAAAAAAGTAAATCAGAGGCGGAGAAATTACCAGCGAGTGATATCTTACGGCGACCACATGATGCGGGGAATGTGAGATATCTTATTATGCCAGCCTTCTTCTTCTAGAGGAAGAAGAAGGTATGTCTGTTGTCCTGCGATCTTCTAGAATGGGCAGTTCTTCTAGAAGATCACAATAATAAATACTCAGTTCCTGCAGTGTCGTCGTTTGAAGAAGGTAATCCGGCAGCGCCTTTAATTTGTTGCAAGACCAAATCGTCAAGGAAGAAAGACGTGGCATGATGGAGATGTTTTCCTTCCTCGTAATCCTGTAATTCCACTCTTCCAGTTCATCCAATTCGACAATTTTGAGAGATTTCAATTTGGGGAAGGCAATAACTGATGATGACGATGAAGATGAAGATGGGTCGTCCCAATAACTGCTTTCTTCTATTCCCAAAAACTCATTACCCACTCTTTTTACACTTTTCAAGTTGTCAATTGTGAGTCTTTCCAGAGGCAATTTTCCCAAAGGAGGCAAATGCTCACAGTTAACGCAGTAGAAAAGGCTTAAATCCCTTAGATTGGTTAGCAAAGTCAACCATTTGGGAAAAATGTTGCCTCCATAGGATTCAATCCCGAATTCCTCTACATTCAAAGGCGGTTGTAAGGCTTCAAGAAGTTGTTTGTCTTTCTCATTCTTCCACCTCCTTTCTTCATCTTCCCCATCTACGACTCTAACAAACTCAAGATGCAAACAAAGGAGGTTTTCCTTATTGTAGAGTTCTAATCTCTCGGCCTCATCTATATGTGACACATTACTCAGCCCTTCTATACTACATTTACCACGGAGTTGAAGATTTTTCAGAGATTCAAGCCTACACGTAATGCTACCATCAACACCTCCACCCACCACAAACCTGTCTAATGTTCGAAGGCTGGTTAATCTGGAAATCCCTATTGGCATGTACTTCAACGAACGAGTTTCACCATTCAGTAAACTCCTCATGTTCATTAACTTCCCAATCCCCGCTGGCAATTCTCTAAGATTTCGGCACCGCCTAATATCTAGCTTTTGTAAATTATATAATTCACACAAAGTCTCAGGTAGTCTCTCTATGTGTAATTCAGACAAATTAAGATATTTTAAATGTATCAATTTTCCAACATTTTCTGGAATTTCTCTAATCCTATTTGCCTCAGGATACAAAAATAATAAGTGAGATTGGCTTATAACTAATTGTCTTATAACTAATGCCCTTAAACACGCCAATTTACTAAATAACTCCGAAAGTATGCTACTATTAAGAGACGAATTGAAATAACTTTCATCATCAATTAGGAGGGTACGCAATCTATTAACTCTATCAAATTCAAAAAAGGACATAGGAAATGAAGCTCCTCCTTGAAAATTTAACCCTAAGTGACGGACTTTGTCACCAAAAGAGTTTATGACTGACTTTTTGGTACCATTAATTTCTAGCCACAAACATTCTTTTCTACTTACAAATTGGGCAAAATCATGTACTATGTCATGCATCTTGCAACTCAAAATATCATCATCGTCATTTTTCTTAAATTCTTGAAAGAAAGAGCGTGCTGCTAAAATTTTGAGACACTCTTCCCCAATCATCTCCATCTCTTTGTCTTTTTCTGCATTAAGGTAACCTTGAGCCATCCACAGATTAATCAATTCCTCTTTATCCATATTGTAGTCTTTTGGAAAGACAGCACAATATGAGAAACACTGTTTTACCATAGAATTGGAGGGTAAATCGTTATAACTCAACAACAAAGGAGCCAAAAGACCTTGCCCAATCTCTTGTACTTTCCACATTTCACTATCTAAAATTCTTTGCCACTCTTTTACTGTAATTTTAGAGCGCAAGAGATTCCCTATTACCTTTGCAGCAAGAGGCAGGCCTTTGCACTTGCATGCAATTTTTCGCCCGATTGGTTCTAATCTTTCACAATCCTCGAAACAGCGACCGAAAAACGCTAACTGCTTGAAAAACAACCAGCATTCCTCTTCAGCCAGTTGTTCAATGGAGATAGTGTCTGACTCTGTTGTTCCCATCATACGTGCAATTGACTCATTACGTGTGGTTACCAAAATTTTACTTCCGTGGAGACCATTCTTTAGACAAAAGAAGAATGGATCCCATTTATTGGAATCCCCATCCCATACATCATCTAAGATAAGAAAAATTTTTTTTCCTCCAATTGATCTATGGATATGGCTCATAAGAGATTGGAATTCGCTTAAACCAGAAGCTTCTTTTGACTCGCCTAGACCTTCAATGATTGCTTTGGCGACTCTAATCTCCTCAAAAGTGTCTGATACACACACCCATATAACTTTTTCAAAATTTCTTTTCACCTCATCATCATTATAGGCTAGTTGTGCAAGAGTGGTTTTACCTATACCCCCGAACCCAACCAGTGAGATGATATGAGGGTGTTGTTCACTACTTTCACCCAACAACTTGCTTAAGAGCTCACTTTTCTCATGAACTCTACCAAAAACCTCTCCCTCATCAATCGAGGAGGTGGTTCGCACTCGCTCTGGTTTCTTAACATTGTTACTCACATTCTCAACAAATTTGAAACTATCTTTTTGTCTGGCAATATTATCTAGCTTTTCATTGATTTCGCTAATCTTGACAGCAATATCATGACGAAGACTGAGTTGTTTGAAACCACCAAAGCAGTTTGAGGCAGCAGGAAAGAAGGAACATACCTTCGTCAAAAGAGTAACAAAAGCATTGTCGTTATCATCATCATCATCATCGCCGCCCTCATCAAGCTGCAATTTCCGTGTTTCAGTGATCCACTCTTCCAACACATCTTCCATGTCGTAGGATGCGTCTCTGAGCTGATCCAGCCAAAACGTAACAGCTTTGTCCTGCTTCATTTGCCTCTGCTCTGCATCTTCCAGCACAGCTTGAATGGCTTGAAGATTGGTGGTAAGCTTTCCCACTTCTTGTTCGACACCCGTCACAAGCCTCCACTTTTCTTTTACCTGATCTTGAGCAATGGATTTCAGCTGGTCCAAGAGATAGGAAACGATCGCATGAGCCATTCTGATATTAGATCAAATGGTAAATGCTGCAATTGCTTTTCTTGCTGCATTCTTCTTATACTAATAGGAGATATTTAATTTTTACCCTTGAGTCAATGTCAATGTGAACGTTCTTTTGTGCTGCAAATTGAAGGCGTCCCCACAGGAGTCACCGTCTGGGGCTAGCTTTCTGATCCCACCACCTCAATAATTGTACAGTATCTGCCCTCTGTTTCTCTGATTCATAATAATTCATTGTTAATTCTGCAGAGTGCACAGCATCAGCACTTGTGAAATTTCTTACATTTGTATTTAGTTACTTGCTGCTCTTAAGAAAGTTAGTAACAAAATATTTGTAAACTGCAACAAAAAGCTCAGTGCAATCTATCTATGAATCTTGAGAATTCACATATAATACAGACGATTTAAAATAGTCATAAATTTTTTTATTATAAATATTAGTATATTTGTAATGGTATAATATATATAGATGAAACTATATAGAGTAATTTCGCCTATTTGTATAAATTCATTATGAATATCATCACAAATTTGTATTTGGTCGGGACCGTGCGAGTGAAATTTTTGATAAAATCATCTCCTGACAATTTATTTATTATATGTTTCAATATAGCTTTAACGTATGGATCCATTTCTCATCTATATGGCCTTTTATTATCAGGTAGGGCGAAGCCATTTGGTCATTTGAAAAAGTTGTGATTCCGTTTTAGTCCATTTTGTCACGACAAAAAGAGAATTGTTAAATATAACATTCTCAAATTATTTTGTGGTGGTCGGGGCCCATGCCCGTGGAAAAGATAAAGAATAAAACAAAAGTTGGAAAAATCATGCAGCCGACCCTTTTTTCTATCTGATTGCGCAATATTAGGTATAAAACAGTGAATTATTGCAATTTTTTTGGAGTGTGGCCCGAATTTGAAATGGAAATATTGTCTAATTGCTCTTCAGATTTGAAAAGTGCAGGCGTCGAACAGCTACTTGTCTTCAATAATTCATAAGATGAAAGGGATGATTACTGTCTTAGCCGGTCTGCCAATGAGATAGATGAAAGTCATCTTGCAAAAAATTAAAATATTGAATTCCCCTACTTGGAATTGGGGCCATGTATGGTGTATAAAACAGCATTAATTATTTAATTCCCTTATATATATATATATATATATATATTAAACAACAAACACAGACAACAATATATATATATATATTAAACAACAAACACAGACAACAATTAATGCTATTTTATACACCATACACGGCTAGGGTTGGCAATGGGACGGAATGGGATGGAATTTATCAATCCCAGACTCATTCTATATATGCAAATGAGATGAAAAAATATTTCAGTCCCGTCCCTATATTTTTTTTGGGACAAAAATATGTCCTAATCCCGTCCCAAAAGAGATGAGATCCTGCGGGATCCCATCCCAATTGAAAAAAATTTTATTCTTAATCGGTAATGAGACGGGATGGGACAGAATTTGTCAATCCCACTCCCGTCCCGTATATGTAGTTGGGATAAAAAAATGTCTCACTCCCGTCCCAAATTTTTTTATGAGACAAAAATATGTCTCAATCCCGGCCCAAATGGGATGGGATCCCGCAAGATCCCATCCCATCAGGAAAAATTACCATCCCTATACACGCCCCCATTCCAAATTAAAATATTGACATTAGTTGGGTTTTCATCTTGTCTTCAATAATTAACGCACGATGAAAGGAATCCAAACGCACGATGAACGACCTGTTTTACTCTTTGGCCTTAGCTGGCCTCCTACCTCCCCAGCACTAAGGCTAAAAGCCTTCTGTGAATGACCTGTTTAGACTTCAAATTTTTCCCGACGGTGGTTCACCGATATTATTCCCTCAAAATAAAATCAGACTGTGCTTACAGTTACCCCCTTGCAAACAGAAAATTTGAGGGGGAAAAGATAGAACATGTTATGATTATTATGAATTTTCCATCCCTTATATAAATGCTCAAATTTATTTAAATTGTGAGTCATAGAAGTATATTACCTAAATTATTTTATCAGGCCATGTTCATATACTAGGAGTAAGTACGAAATTGGACTAATTTTGTGATTAAATGTTTATCTCATGTTTGTTAAACTTAATTGAATTGGACTCAGGGACTAAATTTAAGTTTAATCCTAAAATTATGGGATTAATAATTCTAATTTACTCATGGTTTTAGTTGGGATAAAATTAAAGAAAAAAAGTTATCTATTTATGAGACTTTAATTTCTATCATTATTGTTTATTTACACTTAATATTAATTAATTTTTATTTTATAATTTACTTAAAAATTATTTTTATTTACTATCTATCATCTGAATAAATTGGAACTTTACTTCTACCAACTCTTGAGATTAATTTTTCATTATTTGCATATTTGATCATTTGTCAATAAAATTAACCATTTAATAATTTATAGCATTATTGATTGTATTAAATTTAATAATCACTAATATGATATTAAAAATACCATGAAAATATTTTAACACCATCAATTAATTGATTTTATATATTTTTTTAATATTTGATAAGAATTTGATAAAAATTAATTAAGTATTTAAATTTTTATTAATTTTTTATTTGTTTATTTTATTATGAATACCCAATAACTTACAATATAATTAACTTTCTTATTCAGACTACTCAGCATCAGCTCCTATAAAATTTCTTACATTATAAGCAACAAAATATTTATAAACTACAACAAAAGGCTTAGATCAATACACCGATGAACCTTCTGAATTTATATATAATATATTAATTGGTGATCTAGAATAGTCTTAGTAGATAGATTTTTTTTAAAATATAAATAATCAATAAATTTTTTATCGTTTAATAGATATTGATGTAATTTCGCCGGATCATATGAATCCATTATGAATTTCAGCGGAAATTTGAATGTGTTCTGGACCGTGCAAGTGAAATTTCAGATAAAATCATCTCCTGACAATTTATTTATTATATTTGGGTGCTGCTCCTGTAACTTTATTATGTCATGACAAACTTCAAAATCTAATTTAGAGTGCGACTCAAATAATTGTAATTAGTAATTTATTACATCTGCAGTCGGATATTTTGGTGATAAAAAAAAAAAAAGAGAATAAAATCAGTCCCATAATGATTTTAATAAATATCATACTACAAAGAAAATATGTGAAAGATAACTAAGGAATAAAGCTTTTCCGAAATGATTTATAAAATTGCTTTTGGAGAACGGTTGTGAAATTATATCAAATTACTAAAATTTAGTTAACCTCTCAAGAAGTCTATTTCTCGAGTTTAAAATTCGAATGTCAAAAAAAAAGATAAAAGGTTAAAAAAATATTTTAAATATTATCCACCCTTTTACTATTTTAATATACAAAAAGAAGAATTACTTATTTTTAACATAGCAACCGGGGGCATAATATATCTGATGGATTTTTCTATAGAACAAAGCTTATTATATCTCCTATTAAAAAATGTCATTTTTTGTTAGGAAAAAGACATTTATATCCCCAAAGTTTGGAGAAATGGTTACCAACGCTCCTAAGTTTTCAAGAAAAGATACTAAAACTTCTTTCTTACTACAATACCCTTTACCTTTATTATCCCAAAAATTAACTTTAATTTTTTATAGTAAAGAGAAATATAATATTAAAATAAATGCAATAATTTATACATTTTAAAATAATTTCTATATTTAAAAATATTTTAATATTTTACAATCTATTAATATATTTTATTATGTTAAAGTAAATTTTATGATAAATGTAAACATAATATTAAAATAAATGTATTAAAATTTAAATTATGATGTAAAATAATAATTTTAACATTATTAGTATGTGAGACTTTTTTAATTGTAAAATGTATTTAATGCAAATTTTTATTTAAAATCTCTACAATAAATACAAATATATTATTAAATAAATATATTAATTTACATATTTAAATTTATTTTAATATTTTAATTTATTAATCTACAACGTAGATTACATTATTTATATAATATTTGTGTTTATTCATTTGCAAGTTAAATTTTTCGGGATACTAAAGGTAAAGGGTATTATGGTAAAAAAAGAGCCTCGATGTCCTTTTTAGAAAACTTGTGGTGTTGGTGACTATTTCTGCAAACCTTGGAGATATAAATACCCTTTTCCCTTTTTCATTTTAAGCTAGTGGCAAACTAAAGATTAAACTGTCATAAATTCACAAGATATTCACCACAATATTTGTAGGAAATTTCTTCTTCCCTAAGCGGAAAATACAAAAATAATAATAATAATTGGCAATTTCACTAGCAAAACTAGTATTTTATTCCATATCCAGGGGCGGAGCTCAGGGTAAATCTTCATGAGGCCCAAGTTCAAATTTCAAGTGTTAGCTGGGGATTAATTTTATTCGGTTTTTTCTATTTATGGCTAGTATGTAGGGTATTCCAAAATTTGAGAATTTTGTGACTGATAATTGAAACTATTGTTGCAAGAGAAAACAAAATGAACAAAATAAAAATCAAAGAGGTAGGCCCAAACTTACAAACTTTTAAAAAAGGCTATGAAAAATAATTAACAAATAAAAATCAAACAATCAGCTACTTTGATTTTATTTCACAAAATATACAATTAAAATTTCATTATGGGTGCGTATGGCACACTGTATTGTATTATGCTGTATTGCATTATTTTTATACTGGTGTATTGTATTATGATGTATTGCATTAGCACTGTATTATAATAATGTTGTACAATATTTGATGCTGCACTGTACTGTATTAATTTTTAATTATACTATGTTTGGTGTTGCACTGTACTGTATTAATTTTTTGTGATTAATTTATATTATATATTTATAAAATAATATTTATTAGTACTTAAAAAAATAAATATAGAGGTCTTATATTTTAGAAATTTAATTACAAAATGAATTGTGCTAATATTTTATATTATTATTTATGTTATTATTAATTTTAGGTTAATATTATTGAAATTCATTCGTATTTAAATATTTATTATTTTTTATATTATATTATTTAAAAATATTAAATTTTATATATTAATATTACAATAATTAAATAGTGTAATATTATATTATATTATATATACTTTTAAGTATTTATTATTAATCATATTAAATTATAAATTTATTAATAAATTATGGTGTAAAAAATTATATTATATTATAAATTATAAATTATATATTTATCATTTTTTATTATTATTAAGTAAAACTAAAACTAAAAGTTAAAGTTAAAGTTAAAGTTAAAAAAAAAAAAAAAAAAGCTAATGCGGGAGTTCCCGCATTAGCGCGCCTCCCGATGCCCAATCCCAATGAGGATCAATTGCTCCCAAACATGTTATTGGTTTAAATTAATGCTAGACCCACAATTAATCCTATGCAATACCACACACCAAACACACCCTATATGTATCAAGTATTCAAGGGAAAATCAGTCATTTTATACCTAATTTTGAATATTTCATTTAAAAACCTCAAAAAAAATTCAAAGCTTATAGGGTGATGGTCCCCTCTAAGAGTGCGTAAATTTGGGTTTGGATCAACTTGATTGGGTTTTAGGTTGATTGGCTTGGAATATTCAAATTGGATTAGATCAAATCAAAACTTTGGAGTTGAGTCTAGATCGGATCAGGTTATAATTATATGAGGACGAGGTTGGGTTTGAGTTAAATTTGAATTTGGGTCAATTATGATGGATTCAGATAATGTTCGGAACAGGGGTAATTTTGGGCCTTTTTTTGTTTTGATTCTTTTTCAAAATTATCTCATTTTAGTTCATTTTTACTAATTTTAAACTAAAAAAAATTGAAAACTACTACTATGAAATCAAATGAACAAAAATTAAAATAAACCAAAAATAATATTGTTAAATTATGCTATCCAGGGGTTATTGGTTATTATAAAAAAGTAGGACGTAAATGATATATATTGATTACAGTATGGGGGAAAATTGTCATTCTCCCTCTATATATATATATATATGTATAGAGTGGATATGGGGCCTTTTAATGCTTTAGCTTAAGAGCAAAAGTAAAAGATTATAAAGAAAAGGGTGTATATGTTCAGCAAGAGACTTCGTATTACCTTTGCATTAAGAGGCAGGCCTTTACACTTGTATGCAATTTTTTATTTTTGATTGGTTCTAAATTTTCAAGATCCTCAAAGGACAGCCAAAAGCATACTACTTGCTTAAACAGTGACTAACAGTCTCTTTCAGCCAATTCTTTTACTGGGGCTGAGAGATCAAAAGCAAGTTTATTGGGGCGGAGCGATTACTTAATTTGACATAAATTAAGAGTAGACACCGGCTAATGAAAATTACATGCCAACTAAAGATATTGTCTTGGACAAATTGGCATAATATTTTATGCCAACGCTTGATATGAAAGCTTTGTTGCAACAACCCATTAATTATATTTATCTCTCTTTCTTCAAGGTATTAGGTAACTGCCCTATCCAAAAAAAAAAAGAAAAAAAAAAGGATTAGGCAAATGCATGTGAATTAGACATTTGGCCTCCGGGATCATATATTTATATTAAAGACAACCATATAACCACAAAGACAATGAAAAGTCTAAAAATTATTGTTCAATTTCTAATTCCTAGCAAGTGCGGAAGGAAACATTTTCCAAGAATAAAACTAGGATGCATCTCTAGGAATCGTTTTCCAACTGATCTATATTTTATAATATTTCAAGATTTCTTCATTTTTTTTCCAAAGAAAAAATTTAATTTAAGATTAAGCTCATTAAAAGATTAATGTCATTATAGATTCATTCAAAACATTATATGTGCATAAATACAGAAAATTCAAGTGAAACAATTGTGAGGGGTACTCGGGTTTTAACGATCTTTTTTATCTTAATTAATTATTGGAAAATTTTATTGATTTTTTTTTAAATCCCGAGCAAGGTCAACTCCTATATGCTTTTGTACGTATGTACGTGTGCTTGTGTGTATGTGTAATAATTACAACATTGTCTGGTTAATCCACAATTTCATCAGCATCATTAACTCATAGTGAGTTGAGAAATAAGCTATGAATAAGTGCTTGAGAAGTTCAAAGATATTTTATTTATTCTGATACAAAACGTCGAATGATATAAAATGTTGAGAACTAACAATAGTTTAGGACGACGGATAGAAAATTGAATTACAAACTCAGAGCTACCAAAGTCTCTTCGGCGGGGAAGTTTTACAACATTTTATATGGTGAGTGGATGTCCTACAAAACAGCAGTAGATTTCAAAGCAAATTTTGAAAAAGATCAAACTATGATCCCCAATATAATAATTTCTAGGTCGATAGACCCAATAGGATAATGATTGATAAAAAGAAATAAAATCAATGTTTATGGCTAAATTGAGATATAAATTTATTATCCAACTTATGTATTATATAGAGAGAGAAATGTCGGGTTAGCCCAGATCAGTTGTAGAAGAGGCTAATAATAACTTCATAAATGTGAGGGAACATCTCTCCCCTTAAGCTAGCTTTTGAAGTTGAGAGAGGTCCAAAACCACCTAACATTGATATCAAAACTCAGGTTCACCAACATCGCAGCCAACAATCTAATTATAGGGAGAATTGATGTGTCTTTGCTTCTAAACCAAGGCCCATGAGTGAGAGGAGATTATTGGGGTTATCCCACATTGGCTGTGCGAGGAGCTCATGGTGATTTCATAAGTGTGAGGAAAAATCTCATTTATTAAGCTAGCTTTTGACTTTTGAGGTTGAGATAAGCTCAAGACTTGCTTACGTGAAAATTGTATAGTGTTGAAATAAAAATTCCACTACCAATAGTGGGCCTATTATTGCCCGTTAAGTTTAAATATTAAAATATTCACACTAAATATCGAGGTTCATCATTAAAAAAAATAAAAAATAAAAAATCCTCAGTTTTGGTAGCAACTCAAAAAGTCTAGGAATGGAAATTTTTTTGAATGAAATACTTAAAAGACAAATATTGAGTGATCACTTGATGTTTTAGACTTTATAAAAAATACACAACACATTTTTTTTTTAACAACAATTCCACCTGATGTTTATAAAATGTATCATTTCTACACTACTGTCATCACCCCGTTGGAATTTTACTGATGTCAGAATTGTCACTGGGACAAAAACGACGTCGTGTTTAAAGAAGAATTATATAATCCCATCTGCCCGAAACTTTCTGCAATAACAAACAAACAACCGAGACAAGACACCCTGCTGTGCCAGTCATCTTCTCCTTCGGTTGGGATCGTCGATTTCTTTACCAAAATCGACGAGTGAATGATTATCAGGAGCCAAAGAAGGCAAACCGCCACATTTGTTTTAGCTGCGGTCCTATAATTTATTGAAAAATCAAACGAATCATAAATTTTCTCTTCTGCAACAATTACCAACGATTGCCCCAAAATAACAAAGCTAATGAGCTAAAATAACACAACATACAACACAGTATCAGACTAACTTTCCAATTTCATAAGGTAGCTTAACGCCCTTGCAAGAATATGTGCACCAGCCTAACAATTATTCATGGAAATTCAAATTCAGAATCATATTAGTTGGAGAGACGAAGTATAATAAGCGACTTGGCCGCTATATATGCATTTATGACCTTCAATTTGCTCCTCTTTGTATAGAGTATTGTTTCTGCGTTAATTTAATTAGCTTGCAAGCCACTTGAAAATGGTTTTAAATAATGAGTGAGAGTGTGAATTCGAACAATTAATCAAATACGACGACAGAAGAGATGAAAGTAGAATAACCACAAGAAGTAGAAATATACTTTTGTTATATTTAGAGCATCTTCTACTGTCAAGTTCTTTTCCTTTAGCTCTGTTTAATTTCTGTACGCGCTCAAACGCAATGCCTCAAGGCTCAAGATAATTTTATGACCATCAATCATTTGCTGCCACATGCAGACTTGAAAAACTGGTCGTGGCCCCAAGAAACTTGAAAATTAGAAAAGATTCAGAATGAGTGACTAATGTTTTAATCGAAACTAATTAAACATATACGCCTTGAAAATCTGAAACTGAATTACTCACATGATTACGCCTTCTTCACAGCAATTGTATGTGGTTGAAACTTTACTGCAAAGACTTATTGAAAACCTTGAAGATGATACTCTACCTGAAAACACAAGGAAACACAATCAATACAAGAAGATGATTTTACAAACAAATGAAAGCTTGCAATGATTGGGAGAGCTCTACTCAAATTTAATGAGATATCTCTCAGAAGGGAGAGCTCTAATAATATATAAAGCCAAAAATCTAACACTCATCAAATTGGCTTGTGAACAATTAATCTTCCTCGCCATCATACATGCAAGGTGTGGTGAACAATCTTCATTCTGACATTTCCCTTAATAAGCTGCTTAGGATCCTTCACCTGATAACGTACACAAACAAAAACAACTTTACTAAAGTTTATTCTTCAAAGGCAGAGCAGTAAAGAAGATGATATCTGTTGATACTAAAAATTGACCTGAGTTATCCTGATGTGAAGAATCACAGCACCTCATGTGGGCAAAATCATCGCAATACACGATGCTGAATTCAAGCAACATCTTATCACCTGTAATTTAATTAAGATGATAACTTTCCTCAACTATTACCCTTCTCAATTTCAATGTATTATTGGCAACTAAATTCGTAGGGGACGTAGCTGATTAAATGCCCTTTTAACAATATCTTCTCCAAATAACAATTAAATGACTATCATGCATTGATGGCATCAAAATTTGGCTACAAAGCTGCCTAGAAAAAGGCTTTAAATTCTAATTGAGGGCATGAATTCGAACAAATATGGTAAATGAAGAAACAAAGGCATAATACCATAAGAACTAGAGCTCTGTTTCTTTATGTGCTCAAACCAATGGAAACTGATGGAAATGAATTTCTACGAATTAGACATGTCAGCCAAAGCAGGTCGTCTGCACAAGCAAAGTGAAAGAGAGTTATAAACAATTTTAGGATAATTAAACTTTCAGTCACCATATAATTAATAGAAAACTTTGTACACAATGATTTATTGGAGATTAAGATTGTATACCAGAATTTTAATTGCAAACTAAATATACACAACAAGATATTAGGATTAGGAGAATGCAACAAAACGTTCCGAATTGAATGTGCCGCTTCACAGCCATTGTAAAAGCATTGAAGCTTTACCGCAAAAGCTGTTTCAAACCCTTGAACGTGATGCACCTTAGAGATGCACGGTATGAAATTGTCATTACAACAAGCATTGAAACATGTGTGAAAACTGTTTATGGACTCGAAAATCAGGAAAGATTAGGAATGAGTGACTAAGCATTTTAATCGCAACTAAAAATGCAAACCTTGAAAATCCAAAATTGCACTCCGATGAATGTGCAATTGCACGAGCAGGTAACTTTACTGCAAAGGCTCTTACAAACCCTTGAAAACGATACTCTACATACCATGATAACCTGAATAACACAAAGAAACACGGTGAAAATGAAGGGTATTCTAACAATGCAAATTTGTGCAAATTATCAACTCTGGTTACCTGCATAATAGTGCCAACATCGAATTGCTTCCTCATTTGAAATATATGATCAGCCCTTAATATCATGCAATAATAATCATCACGTCTTCCGGGCAGCTATCCATCCTCAACTGAAACAGAGCAGACCCAGCCATCACTTAGTTTTCAACATTACTACGAAGTACCCCAGAAATTCTGTTTCTCAAAATATTATAATAAAAAAAAAATAATAATAATAATAATAATAATTATTATTATTATTATTCTTCTTCTTCTTAATTTCATTACAAGTACCAACAAAGTGAAACAGAGGAGAAGGAGAAATTACCGGCGGGTGATAGTAATTGCAACCGTTCGAGAATATTCCTTAGATTGGTCAGTGAAGTCAACCATTTGCGGAAAACGCTGCCTCCGTACAACAAAATCCCTAATTTTCTGTAGTTTACCAATTGTTCTTATATTTTTTTAGTACCTATAAAGTTGTAAATGCATTTTTTTATAATAAAGTTTCACCTTTATTATTGCAATTATCTGTATTTTTCATTCCCCACAAATATACATCCCTAACTACTAGGTAACTTTTTTTTTTTTTAAATTTGAAATCTAAACAGGTTTGAATGTTACTGAATTCTAAATTCCCCAACTATTAATATGCTTGTTTTTTATTTTTGATGTATGAATGGAAGAGGTAAGTTTTTTTTTTTTTTTTTACAAATTCAAAGCATCTTAAATCTAATATTTTTACTCTTATGACCTTGAAAGTAGTGTATATACTTGAAGTTTTAAATAGGTTTATATTTTCAGTATTATCTAGTACAATAGTTTTTATATGTTATAAATATTTATAGGGGAAGCATTTGATATATAGTTTATGAAAAATAATTTTGATAACATTATGTTTTACAATTTAGCATAATATTTATACAAAAAAAGTTGTTATCTAATAACAAAAGAATTTGTTTAAAATTCCAATTGAACGCATGTTAAGTATTTAATACCAAGTAAAATCTGAGATCAAGGGAAATGCTAATTTGACATCTAATAGCTAACTAGAAAATAAATATATTATCAGTTTTCTTCTCAGACATTTTATCGTTCAGGTAAAAGTAAAGAAATTTTACTTTTTTTATTCAGATAAAATTGTCTTACAATAAAACTCCACATAAATTTTTCAATTTAGCTATAGCTTATGGATCCGATCCATTTCTTGTCTACATGGCAGACAACTTTTATTATCAGGTAGACAAAAGCAAAAGCCATTGTCTCACTAATTCATTTGGTCATTTGAGTAAAGGTTATCATATCTGATAGATTTGATATCAGTTGGCGTAGTGCTAAAACACTCATCAAGGACAAAAGCAAAAGCCATTGTCGCACAATATATCTGATAGATTTTTCTAAGGAGTAAAGGTTATCATATCTCGTATTGCGTTAAAGTGATTTTTTTTTCGTTTTAAACAAGTCGCTGCCAACGGTTAAACTGTCGTATGTTCGTAATTCACCACAAAAGTTGAAGGAAATTTCTTCATCCTTGAGCAGAAAATACAAAAGAAAAACATAGTTCGCAATACTAGCAAAGCTAATATTTTGCTAGCTGGTGGATTAATTTTAGATGATTTTTCTATTTATAGCTATTATGTAGTCGATAGAAATTTCAAAATTTGAGAATTTTGCTTGTAGCTACAGGTTGCAGTGATTTTGATTTGGACACTTTGATTGATAATTAAAGCTACTGTTGCAAGTAAAAAAGCAAAATGAAAAATAATTAAAAAATAAAAATCAAAGAGTTAGGCCCAAACTTCATTAAACTTTTAATAAAACATATCTGTCATTTTGTCATAATGGAAAATAATTAATAAAAAAATCAAACAGTCGGGTTACTTTGACTTTATTTCACAAACTATTATGTATGAAATTTATATATCAAGTTTATTTTGGGTCAAATCAATCTTTTTATACACAACTTTTAATATTTCATTTACAAACCTCAAAGATTTTTTCAAAACTTTTAGGGTCATGGTTTCCTCTGGAAGTGGCAAATTCAGGTTCGTATAAACCCAGTCAAGTTTCAATTTGATTGGGTTAGAATATTTAAATTATATCGGATTGAATTAAGAATTTAGGTTGAGTTTGGATCTGAGCTGGTTATAATTTTATGCCAGTCATGTCAGGTTTGGATTAAAATCAGATTTGGGTCAATTAGGTTGAATTCGGATAATGTTCAGATTAGGGGTAAATTTTGAGCTTGTTTATTTTGAGTTTTTTTTTTTTAATTCAAATTACTTTAGTCATTGAAGATTGTTTTAATGTAATTATCTCATTTTAGTTTGTTTTTACCAATTTTCAAAAAATAAAAATAAAAATAAAAACTACTACCATGAAATCAAATGAATAAAAATTAAAATAAACTACTATTATCGGATCGAATCGAATCTCCATCTCTTTTCTCTCTTCTGCATTAAGGTAACCTTGAGCCATTGATATCATAATTAATTCCTCTTTATACATATTGTGGTCTTTTGAAAAGCCTCACCTGTTGTTTCACTTCATCAGCAACAAAGGAGTTCAGCAGCTCCAGAAGAGGGGAAGCGATCAAAGAAAAGGAGAAATAATTTGATGAGTTATTAAGTGTGCTTTTGTTGCGAAAATACCGAAAGAAAAGGAGCTGTCGCATTTTTTTATACTGCATGAAAAATATTTACTCTTATCCTCTTGCATATAATAGTTTAAATCTCCAAAAATTTTCTTTATTTGAGTTTTAAAAAAATTATGTGAATTTATTGTAATTATTTCTTGGGAGTGGGGGTGGATTTACAAAAATTGCAGGGTGAAAATATCACTATCCTTTTTGTTTATTAATTTTTGTAAAATGCACATCTATCATATGAACACATGTTTTATTTGAAATTTACCTCCTACTTAGAATGACAATCTTTAATTTCTTTTTAAAAAACGTGAAACATCAATTTAAACTGTTTACATTAAGAAGACAATATGTATGTGTGTGTGTGTATTCCTTATTTTTTTGAACAAATATAAGGACAAATTGATGTTTTTACACTTTAAGAAGTAAATTAAAGTTTGTTATTCTAGTTTGGCATTAAAAGAAGCTTACCCCTGTAATATATATCAGGTAGACCAAGGTGACTTCGTCGTGAATTCTTGTAATCAATTTCTTTTGTTCTTTTATCTAATTAGAAAAGAAAATTAAGGGGAGCATTGTCTATCGAATTGAGCTTTTCTCAAGAAAATACGCACGGATGATTTATATATAACCATTAAATATGTTAGGACTTTTTGTTATTTTTTGAGTCCTAAAAGTATGAGAGAAATTAACATTTTTTGAATTTATTTGTATACCGTAAATTAAAGAATGAAATTATTTACAAAATTATTTTAACTTTCATGATTTAAACAAGCAATCATCATTGATTTCAATACAAAGAAGTATTTCGGGTAGAATCGATTTCTTTACCAAGATATGATGTACATGTATTTGGGACTTCTTACTCTATTAGCTTAATAACACGTTATCATTAATTTTAGATTATAAATTTTATATTCAAACTTTGTAAGACCATCATTGTTCCTTTTCTTAATTTGAAAATAACTACATAACAAATATGACATGATCTAATTGGTCTTGTTATTGACATGTACTAATGCATTCTATTTTTGTATATTATATTGATATGTTTCTCTTGAGGTTGAGGATAATATTCATTATGTGGTAAAATTTTATTAAAACTAAGATTATTTATGTTCTAATACAATACTTTGAACATCTTAATATACACTAATATATAGAATTTTAACACTAATTTTTGGATCAATTATATTTTAACCCCTTATGAGATTGACATACTTTAATTTACTCAAAAATAAAAAATAAAAACTTCAATTTACTCTCTAAAATCTGTTAAATTTAACTATCAACCAATATTGACTCACTAAAATACGATAATACCCCTGTTAATTATAGAATAACTTATGTTACTGATATATTTATGTTGGAAAGATATATCATCCTCTAATCTATTTTTTAGAAAATAAAACAAAACCTCAATAATAATATTTCATAAAACAAGCATATTTCATGTTAACCCAACCAAAAACCATCTGAAAACCTCCTTCTACACATAGTTACAAAGAAAAGTTTACCCTTAAGATTCTCAAATTTAAACAAAAATTATAAATTTTGAAATAAAAATCCAAAAATTTATAAAAAAGCAAAATATTTTTTCCCTCTCTTCTACTTTCTTCATCTTCTTCGTTCTATTCCCTGTTCATCTTCTTCTTCGTTCATTTTTTTTTCTCTTTCACACACTTAACAACTCCATAGCCACTGTTAATTCCAAATCAGCCCAGCAAAACCCATGTCCATTGCCCGACAACACCCATGGCCTCGCACTGCCATGTCCAACAAAACCCATGGATACGCTAGCAAAACCGTGGCAGCTGGGTACAGGCATTCCAAGCAAGCCCGTGGCTCTGCGCGGCCAATCCAAGCAAGCCCATGGTTGCGCGTTGCGACCATTACAGACAAGCCCATGGCCATCAGCGACCATAACAAGTAAGCCCATAGATATGCCAAGCATACATTGATCCAAGCAAATGGTTGTTAATAATTTTAATGATTAGTCTGGTTTTGGGATTCATTGATGAATTTGAGAAGAAGCTAAGGTTTGTTGAAAAGCAGATGATGGGCCAAGACTTGGAACAGCGACGTTAACGTTGCTGCACCATCGCGCAGCTCTAAACTTCGTTGCAAGTTGCTGGCATGGCTATTGTGGCCTTATGATGCTTGGCGAAGTTGAAGCGTGGAGAACATGCAGAAAACAGTCAGAAATAAAAAAGGGAAAAATGAACCGAACCAGATAAAGAAATTAACTAGAAAATAAAAAAAGGAAAAAAGTTAGAAAAAATTATTTTTCTTATTTTAAAAAGAAATAATTTTTTATGCTTATGCAGTTAACAATTAACTAATTAAAAAATAAAAATTATCAATTTGGGTACAAAGCGAATTTTATTGAAATGTTTAAGTGTTATATGGTTTGGTTTGGTTCGGTTCGGTTCGGATTTGGTCTAGAAAAGAACCGAACCGAACTAAAACCAAATGGTTCGTAAGAAAGTGAACTGAACGCATACCAAATTTTTTAATCGAACCAAACCGAACATAAAAATTTCAGTTTGGTTCAATTCGATTTGATTTTGAAATTCAGTTCGGGTTTGGTTCGTATTATGCCAATTTCGAAAACACGTCTAAAAAAAAAGAAAAAAAATAGAAACATCACGAGAATTCAACAGGAAAGAAACTGAGAGAAAAGAAACGAAACTCCATTGAGCCAAAGAACAAGAGGTTGTGCTATGTGTGTATAGAGAGAATTCGATCACACAAGAACAAGAAACAAAAGTGGAGACATCATGAGAATTCAATCACCATGAGGTTGCGAGGGAGAGACCGAGAGAGCTTGTTGTGCCGCCGTCGACCTTGAGAGAGATGGCGGCTGATTTAGGGTTATGAAACATTTTTAGATTAGGAAACTGAAAAATGAAAAAAAAAATTATTTTAAGCATTTATATTTTAAAATAAATGTATTTTTAATTAAGTTTAAGCGAACCAATCGGTTTGTCAGTTCAAAGTAAACCAAATATAAACCAATCAGTTCGTTTGTTTTCAAACCATTCGGTTCCTAACTTCTAAACCAAACCATTGCCCGCCCCTACATTTGGATTTTATGGAAATTACCTTATATATATGTTTTGACTTCTTATCCGTGAGTTGACTGTTAAGAGAATGTAAGACTATAATTTTATGCTTTCGATAGTTAAATTTAACGGGAAGAAAATGGTATTTGGAGATAAGTTGAAGTTTTTGTACTTTTAAGGGGTAAATTGAAGTTTGTCAATCTAATATGGGGTAGAATACAATTTACCCTTATTTTTCACTCTAAAATAACAAATTATTACTTAATTAAACATATTTCATTAATGCTCCTTATTGTTGGAGAATTAACAAATAAAACACACAAAAAACACATTATTTTATTTCTTCAACAATACTCCTCACTAATTACAACTCTTATTTTTCACTCTCTACACCTTAGAGATTTTGTTATTTCACTTGATATTTAAACCAAAGGGGAGAGGGGGTATTTATCCATGAAACAAACTAATCACAACTATTCATTTATTCAACTAATACACAAATCCTCACCATCCATTAAAACCTACCACTCACCTACTTCACCAACCACACCTACCACACCTAACACAAATAATTCAAACCTCACCAACCATACCTACTCATAGAACCTTCCATGAGTTAAGGTTGAATTTATTTATCTTGGATCAAGTTTATGATCCAACACTTATTTCCTACCAAACGGTGGGACTTGGCCCTGTGCCCAAAATTCATAATCTAATTTTAGTTGATGTGACATGTGTGTCGTATGACATAACTGTAGATAATAACAGCTAACACATTAACGAAAATGAAAAATTCTAGTTTAAAAAATACAAATCCGAAGTTTGTGTGAGGGAATTTTAAAGGGAGAGACTAAAAAAATGTGGTGACATATGACATCTATAACAAAAATTGAAAAAACAAAGTTTAGGCAACTGAAAGCATCTCTTCAATTGCATTCAACCAATTACCACCATTCATAATTAACCAAAATCAAATAAATTAAAAAAGAAAACACAAAACAATCATAGCACTTTGATCATCCCTGCTTCTTTTTCTTAGCATAGCTCTTGGAATAAAAATTAACAAAAAGTGCCAAAAGGGACGCATTAAACACAACGTTGAAGCACCATCCCCAAATCCCAGAGCAACCAAAACCCGTGAAATGATAATACAGCATCAAAACCGAAACAACAAAACCAAACACAAACTGAAGAATCTGACAATCAGTGACCAATCTCTTCCACTTTGGCCGCAACCCCATCACACACAATAGATAGTACCCGTACATGATCACATGCACACTTGCATTGGTGACAATTGCAATAGGAAACAAAGACTGCTTCGTCTGTAACCAAAGGAAGCACATTACAACGACGGTTGATGGTGGTAAACGTGGAGGAACGTGAGCCGTTGGATGGAGTTTGATAAAATGATCAAAAGGGTGTCAAAGAATTCGAGTATTTTGGAGAGGTAGAAGATGTAAGCGTAGAAGAAGAGAGGGCCAGACGGAGAAATGGTAGTGGGGAAACAAAGGGTGTAACGGAGGTAGGGTAAAGGGAGGATGATGGAGAGAGTGCAACCAACGGCCATGATGAGGGAGAGGACGAAGAGGGTGAGGTTATGGACGGCTGTGATGGGCTTGAGGATGTGGGGTCCAATGAGAGGTGGTGATGTTGATGTTGATGCGTGGTAGAGGATGAATGTGAGGGAGAGGTAAGTGAGGATGGAGAGAATGAGGAAGTGTGGGGAGGAAGCTAGTGTTTGGTTCGGAGTCCATGTGAAGTTGAGGATTTGGGGGTGGTTTACAAGCCAATATTGGAGTGTTGAGGTAATTGAATATGAAGCCATGGCTGGTTTTTGGGGGGAAGAAAGATTTGGAAGAGATGATGTTGAGAGGAACGGGGGAGTTTATAAAGTTTTGGGATAATGTGGAGGGTATTTTGGACATATTGTTGTCTTAGCTTAAATTTTGGGAAAAAGATTGTCAATAATAAACTCTTTTTTCATATCAATTTAAAACTCCGTGTGTGTTTCCAAAACTTGTTTTCCTTTTTCCATTTTAGATTTTAAATCGTAAATTTAGTAAAGGAAGTTAAATCAAGTGATCACTCTTTTCTTTTCTTTTTTTTTTCATGTAAAGCAATTAATCTTTTTTCTGATTTAAGTAAATATTGAGTTGCGTACTTTAACGACATTAATATTTGATTCGAAATTTCATCTACCGAAACTACACAAATTAATATTTTCTATTAAATCAAAACTAAAATTAAAAGATGATTCATTGTCTGCCAACTGTCATTAAACGAAGCCATCACTCACACAAAAAAAAAAGTGATATATTCATTTTAACGTAATTTCATACCAACATGTCATTCTTTTCTTTCAAACAATGACCTCTTTAATTATAAAATATGGTAAAAGAGTAATAATACAGTAATACAGCCACAAACTCTTATACAAATTTATTTTGTACAAACTTATGTGGCGTCAATTTATTGGTTAAATTAACTATCTCTTGGCCCACATGATTTACTTTCATTATTTTGTATTTTCATTCAACCATTGAATTGATGTCACATTAGTTTGTACAAAATAAATTTGTATAAGAGTTTGTGGTTGTATCATCACTCATGGTAAAAGGGGATGGGTTCGAGGTATGGCGTCCAGGCCTTTGTGACAACGGCATCTTTGGACGTGGGTGTCATTAGATTTTTTGCTATTATCATATCATCAGTTTTTTTTGGCTATTTCTGCTCAATCAAACTTGTGGATTAATTACGTGCACTCAACGTCGACAATGGAAATTGGAAAAAATTAAGTTAATAAAATCAAGTAAGTCAAATAAGGTCCAGAATATACAATTGCGTTTAGTGGCAGGAGGGTACGTAAATACATGGGAAAGAACTATTTTTAGTCCAATTTCATGTTTGGATGTTGAGGTTGATATGGAAAGGATGTGGCTCCCACATAAAAATAACCCACCGTTTCATCCTAAACTAAGTGAAATTATCTCGTGAAATAAGTAGTTTAGGAGATGACTCAAATAATTAATTTTTTATTAGTTTAATAATAAAAATTTACAATTATATTTTAAATCATTAAAAAAATACTTAATAAAAATAATTGTTATTTAAGATATTGCATTTTTACAATAATAAAATAATTCAAAATTTTTTATTACAATAAAATTTGTAATATAATTGAATCATACACTACGTCACATAAAATACAAAATAGTACTAAATGTAATCTGTTTCGTTCTAAACAAAGTGAATTTATCTCATGAGCTAAGTAGTTTAGGAGATAACTCAAATAACTAATTTCTTATTAGTTTAGTAATAAGAATTTTTTATTATATTTTAAAAAGTATAATTCATTGCAACAAAAATACTTAATAAAAATAACTGTTATTTAAGATATTAAATTTTTACAATAATAAAATAATTCAAATTTTTAATTAGTATAACACTAAAAGTTGTAATATAATGCGTTCTACATCACATAAAATATAAACTAGTACTAATTATAATCTTGTTACAACCATTCCTATTATATTCTATCACATCATATGCTATCATATTTCATCCAGCATGTCAAACGTGCAAAGTTTAAGTAAGATTTGTTAAAGTTGAGTAACATCTCATATGGTCAAGTGCGTGGAGTATGGACTTACATTATCGAGTGGGTACAACTAAAGTCGGGTAAAGTTTAGTAAATCTTTATATATATTATTGGGGTTTGACAACTATATCTTTTAAGCCATATAATTAAATAGTTTTGGTAAACATTTGCTATTGTGACTTAAAAATTAATTTGATTTGATCTAATACTTTATTATAAAAAAAATTATAATATCTTTATTATTTTTATTAAAATTATTATTTAAAAGTCATACATTTATTACACATTGTCAATTTGTTTTTTTCACAACAACTAGTAATATCGAATAAGACCTAAGTTGAGTATGATCAAATAATTAAAGTTTTGATTTTTTTTTTGTACAAAATAATCATTAGATAATTAGTCTGTAAAGAATATCGGCTACTTCAAATGGAAATTTGCGATCAAAAGTGTACCACAGAAGTGACAAAGACACTATGAGAAATCTGAAATAGAATTTAATATCTTAGAATATACGACGTTGCATCACATATGGTATTTAGACATCAAGAAAAGAATCCCTCTATCTGTGAACCACACTTGCCAGGAAATTAACACCAGGGGAATACCACCACCGCATACTATTTCTTTGGTGTCTCAGAGTTTGATGAGGACTTCCATGCTGTGTCTCTTCGACAGGCAGCAAAATTGGGCAATTGACTACATCAACTCCAACAAATTTATGCAGACACCTTCCTTCGGACCATCCTCTTTCTTCGCGCTTTAGTTGCTCCTATTTCCCATTATCTTGTTTGACGCCAAGGAGCCCAAGCCCAGAAACAATGGCGTTCTTTGGTATCAACCACCTGGAGACTTTGGTATCAAGCCTGTTGTGCAAGGCTTCTTCAAAAGGTCATCCGTTGATCTTTCTCCTAATTAGACATTCAAAATCCTGCATGGAATCGATTTGAGAAGTTGGACAATAGACAAACTCCAACACATATAGACAGTAAAGAAGAATTCAGACCGCAATCACTGTGGCTGAACAAATGGGCCTATTAAGCCTATTAAAAGTTGGAACCATATTCACCACTCGCATTTCCTTAGAGAACTATATCAGAATTCTGTAAATTGAAAACTATTCTTACATATTTAACTGTAAAACAAGAGAAATTATACTTCCGTAGCAAAGTCTCACTATTGGTAAGTATCTGGACTTGGAAAGGATGCCAGTTGATTAAGTAAAGGAAAATTGACATCAGACTTTGATGTGATAGATATATACACTTCAATAGGAACCACATTAACAACTTATGAGACAAACAAACAAATTCCCCAGTCAAAGTTCAACAAACAAAACATTAAAACAAGAGTAATTTGGTCTATCAATGTATATATAGAGATGTCGATCAATAGACAAATACGTAAAAGAAGAGGGAATGACCTCAAAGCCGTGCCTAAGATCAGTGCTACTCCAATAACTTCAAAATGGTTGGTGACCGCTCTATCAAATCCACACAATAGCTGATATCTCATGTTTGCATATAGTCCAATGAAAGCACCATAACCAAGCACATTAGTACTTACAGATGGGATTATCACAGACAACCTGTCAGGCAGATGGCCCAAATTTAACAAATGTTACACTGGCTTAGACAGCAAACAGAACAATCTTCTAAGTTTACTCTATTTATAACGAATAAGTGAACAAAGGAATGAAAAGGATGTTTGGCGAAGAATCTTGCATCTTATCAAGTGGGGAAAGCCTTCGCAACAAAGATGCTGCTTGCTTTCAAGCAATAATAATTTTCCAATTCCATAAGGTAGCTTAATGCCTTTTAAGAATATCTGCACCAGCCTAACAATTAATCATGGAAATTCAATTTGCATTTATCACCTTTAATTTGCTCATCTTTGTCCAGAGTATTGTTTTTGCGTTAACTTAACTAGCTTGCAAACCACCTGCAAATGGTTTTAAATAATGTGTGAGATTGTGAGTTCGAACGAATTAATCAAATATGATGACAGGAGAAACAAAATTGAAATAACCACAAGTAGAAGTATACTTTTGTTATATTTAGAGCATCTTCTACTGTCTTCTTTTCCTTTAGCTCTGTTTCTGTGTGTGCTCAATCGCGATGCCTCAATCTTTTGCAGCCATATGAAGACTTGAAACACTGTGGTGTCCCTAAGGAACTTGAAAATTAGAAAAGTTTCAGTATGAGTGACTAAATATGATAATCGAAACTAATTTAATATACACGCCTTGTAAATCTGAAACTAAATTACTCGAATGTATATGCCTCTTGGCAGCAATTGCTCATGGTGGAAAGTTTACTGCAAAGACTTCCTCAAACCCGTGAAGCTCACACTCTTCCTGGCAACAAAGAAACAGAGTCAATATACGAAGATGATTTTACTAACAAGTGAGAGCTTGCAAATATTGGAAGGATAACGATTACTGATAACCCAAATCCCCAATACCTTCTAATATCTCACTCACGTGAGTTCAAGCTCCCAAAATTCATTACAGTGAAACTCTCACAACAAAATTCTCTTCAAAGATTCTCTACTCAAATTTGATGATGATATCTAGCACTGATCAAATTGGCTTGTGAACAATTAAGCTGCTTAGTATCCTTAACCTGATAAACTTACACAAACAAAAACAACTTGCCTAAAGTTTAATATTTAGAGGCAGAACAATAAAGAAGAAGATATATATTGATACTAAAATTTGACCTGTATTACCCTGATGTCAAGCATCACGGCATCTCATGTGGGTAAAATCTTCACAATACGAGATGCTTGCAAAATGAAGCAGCATCTTATCACCTGTAATTTAATTAAGACAATAACTTTCCCCCACTATTTCAATGCATTATTGGCAACTAAATTCAGCGGGCGCCAATTAAATACCCTTATAACAATATCTTCTTATTCTTCTCCAATCTAACAGTTATTTGGAAAATCTAAATGACAGTCATGCATCAATGGCATCAAAGTTTGGCTACAAAGCCGCCTGGAAAAGGCTTTACTCTCTGAATGAGAGCATGAATTTGAAAAATATGGTGAATGAAGAAACAAAGGCATAATACCACAAGAAGTCAAACTTTTCCCCAGAGCTCTGTTTCTGTTTGTGCTAAAGCCAATGGAAACCGAAGGAAATGAATTTCTACGAATTAGACATATCAGCCAAAACAGGTACTCTGTACAAGCAAAGTAAAAGAGAGTTACAACAAAATTTAAGATTGATATGATAATTAAAATTTCAGTCACCATATAATTAAGAGAAAACTTTGTACACAATGATTTATTGCGTAATCAGACTGCGTACCTAAATTTTAATTGCTATACAAAATATGATATTAGCATTAGGAGACCACACCAAAACGTACCGTATTGAATGTGCCTTTTCACAACCATTGTACAAGCTTTGAAGCTTTGGCACAAATGCTTTTTCAAACCCATGAACATGATGCACCCGAGAGATGCAAGATATGAAATTGTTACTACAGCAGGCATTGAAACATTTGTTAAGATAGGAAGTTTATGAAAATACGTCTTAACATTCATTAGATACATGTCTTCAGGAATCAATTCATCTGTAATAACAATTTTCAAAGAGCATTAACTGCTTTAAGCCCCTCAACATCACAGAGATCTTCAATTAAAATAGCGCAGATCCGGCCATCACTATTACTTCTACTGCTCTTTCGCTTTAGAAAACCCTTGAATTACAGAATGCGTGTAAGGCTTTCTTGTTTAAGTTCCAGCAAACCTTGCACAATAACAACAGAGGCAGTGGTTCCATCGCCAGCCTAATCCTTGGTCTCACCAATGTTCTGCACAAGTAGGAAATCAACCTAAAAAATAAGAATGAGTTGCAAAAACTGTTTATGGCCCTAAAGAACTTGAAAATCAGAAATGATTAAGAATGAGTGACTAAACATTTTAATCGAATAAACATACAAAACTTGAAAACCTAATATTGAAGTACTCTGAATGAATGTGCAATTGCACGAGCTGGTGACAACTGACTTTACTGCAAAGGCTCTTTCAAACCCTTGGAGATGATACTCTACATACCATGATAACCTGATAATACAAAGAAACACAATGAATATTAAAGGATATTCTGACAACGCAAATTTGTGCAAACTATCAAGTGTGGTTACCTGCATAATAGTGTCAACACCAAACTCCTGCCTCCATTGATTCCAAGAATGAAACAAGATAGAAATGATGATCTTAGCACCTTAACATCATGCAACAATAATCATCATGTCTTTCAGGCAGCTGTCAATTGAAACAGAGCAGACCCAGCCATCACTTCCTTCTTTAAAGTCCAGCAACCAAACGTTGCACAATAACCACAGTGATAATCCTTGGTTACCCCAATTTTCTCCATAGTCTTCAAAGTCAACCTAAAAATGAAATGCAGGTGGAAATGAAAATTCTATAAACTAAATAAAATAAAATGCAATGCTTGAGCTTGAGCTTGCTTTAACATCATCATAATAGCGAATTTTGATACATCTTTACTTCTCTGTTCTTGTTTATTCACAACAAGATATCAATAGAAGAAGCTGGAAATGAAATTCTATAACATAAAGCAAGTGAATTACCAGCAGAACATTTTAGCAATGCTTCGGCTAAACTTTTCATTTTCATAATCTTGATCTCCTGCCTGCATCATTAAAACCAAATTAGATTGGACCTGTGAATTGCTAGTGTGGTTCTGACATTTCCTCGAATCCCTGGTGAACATAATTAAACTCGTATGAAATAAAACAAAGTGGGCTAATGTACTACAAAAAACAATTACACAATTACTTTAAAGAATTAATGTCACATAAATTATATATAAAAAAATACGATTATCATTATACAAGATAAAATTGATAATTTAGTTTTCGACATTACTGCAAATGTATCAAGGAGATTTTGTCACTCAGGAAGTTACATATAACAAATTTTCGTACATTAAAAAATAAATTACATTAGGATTTTCTATGATGTTGTATGAAATTTTACAAAGACTACATATTTTTTAAAAGAAAATATAGAAATTTAAACATACTACACCTGTTTTTTATTATTATTATTTAATCTTTAGAAAACAAGTTTAACAGATTTGATAATTAGGAAGTTTTATATATTTATACCAAGATTGATTTTATATAGAATTTTAATTCAAAATATAATTAATTTTATTAATTTCATTGTAAGCAACAACGAAGTAAATCAGAGGAGGAGGAGAAATTACCAGCGAGTGATATCTTACGGCGACCACTTGATGTGGGGAATGTGGGATATCTTATACCAGTCTTCTCCTTCCCCCTCTCTATAACGGTTTTCCAGAAGGGGACATTCGCTAATACTCAATTCCTGCAGCATCGTCGTCCGAAGAAGGTAATCCGGCAGCACCTTTAATTTGGGGCAATACCCAATTCGCAAAGAAGAAAGACGTGGTATGTCTGTTGTCCTGCGATCTTCTAGAATGGGCAGTTCTTCAAAATTTTCACAAGAATAAATACTCAGTTCCTGCAGTGCCGTCGTTTGAAGAAGGTAATCCGGCAGCGCCTTTAATTTGTTGCAAGAACCAACTTTTAAGGAAGAAAGACGGGGCATGATGGAGATGTTTTCCTTCCTCGTAATCCTGTAATTCCACTCTTCCAATTCATCCAATTCCTTAATTTCGAGTGATTTCAATTTCGGGAAGGCAATAACTGATGATGATGATGAAGATGAAGATGGGTCATCCTCACTAATTTCTTCTATTCCCAAGAACTCATTACCCACTCTTTTTACACTTTTCAAGTCGCGTAGTTCGAGCTTTTCCAGAGGCAATTTTCCCAATGGAGGCAAATGCTCACAATTCTCGCAGAAGACAAGTTTTAAATCCCTTAGATTGGTTAGTGAAGTCAACCATTTGGGCAAAATGTTGCCTCCGTAGAATAGAATCCATAATTTCTCAACATTCAATGGCGGCTGTAAGGCTTCAAGAAGTTGTTCATCTTTCTCATTCTTCCTCCTCCTCTCTTCATCTTCCCCATCTACAACTTTACCTCCTTCTTCTTCTTCATATCCCCCATCCTCATCTTCATCTTCCCCACCTTCATCTTCATCCTCTTCTTCATCTTCCCAATCTTCATCTTCCCTATCTACAACGTCAAACCAAAGATACAAATGAAGGAGGTTTTCCATATTTTTGAGTTCTAATCTCTTAGCCTCATCTAAATGTGACACATTACTCAGCCCTTCTATTCCACATTTTCGAATGAGTTGAAAATTTTTCAGACATTCAAGCCTACACGTACTGCCACCATCAACACCTCCACCCACAGCAAACTTGTCTAATGTTCGAAGACTGGTTAATTTGGAAATCCCTATTGGCATGTACTTCAACGAACGAGTAACACCATTTAACTCCTCATGTTCTTTAACTTCCCAATCCCCGCAGGCAATTCTCTTAGATTTCGGCACCCCCTAATATCTAGCTTTTGTAAATTATATAATTCACACAAAGTCTCAGGTAGTCTCTTTATGTGTAATTCAGACAAATTAAGATATTTTAAATGTATCAATTTTCCGACATTTTCTGGAATTTCTCTAATCCTATTTGGGGATAACGAAAAAGCGAGGATGATTGCCTTATAATTAATGCCCTCAAACACGCCAAATTACTAAATAACTCTGGAAGGATGCTATTATTAAGAGACGAATTGAAAGGACTTTCATCATCAATAAGGAGGGTACGCAATCTATTAAGTCCATGAATGGACATAGGAAATGAAGCGCCTCCTTCAAAATTTAACCCTAAGTGACGGACTTTCTCACCAAAAGAGTTTATGACTGATTCTTTGGTACCATTAATTTCTAGCCACAAACATTCTTTGCTACTTACAAATTGAGCAAAATCATGTACTATGTCATGCATCTTGCAACTCATAATATCATCATCATCATTTTTCTCAAACTCTTGAAAGAAAGAGCGTGCTGCTAAAATGTTGAAACACTCTTCCCCAGTAATCTCCATCTCTTCATATTCTTCTGCATTAAGGTAACCTTGAGCCATCCATAGTGAAATTAGTTCCTCTTTATACATATTGTAGTCTTTCGGAAAGACAGCACAATATGAAAAACATCGTTTTACCATAGAATTGGACGAAAAATCATTATAACTCAACAATAAAGGAGTCAAAAGACCTTTCCCTATCTCTTCTACCTTCCACATTTCACTATCTAAAATTCTTTGCCAGTCTTTTATTGTACTTTTAGAGCGCAAGAGATTCCCTATTACCTTTGCAGCAAGAGGCAGGCCTTTGCACTTGCGTGCAATTTTTCGCCCGATTGGTTCTAATCTTTCACAATCCTCGAAAGAGCGACCAAAAAATGCTAACCGCTTGAACAACGACCAGCATTCCTCTTCAGTCAATTGCTCAATGAAAATAATATTTGTTGATCCCATCATACGTGCAACTGACTCATTACGTGTAGTAACCAAAATTTTACTTCCGTGGAGACCATGCTTTAAACAAAGGAAGAATGGTTCCCATTTATTGTAATCCCCATCCCATACATCATCTAAGATAAGAAAATTTTTTTTTCCTTCAATTGATTGATGGATATGGCTCATAAGAGATTGGAATTCACTTAAACTAGAAGTTGACTCACCTAGACCTTCAATGATTGCTTTGGCAACCCTAATCTCCTCGAAAGTGTCTGATACACACACCCATATAACTTTTTCAAAATTTCTTTTCACCTCATCATTATTATAGGCTAGCTGTGCAAGAGTGGTTTTACCTATACCCCCTAAGCCAATTAGTGAAATGACATGAAGGCCTTTTTGTTGTTCACTACTTTCACACAACAACTTGCTTAAGAGCTCATTTTTCTCATCAACTCTACCGCAAACCTCTCCCTCATCAATCAAGGAGGTGGTTCGCACTCGCTCTGGTTTCTTGACATTGTTACTCACATTCTCAACAAATTTAAACCTATCTTTTTGGGAGGCAATATCATCTAGCTTTTCATTGATTCCCATAATCTTGACAGCAATGTCATGACGAAGACTGAGTTGTTTGAAACTACCAAAGCAGTTTGATACAGCACGAAAGAAGGAACGTACCTTCTTCTTGCGAGGAGCAAGGGAAAGAGCATTGTCATCATCAACGCCCTCAATTTGCAATTTGAGCCTTGAAAAGACCCACTCGTCCAACACATCTTCCATGTCGTAGGATGCGTCTTTGAGCTGATCCAGCCAAAAAGTAACAGCTTTGTCCAGCTGTATTTGCCTTTGCTCTGCATCCTCCAGCACAGCTCGAATGGCTTGAAGATTGCTGGTAAGCTTTTTCACTTCTTGTCGGACACCAGTCACAAGCCTCACCTGCTGTTTCACTTCATCAGCCGCAACAGAGATCAGCTGCTCCAGGAGAGAGGAAACGATCGCATCAATCATTCTGACAAAGAAGACGAGAATTCTAAAGAGTTATTAGATGTGCTTTTGTTGCGATGATACTGAAAGAAAAGGAGTTATTGCATTCTTTTATACTGCATAGAAAATGTTTATGCTTATCCCCACCCCACGCGTCAATGATTGTAGAATGTTTAATTTCCTTGATTCTACTCCACTAGTTGTGATGCGTAATTATAAATATTCTCAAGTTATGTATGAAATAGCACAAATTTGGATCTAGCATTAACTCAAATTCACAAAGGAATAAATAACCAAAAGAAACAAGATTGGAGAAATCATATTGGTAAATAAGCACATTGTTTCCTTAATAATCTCAATAAAATTAGTAATATTCATATTGGTCCCTAAAAAATTAATATATATATAACTGAAAAAATCTTGTTAGTCCCCATCATCAGTATTTATTGAAATATTTTTAGCGCGAGTTAAAAACAAGTTCCCAACTTCACCATTAGTTAAATCTGAAGTATACATATAGAAATTCTTTCTCGCTGAATTCCATACAAAATAGAGTGCGAATAAGACATTTTACAGTCTAACAAAATGATTTTTATTATTCCAAAACTATTAATAATAATCTAAAATACTATATCTGCGTGTTATTTCGCGCAGAAATATGTAGAGAGGGAATATCTTAATTTCTAATAAAATCTTAGTCAAACTTTTATCAACATTTATGCAAAGGAGTTCCCACTCTCCACCTGGGGGGATTTTGCATTGGATGAAAAAAGTTATGCTTATCCCCACCCACACGTTAGTAATTGTAGTAGCATCTTTAATTTCCCTGATTCTACTCCACCGATGAACACACGTTAGGAATTTGGCACATAATAATAAATATTCTCAAACTCGTCGCATCCTTAACGTACGAGGTTGATGAATAAACTTTTTCAATGTTTCCCCAAGCGATGGAAACGATGGCATCAGCCATTTGATGTTAGATTAAATGCTAAATGTTACAATTGCTTTTGTTACGAAAATGCTCAAAGGAAAGTGGCTTTTGTTTATTCAGTCAGAATGCTCATTCAGGCATTTTTGCATTCTTCTTATACTACATGAGATAATTGTACGCTTAATTTTTATGCTGCAAATTAAAGGAGTCCCAATAACAGTCACCGCCTGGGGCTGGCTTTTCGCTGTGCTCCCCCACGTCATTAATTGTACAACATCTGCCCTGTTTCTCTGATTCATAATAATTATGCATACTACTCAGCGTCAGCATTTGTAAAATTTCTTTCATTATAAGTAACCAAGTATTTGTAAACTACGACGAAAACTTAAAGCAATCCACCGATGAACCTTCTGAAGTTATGTATAATAGATTAATTTAACCTAGAATAATCTTAGTGTTGGAACAATTTCAAAATAAATGATGTCTAACTATAAAGACATATCCAAGTAATTGTGCCATAGAGAAGGTATCTTTCCACTTAAGAATGTATCATTTCATAGTGCCATTTCATTTGAAATGGTAATGGACCAATTTAAACCATTGATTGAAATGAAATCTTATTTCAATGGCTATAAATGAAAGGGTATCATGAGAAATGACAATCTAAATGGAGGGGCACAAGTATATCTATAAATACAAGCCATATTTAGGTCATTTGGATGTGAAAATAATAATCCTACAACACTCTTTTCTCAACTCTCCTTCCTAAAACGAATTTTATCATATTTTATAAATCAAATATCCGATATATTGTTTACTGTAGGAATAATATATCAGCAAATAATATATTGATTATTGACGAGCTTACAACATTCAAGAGTATTTAGGTTTGCTTTCGTTGACGCACAATGCAAGCAAACAAATAAGTGCTTCATTGCTTTGTAGATGCGTATTTGCTTAACCTAAGTGCATTATTCAATTGGTGAGAGCACATAACGTCTTAAGGAAAACAACATTTATAAAGTGCCTTAAAATGCACATTAATTTTTTGCAATTTGCCTGTTATTAATTTTTTGCAATTTGCCTGTTACTATTATTTTTGTTGTACCTATGGAGTAATAAACTCATTATTTTATTAGAATAAAATTCCACCATTATTACTGCAACTCTCTATGTTTGCCATTAGTACATGATTGACTCATTATCTTTGTGGCACAATCATTTAGGACTTGTGAATATTAAAAGATTGCATGATATGACTAATTTGGAATTAATTTCTAAATATGAAAATAATGATCCTACATCACTCTCTTCTCAGCCCTCTTTCTTGAAACGAATTTCATCGCATAACATATATACTATATGACTAAATATCCAATATATTGTTTACTGCAAGAGCAATATATTAATTCTTGGCAAGCTTGCAATATTCAAGCATATTAAGGTTTGCTTTCATTGATGAACAACTCGAGCAAACAAATACGTGCTTTGTTGTTTCCTGAAGATGTGTTTGCTTAGCCCATGTGCATCACTCAGTGGGACAAATAATGTCTTAAGGAAAACGACATTTGTAATATATTTTGAAGTACACATTAATTTTTTACAGTTAATTACTTATTACTATTATCTTCTTGTACCTATAGAGTTGTAAACACATTAATTTATTATAATAAACTTCCACATTTATTACTGCAATTCTCTACATTTATCATTCCCCACAAATATATATCCTGGCACTTAGTAGATAGATTATTTTATTATAAATATCAATAGATTTTAATTGCATAATACATATTGATGAAATTATATAGAGTAATTTTGTCCAATTATATTAATCGGTTATGAATTTCATCACAAATTTATGTGGCCAATACCGTGCAAGTGAAATTTCAGATAAAATCATCTCCTGACAATTTATTTATTATATTTTTCGATTTTGCTTTAATGTATGGATCCATTTCTTGTCTCTGTGGCAGACAATCTTTATTATCAGGTAGGCAAAATCAAAAGCCATTATCTCATTAATTTTATTGTGCCATGACAAACTCCAAGATCTAATTTAGAGAGCAATCATGGTAATTAGTAATTTATTACATCTGCAGTTAGCTAGATACTTTGTTTGACAGAAAAAGAATAAAACCAGTTTCATAATGATTTTAGTTACAATAAATACCATATTATGGTATATGACTTACCTCATATTACAAAGAAAATATGTGAAATATAATTAAGGATTAAAGCTTTCCACACCGATTTATAAGATTGCTTTTGATAAAACTGTTCTGATGAAATGAAATTACTAAGAATTCAATTAGTCCCTCAAGAAGGTTTATTTATTGCTTGACTTCTCGAGTTTAAAATTCGAATGTCAAAATAGAGAAAAATTTAAAATGTTTCATCCACCCGTTTACCATTTTAATAGATAAAAAACGAAAAACTTAGCAGGCAATTTTACTAGCAAAACTTATATTTTGTTCCATATCGAGGGGTGCAACTCAGGGTAAATCTTCAGGGGGGCCTAAGTTCAAACTTGAAATGTTAGTTGGGCATTTGGTTGACTCATCGCAAGGTTCGAAACAATATAATATATGTCTAAAAGGATACCCGTAGCTTAAATTATGACCTCCATAAGATATGTTACTCATTCCACGCGACCATCCTACATCAACTTGCCTCTGCTTTGCATCTTCCAGCACAGCTTAAATGGGTTGAAGATTTATAGTAAGTCGCAAGCAGCAAAGGAGTTCAGCTGCTCCAGAAGAGGGGAAGGGATCGCATCCGCCATTCTGACAGAGAAAAGGAGAAATAATTTGTTAAGTGTGCTTTTGTTGCGAAAATAATGAAAGAAAGGAGCTCATGCATTCTTCTTATACTGCATGAAAAATGTTTATGCTTATCCTTCCCATCCCACACGTCAATAATTTTAGCATCTATAATTTCCCTGATGCTACTCCACAGCTGTTGTACATAAATGTAAATATTCTCAAACTACTTTGTAGTCGTCGGGTCAGTGCCATTTAAAACAAGAACAAAAAACCAAAATAATAATAATAATAATAATAATAATAATAATAATAATAATAATAGTTGGAAAAAGCATCCGTCACCAGATAATTTATTTTATTTGTTTGAGGATGTGGATATTTTCTACCCACTTATTTTGCAAATCTACCCTGGTGTCAGAAAATAATTTAGTAAGTTCATACCATTTTTAAAATATGTAAATTGATAAAATGTTTAGACAATTAATAAATTAAATCATTCTTATATATATATATTTTTAACTTAGGTATCTTTAACCATTTAGGTTGTTTTAATTTAAAATAAATTTTTATTTGACTATTTCACCATAATAATATAAAATACTGAAATGCCCCAAGAATCATGAACTCTTGTATATAATAGCTTAATAATTTAATTTTATTTGATTCAATCTCCAAATTTCTTCTTTATTTGAATTTTTTAAAAATAATGTGAATTTTTTGTAATTATTTCTAGGGAGTGGGGTGGGTTTACAAAAATTATAGGCCTTTTTGTTTATTAATTATTGTAAAATGCGTATCTATCATATAAACACATGCTTTGTCTATATCAGCCCTGAACGCGACCCTTTTTTCTATCTTCACTGTATTATATGATTAACTTTAACTTACCCCCTACTTAGAATGATAATCTTTAATTTACCTCTAAAAAATGCGAAACATCAACTTAATCTATTTACCATTAAGAAGACAATATATAATCATTCTCAAGTGCGGACACTTTCATAAATGCGACATGCTGCTAACCCATGCGACATAATAAAGTTAATCGTGCGGTTTAACAGTATTAAAAATTCACGGTTTAATATCGTGTCTGTATAAAAAAGTGAGTGCGCTCATGTTGGAGAATTAACAAATAAAACACAAAAAAAAACACACTATTTTATTTCTTCAACAATACTCCTCACCAATTACAACTCTTATTTTTCACTCTCTACACCTTAGAGATTTTGTTACTTCACTTGATGTTTAAACCAAAGGGGAGAGGGGGTATTTATACATGAAACAAACTAATCACAACCATTCATTTATTCAATTAATACACAAATCCTCACCATCCATTAAAACCTACCATTCACCTACTTCACCAACCACACCTACCACACTTAACACAAATAATTCAAACCTCACCAACCATACCTACTCATGGAATCTTCCATGAGTTGGGCTTGAATTTATTCATCTTGGATCAAGTTTATGATCCAACACCCCCCCCTTAAACTTGATCCTGTGACACCAAGCAAACTTCTGAATTGTACGAAGTCTTCTTGCTTGAGTGGCTTAGTGAAGATATCAGCTGCTTGATCTTGTGATTTTACATACTTGATTTGCACTTCTTTTCTTGAAATACACTCTCTTATGAAATGATAGCGAGTGTCTATGTGTTTGCTTCGATCATGAAAGACTAGATTCTTGGATAGGGCAATTGCTGATTTGTTATCAACACAAATCTCGGTTGGCTCTTCTTGTGGCAAACCCAACTCCTTCAGCAAATTTCTGAGCCAAATTGCATGACAAACACTTGATGTGGCAACTACATACTCAGCTTCACAAGTGGATAGCGTGACAATAGGTTGCTTCTTTGACATCCATGTGAAAGGAGTATCTCCCATGAAGAACACAAATCATGTGGTGCTTTTTCGATCATCTACATCTCCACCCCAATCACTATCGCTATATCCAACAAGCTTGTAGTCATTAGAAAATGAGTATAACAAGCCGAAATTAATTGTACCTTTGATGTAGCGAAGGATTCTTTTTGCAGCTTTAAAATGAGTGGTCTTTGGATTCTCCATGTATCAACTCACAAGTCCAACAACATAAAGGATATCTGGTCTCGTGCATGTCAAATAACGTAGGTTTCCAACCAAACTTTTAAAGAATGTTGGATCTATATATCTTCGCCTTCATCATATTTGGATAACTTGACTCCGCATTCCACTAGCATGCTTATAGGCTTGCAATCACTCATCTTGAACCTTTTGAGAATCTCCTTTGCATAACTTTCTTAGGAGATACATGTGCCTTCTTCCTCTTGTTTGACTTCTATGCCGACATAATAGGCCATTAGTCCGATGTCAGTTATCTCGAACTCTTTGATCATCACTCTCTTGAACTCTTCAAACAAGCTTGGATTACTTCCAGTGAAGATGAGATCATCCACATACAGGCACACAATCAAAATATCTCCATCTTTTTCTTTGACGTAGAGAGCATGTTCATATGGGCATTTAGTGAAGCCTTTCTCTTGAAAATACATGTCAATTCTGCTATTCCATGCCCTTGGTGCTTGCTTTAACCCGTAAACAGCTTTCTTCAATCTCAAAACTTTGTCTTCATGTCCTTTCACCACATAGCCTAATGGTTGTTCGATGTAAACTTCTTCTTCAAGGAATCCATTCAAGAAAGAAGACTTTACATCCATTTGAAAAATCCTCTATTTGTTCTGAGCAGCCAAAGAAATAATAAGTCTAATAGTTTCAAGTCTGGCTACAGGAGCAAATACCTCGTCGTAGTCTATGCCAGCCTTTTGACTATAACCTTTTGCAACTAGCCTCGCCTTGTGCCTTTCAATTTCTCCCTTCGCATTTCTTTTTATTTTGTACACCCATTTGACACCGATCGCCTTATGCCCTTTAGGAAGAGTAGTAAGCTCCCAAGTATCATTCTTCACAATGACTTTGATTTCTTCATCCATTGCAATTCTCCACTTCTCATCTAATGCAGCTTCTTGGAAGTTGACTGGCTCACAATCAGCAAAGAGGCAAAAGAGAGTGAGATTATCATGTCTCTTAGTTACCTCATAGAGATCTTGAAAACTTCTTGTATGTTCTTCGATTCTTTCATTGAAGAAAGGTGGCGGTGAATTTCCATATGTGTTTGATGCTGGTGAGATAGGTGGAGTAGTTGGCTCTTGTTGTTCTTCTACTTGTTTTATTTGTGTATGATCATCTTCTTCAATGGGAAAGAAGTTGAAGTCATCCACACCATAGCCAAAATCCCATTCTCCTTCTTCATCAAAAACTACATCTCGACTGATCACGATCTTCCCGTTGTTTGGATTGTAAAGCTTGTATCATTTGGAGTTGTTGTCGTAGCCAATGAAGATGAACTTCTTACTTTTGTCATCCAGCTTGGCTCTACTTTCTTCTGGTACATGTACATGGACAATACTTCCGAAAACTCTTAGATGGGTGATGTCGGGTTTTCTTCCACTCCAAGCTTCTTGTGGCGTCTTGCCCCACACGCTTCTTGTTGGAGATCAATTAGATAAGTAGACTGCACATGCAACAACTTCAGCCCAAAATTCTTTAGGTAGCCTCTTACTCTTAAGCATGCTTCTTGCCATGTTGAGGATGGTTCTGTTCTTCCTTTCTGCAACACCATTTTGTTGAGGGGATCTTGGAACTGCCAAAGGTCGTCGAATTCCATTTGTTTCACAAAACTCTACAAACTCTTTGGAAGTGAACTCTCCACCTCGATCAGATCTCATGGCTTTAATATGGTATCCACTTTTTTTTTCCACTGCAGCTTTAAACTTCTTGAAAGTTTCAAAAACTTCTGATTTCCACTTCAAAAAATACACCCAAGTTTTTCTTGAAAAATCATCTATGAAGAGAATGAAGTAGTTACTTTTACCAAGGGAGTTTGGCTTGAATGAACCGCACACATCAGTATGAATGAGCTCAAGTGGCTTCTGAGCTCTTGAGTTTGACTCCTTTGGAAAGCTCTTTCTGAACTGCTTGCCAAGTAAACATCCTTCACAAAGTTGATCAGGGTGATTGATGTATGGTAAGCCTAGGGGTGGCAAAAAAGCCCGAGCCAGCCCAAACTCGCCCGGGCCCAGCCCAGGCCCGCGGGCTTAGGCCCAGCCCTCATCCATGAGGGCCTGGACAAGGGCCCAAGAAAAAAAGCTTGGACAAAGCCCAAGCCCACTAGTTTTTTTAAAAAATAATTTTATAAATTAGAATAATATAATTAAAATTGAAAAGTAATTTAAAAATAAAAAAGAAAACTTAAATTCTTAACTTATAAATCAATTATGATTAAAAAAAAACTAAAATTATGATACTAAATTCTCTCTTTTGTGTCAATTAATTAAGAGAGCGTTTGAATTAAAAAATCCAGTATTAAAGAAAATTAAAGTTATGAGTTTTTATTTACTTTATTTATTATTTTAATTTGAAATATTCATTTTCTTTAATTTATCTATGATTGTAATAACTTGTTGATCATTAATTTATTTCAAATTTACAATAATTTAAAAAATTTAAAATAAATAAATAAAGCCCAAGCCCGGCCCAGGCCCGTACACTTAGCTGACAGAGGGCCTGGACATGGGCTTGAAAAAGCCCGGCCCAGGCTCGCTGTTTGCCATCCCTAGGTAAGCCTTTCACCATGTTCTTCTTGAATAGTAGCTCCAATCCTCCAAAGTTGAGATGCCCATATCGAAGATGTCAAATCCAGGATGGATCTTTGTGATAGGCTTTGAGACATTTTGCAACATCATTTAGAATATTTAAAGGAAACATTCTATTCTTCGACATTTTCACCTTTGTAATTAGATTTCCTTTGTCATCTCTTAGGAAAAGACTATAATCTTTTAAGTGAATATCATAGCATTTTTCTAAAAGTTGACCCAAACTAAGGATGTTACTTTTCATATTGGGCACATAGTAAACATTCAAAATTATTTGGTGGCTACCATCTTTTGCACGAAAAAGAATGTTACCTCTACCCTTCACTGGTACTTTTGAATCATCTCCAAAAGCGACACTGCCATTCACAGATTCACGTAGTTGCACGAATATGCTTCTGTTTCCACTCATATGATTGCTAGCACCTGTGTCAAGATACCATGTATTTTCTTGACCTCCACTTGTGTCATTGCGTGCTAGTAAAAGCGTGCCATCTTCATCATTTTTTTCTTCAGCATAGTTCACTCTCTCCTCAATGCTGGTGCTTAGAACTCTGCATTCTAAAGCATAATGCCCAAACTTTTGACAATTATAGCACTATACTTGGGATTTGTCATACCTCGATCTTGGATTGCCTCTGCCTCGTCCTTTGCTTGAGCTTTCTCCTTTGTCATAATTGGAGTTGTTGTTGAAATTCCAACCTTGTCCATGACCACGACCTCTACCTCGTCCTCGTCCTCTACCTCGGACATAGTGTCTTCTCTCGTTGTCGGAGCTTTCTTCTCTTTTCTTTCGATTGACCTCCATCTTGAGAAGTTGTTCTTCGATTTCTTGCTTCTTTTTTAGTTTTTCTTCGATTTCTTGCTTCTTTTTTAGTTTTTCTTCGTAGACTTGCAACCTTCCTTGAAGTTGCTCGATCGTCATATCCTCTAGATCTCTTGTTTCCTCAATTGTCACAATAATATGATCAAACTTCGAGTCTACTGATCGAAGTATCTTTTCAATGATCCTTACCTCTTTTAACTCCTCGTCATTTCTTTTTAATTCATTGGAAACGGTCACAATCCGAGTAAAGTAGTCATAAATTGACTCCTACGCCTTTATGTGTAAGGACTCAAATTCTCCTCGTAATGTTTGGAGACGAACCTTCTTTACTTGCTTTGGTCCTTTGTAAGAGGTCTCTAGTTTCTCCCATGCTTCTTTTGAAGAGGTTTTACCAGCAATCTTTTCAAAAGCATCTTCATCTAATGATTGAAAGATGAGATACTTTGCTTTATTCTCTTTCTTCTTCAAGTCTTTTAAATTTTCCTTCTGTGCCGCAGTTAAAGTGGCTTCATTTTCTGGCACAATAAAGCATTTCTCCACGACATCCCATATGTCATGTGCACCCAATAGAACCTTCATTTTAATACTCCAATTGTCAAACTTACTTTTAATTGTGGAACTTGAAATGACATCATACCACCATTTGCCATAACTCACAAATTGAGTAAGAATTTTGAGATTCTGAATGCATGGATGGATCCGGCACGTCGAAAAACCTTGGGAGGGACTCGAGTCAACTTTCGGTCAATGGTCAACGCGGGTCAACGGTCAATGTCAGCTTAGTAGTCTTGGTTCGGTCCGGATTGGTTCGGCTCGAGTTGGCTCGGTTCGACTTGATTCGGTTCAGCTCGGCTCGGCTCAGCTTGGTTCAACTCGGTGAGTCGACTCAGCTTCAGGACAGAAAGCTTCCGGCAACAAGTGTTGGCGCGTTCAGTCTCGGATCGAGATGATATTTGCGGCGTCATGTTCCTCTCGTCGAGATCTTCGATTTGATATGCTATATAACTATATATAGCATCGAACACTAGCTCTGATACCACTTTGTTGGAGAATTAACAAATAAAACACAAAAAAAAAAAACACTATTTTATTTCTTCAACAACACTCCTCACCAATTACAACTCTTATTTTTCACTCTCTACACCTTAGAGATTTTGTTACTTCACTTGATGTTTAAACCAAGGGGAGAGGGGGTATTTATACATAAAACAAACTAATCACAACCATTCATTTATTCAACTAATACACAAATCCTCACAATCCATTAAAACCTACCACTCACCTAATTCACTAACCACACCTACCACACTTAAACACAAATTATTCAAACCTCACCAACCATACCAACTCATGGAATCTTCCATGAGTTGGGCTTGAATTTATTCATCTTGGATCAAGTTTATGATCCAACAGCTCATACTAGACAAGAACTATGTATGTGTGTGTACATATACATATCAATGCACCCCATCATCTTTTGTTGAATAAAAATACAGATAAATTGAGGGTATTATACTTTGAGGAGTAAATTGAAGATTGTTATTGTTATTCCAAGTAGGCAATAAAAAGAAGTTTACCTGTAATAGATATCAGGTATATCAGGTATTTCAGGTAGGCCAAAAAAGTAGTGGTTCTGTAATCAATTGTTTTTGTTCTTTTAATTAATTAGAAAGAAAAATTAAGGGGAGCTTTTGTCTATTGAATTGAGCTTCTGTCAAGAAAAGTATGTATCGGATGATCAAGATATAACCTTTCAATAATAAATTTGTTAGACTTATTGTTATTTTTGTGACTTAAAGGTATGAGAGGAAGTAAGCGGGCATTCGGTATTGTTTTTTACTGGCCATTCTCATTTTACTTTTGTAAATTCAAGTAAAATTAGCGTTCAGTAGTCCTTCTCATAACATTTAATTGTAAAACACAGAATCTAACTTGCCGTTAACAGTTGTAAATTACAAAACAACTGATAAATGTTTTACTTATTTTATAAAAAAAATTGTAAAATAAATTACAGTAATAAATACGATTATAATAAGTAATAATAGTCTCCATCTTTAAGTCTCCAGGACCTCATCCATCTCACTAACCCTATCTCTTAAGTCTCATCTTCCTCCGTGATTTATGAACTGAATCTCCTTCTTCCATTCTTCTTCTTTTCTTCTTCCTCGGTTTGTTCTAGTTTTACTTCATAGTACTTTCCTTTTTTGCTGGGTCTTTTTTTTTTTTGGATGGATTTATGTGTTCTTATACATTTTCTTGAATTTCATTTTGATAAAATCACCAAAGATCAGTAGAGATTTACATTATTTATCTGAGTATTTGGTTCTTTAATGGAAGCAAGCATGTAATCTTTCTCCCATAAGTTTTTATTTGATCAAATGTTAAAATGTTGAACGGAGAATTAGATTTTTTGTTAAATAAAAGGAGAATTAGATTTAATTTTAAAAAAAAATCTTTTTCCTATTTATGTCCAGTTCGAATCTTTTTAGCAAATGATCTAATCTCAAGCATAGAAGGTAGGAAGATAGATTGAACAGTGAACAAATTAACAAAAAAAAGTTATTTAAAAAAATTAATATTAGATATCACAAAATTTCATTATTATTATTGTAAGTTGGTATATTGAAAAATAAACAAACTTTTATATAAACTTTAACACAAATATAATTCGCATGTAGTAAAATTGTTTAATATATCCATTATTTTATCATTTTTAACTTTATCTATCAAATGCGTATTGTTATTTTCATTTTAAAAAATAAGATAAATAAAATAATACCGAATACATATTTCAATAAAAAATTTATCGAAAACATCATTTTCTTTCTCATAATATAAATTTAAAAATAAAATACAGAACAAGCCCTAACATTTTCTGAATTTATTTTTATACTGTAAAAGGATCAAATTACTCACAAACTTATTTTAGCTTTCATGATATAAACAAATAATCATCATTTAATTTCAATAGAAAGAAGTATTCTGGGTAGAATTGACTTCTTTAATAAAATATAACCTATTTGGGACTTCTTACTCTATTAGGTTAATAATGCATCGATTGTCACATCATTAATTTTAGATTATAAACTTTATATTCAAACTTTGTAAGATCATCATTTCTCCTTTTTTTTTAAAAAAAAAATTAACTTCTTGCATGATCTAATTGGTCTCGTTTCAAAAGAAACCCAAAAAAAAATTTAACTAAAGTAAAAGGAAATTAATCATATTGCTTATCTTAATTACTTTCATTTGTTATCGACATGTACTCATGCATTGTGTTTTTTTGTTTATTTTATTGATACGTTTCTCTTAAGGGACAAAACTCATTGTGTGGCAAAATTTTATTGGAGCTAGGATTATTTATATATGTTCTAGTACTTTGAGCATCTTACTATGCACTCGTCTATATTTAACATTAATTTTTACTACTCATTGAAATATCAAAATAGTCCATACTAAACATCTTTCATTAATGTTCTTTATTTATTTTATTTTTTTTGGATACACTAATATATTATAATTAGAGTTCGTAAGAGGGTGTATTGCAAGAAAAGAAGTGCAAAGCAAGTATATAAAATCACAAGATCAAGCAGTTGATATCTTCACCAAGCAGCTCAAGCATGAAGACTTCGTAAGATTCAAAAGTTTTCTTGGTGTTACAGGATCAAGTTTAAGGGGGTGTTGGATCATAAACTTGATTCAAGATGAATAAATTCAAGCCCAACTCATGGAAGGTTTCATGAGTAGGTATGGTTGGTGAGGTTTGAATTATTTGTATTAGGTGTGGTAGGTTTGGTAGGTGAAGATGAATGGTTATTAATTTTTTGTAATTTCTTATTTGAATGGTTATGATTTGCTTGTTTCATGTATAAATACCTCCTCTCCCCTTTGGTTTAAACATTAAGTGAAGTAACAAAATCTCTATGTTGTAGAGAGTGAAAAATAAGAGTTGTAGTTGGTGAGGAGTGTTGTTGAAGAAATAAAATAGTGTGTTTTTTGAGTGTTATATGTGTTAATTCTCCAACAAAGTGGTATCAGAGCTAGTGTTCGATGCTATATATAGTTATATAGCATATCAAATCAAAGATTGCGACGAGAGGAACATGACGCCGCAAACATCATCCCAATCGGAGACCGGACGCGCCCACGCTCGCCGTCGGAATTTTTCTGTCCTGAAGCTGAGTTGACTCATCGAGTTGAATTAAGCTGAGCCGAACCGAACCAAGCCGAGCCGAGCTGAACCGAATCAAGTTGAACGGAACCAACTCAAGCCGAACCAAGGTGGACCGAACCAAGACTACTAAGTCGACGTTGACCGTTGACCGAAAGTTGACTCGAGTCCTTCCCAAGGTTTTTCGACGTGCCGGATCCATCCGTGCATTCCGAATCTCAAAATTCTCACTCAATTTGTGAGTTATGACAAATGGTGGTATGATGTCATTTCAAGTTCCACAATTAAAGGGAAGTAAGTTTGACAATTAGAGTATTAAAATGAAGACTCTATTGGGTGCACATGACGTATGGGATGTCATGGAGAAAGGCTTTATTGTGCCAGAAAATGAAGCCACTTTAACTGCGACACAAAAGGAGAATTTTAAAGATTTGAAGAAGAAAGAGAGTAAAGCAAAGTATCTCATCTTTCAATCATTAGATGAAGATACTTTTGAAAAGATTGCTGGTACAACCTCCTCAACAGAAGCATAGGAGAAACTAGAGACCTCTTACAAAGCAGCAGAGCAAGTTAAGAAGGTTCGTCTCTAAACATTCCGAGGATAATTTGAGTCCTTACACATAAAGGCGTCCGAGTCAATTTTTGACTACTTTACTCGAGTTGTGACCGTTTCCAATGAATTAAAAAGAAATGGCGAGGAGTTAAAAGAGGTAAGAATCATTGAAAATATACTTCGATCAGTAGACTCGAAGTTTGACCATATTGTTGTGACAATTGAGGAAACAATAGATATGGAGGATATGACGATCAAGCAACTTCAAGGAAGGTTGCAAGCTTATAAAGAAAAACTAAAAAAGAAACAAGGAATTGAAGAACAACTTCTCAAGATGGAAGTCAATCCAAAGAAAAGAGAAGAAAGCTCTGACAACGAGAGAAGGCACTATGTCCGAGGTAGAGGTCGAGGACGTGGACGAGGTTGGAATTTCAAAAACAATAACTCCAATTATGACAAAGGAGAAAACTCAACCAGAGGACGAGGCAAAGGCAATCCAAGATCGAGGTATGACAAATCCCAAGTAACTTGCTATAATTGTCAAAAGTTTGGGCATTATGGTTCAGAATACAGAGCTCCAAGCACCAGAATTGAGGAGAGAGTGAATTATGCTGAAGAGAAAAATGGTGAAGATGGCACACTTTTACTAGTACGCAATGACACAAGTGGAGGTCAATAAAATACATGATATCTTGACACAGGTGCTAGCAATCATATAAATGGAAACAGAAGTATGTTCGTGGAACTAAGTGAATCTGTGAATGGCAGTGTCACTTTTGGATATGATTCAAAAGTACCAATGAAGGGTAAAGGTAACATTCTTTTTCGTGCAAAATATAGTAGCCACCAAATAATTTCGAATGTTTACTATGTACCAAATATGAAAAGCAACATCCTTAGTTTGGGTCAACTCTTGGAAAAAGGCTATGATATTCACTTAAAAGATTGTAGTCTTTTCCTAAGAGATGACAAAGGAAATTTAATCACAAAGGTGAAAATATTGAAAAATAGAATGTTTCCTTTAAATATTCAAAATGATGTTGCAAAATGCCTCAAAGCCTATCACAAAGATCCATCTTGGATTTGGCATCTTCGATATGGGCATCTCAACTTTGGAGGACTGGAACTACTATCCAAGAAGAACATGGTGAAAGGCTTACCATACATCAATCACCCTGATCAACTTTGTGAAGGATGTTTACTTGGCAAGCAGTTCAGAAATAGCTTTCCAAAGGAGTCAAACTCAAGAGCTTAGAAGCCACTCGAGCTCATTCATACTGATGTGAGCGGTCCATTCAAGCCAAGCTCCCTTGGTAAAAGTAACTACTTCCTTCTCTTCATAAATGATTTTACAAGAAAAACTTAGGTGTATTTTTTGAAGCAGAAATCAGAAGTCTTTGAAGCTTTCAAGAAGTTTAAAGTTGCAGTGGAAAAATAAAGTGGATATCATATTAAAGCCATGAGATCTAATTGAGGTGGAGAGTTCACTTCCAAAGAATTCGTAAAGTTTTGTGAAGCAAATGGAATTCGACGCCCTTTGACAGTTCCAAGATCCCACTAACAAAATGGTGTTGCAGAAAGAAAGAACAGAACCATCCTCGACATGGCAAGAAGCATACTCAAGATTAAGAGGCTACCTAAAGAATTTTAGGCTGAAGCTGTTTCATGTACAGTCTACTTATCCAATCGTTCTCCAACAAGAAGTGTGTAGGGCAAAACGCCACAAGAAACTTGGAGTGGAAGAAAGCTCGGCATCACCTATCAAAGAGTTTTTGGAAGCATTGCCCATGTACATGTACCAGACAAAAGTAGAGCTAAGCTGGATGAAAAAAGTGAGAAGTTTATCTTCATCGGCTATGACAACAACTCCAAAGGATACAAGCTCTACAATCCAAACAACGGGAAGATCGTGATCAGTCGAGATGTAGTTTTTGATGAAGAAGGAGAATCTGATTTTGGCTCTAGTGTGGATGACTTCAACTTCTTTCCCATTGAAGAAGATGATCATACATAGATAAAACAAGTAAAAGAACAACAAGAGCTAGTTACTCCACCTATCTCTCTAGTATCAACCACATGTGGAGATTCACCGTCATCTTTCTTAAATGAAAGAACCGAAGAATGTACAAAGAGTCTTCAAGATCTCTATGAGGTAACTAAGAGACATGATAATCTCACTCTCTTTTGCCTCTTTGCTGATTGTGAGCCAGTCAACTTCCAAGAAGTTGCACTAGATGAGAAGTGGAGAATTGCAATGGATGAAGGAAACAAAGCCATTGTGAAGAATGATACTTAGGAGCTTACTACTCTTCCCAAAGGGCATAAGGTGATCGGTGTCAAATGGGTGTACAAAACGAAAAGAAATACGAAAGGAGAAATTGAAAGGCACAAGGCGAGGCTAGTTGCAAAAGGCTATAGTCAAAATGCTAGCATAGACTACGACAAGGTATTTGCTCCTGCAGCTCGACTTGAAACTATTAGACTTATTATTTCTTTGGCTGCTCAGAACAAATGGAAGATTTTTCAAATGGATGTGAAGTTTGCTTTCTTGAATGGATTCCTTGAAGAAGAAATTTACATCAAACAACCATTAGGCTATGTGGTGAAAGGACATGAAGACAAAGTTTTGAGATTGAAGAAAGTTCTTTATGGGTTAAAGCAAGCACTAAAGACATGGAATAGCAGAATTGACAAGCATTTTCAAGAGAATGGCTTCACCAAATGCCCATATGAACATGCTCTCTACGCCAAAGAAAAGGATTGAGACATTTTGATTGTGTGCTTGTATATGGATGATCTCATCTTCACTGGAAGTGATCCAAGCTTATTTGAAGAGTTCAAGAGAGTGATGATCAAAGAGTTCGAGATGACTGACATCGGACTGATTGCAAGCCTATAAGCACGCTAGTGGAATGCGGAGTCAAGTTATCCAAACATGATCAAGGCGAAGATATAGATCCAACATTCTTTAAAAGTTTGGTCGGAAGCCTACGTTATTTGACATGCACGAGACCAGATATCTTTTATGCTGTTGGACTTGTGAGTCGATACATGGAGAATCCAAAGACCACTCATTTTAAAGCTGCAAAAAGAATCCTTCGCTATGTTAGCCTATATGGCTATAGATATTAATTTTGATGATAACAAACCACATGTATTGATTAAATAAAGATTTATGTATTGTGCTTTTTAATAAGAAAATGATTTTATGGAATTAAGTTGTTGTGGACTAAAATGAAATAATTTTATAATCTTTGATACTGTTTTAAATTTAGGATTTGGACCTATTTGAAAATATTTAAATATTTTGGGTCATTCTATAATTTCACATATTTTAGGTCATATCATAATTTCATAAAGTTTTGGTATTGAAAAAGTATTATTTAGAAATTCTAAAATTGGACCTATTTGAAAGCTTTCATAACGTTTTGGGCCATACTACAGTTTTATAAAGTTTTGGGGTCAAACCATAATTTTAAAAAATAATTCACTGTAGCAGTTACTGTAGCAAGCGGCTATCCGGATCCTGACAAACGGTCGACCGAATTTGGGCAAAAAGCTTCTGGAACATAAACGGCTATCCGGATCTTGACAAACGATAGACCAGATTTGTGCAGAAAGCTTCTGGAACATAAACGGCTATTCGGATTTCATAAGCGCCATACCGGATGTTCAGAAATTCAAATTTTGGTTGTAACGGTAACATTAAGCGGCTAACCAGATGTCCATAAATGGTAAGCCGGTTATCACCAAAATGTGCATACCGGCTAGTTTTTGAGTTCAAACTATATAAACTCAAATTCAATTCATTTTCAAGCTCTCTTGCAAGCAAAATAAAAAAGCACACAACATTCATTGAGCTCTCATTTCACAAATCATAAAACCTTGAATCATCTTTTGTTCTTCAATTTGTATATCTACTCTTTAAGAGAGTTTTTATTGTAATCTTCAATTCCTCATTTTAATTGTGAGTGGTTGAGTGTGTGAGACACTTGAGTGAAGAGATTGGGAGATAATCTCTTTGTTGTAAAGGTTCATTGACACCTTGAAGTCAATTGTAACCATTTGAAGCCTTGGAAGGCTTGCATAGTGAAATCCTCACTCTTGGATTGCTTAGAGGCGTGGACGTAGGCGGGGATTGCCGAACCACGTAAAATTTCGTGTGTTTATTTCTCTTCTCCCTTACTCATTTGTTATTGTGCTTTTATTGAACTTATTGCTTTTGAATTTATTAAGACGTTAGATTGGATTGTTGTGTAGTTTTGTTAGAATAATTTTAAAAATACCAATTCACCCCCCTTCTTGGGTTGCACACTTGTATTTCATTTGGTATCAAAGCAAGGTGCTCTTGTTTAGATTTAACCATCTAGAGCTAAAGATCAATGGCAACTCAAAATGATTCCACATTTAGGGAAGAACAGTCCACCACTAGACCACCATATTTTGATGGAAACGATTACCCGTATTGGAAAACTAGGATAAGAATTTACTTGCAAGCTTTAGATTACAAAATTTGGGAAATCGTTAATGATGGTCCTTTCATACCTTTGACTAAAAATGAAGTCGGGGAAGATATTCCAAAACCTTCACATGAATGGAATGAATTGGAAAAGAGAAAGTATTCTCTAAATTCCAAAGCTATGAATGCCTTGTTTTGTGCACTAGATAAGAAAGAGTTTCATAGAGTGTCTAGTTGCGAAAGTGCTAATGAAATTTGGCACAAAGTTGAAGTTGTTTATGAAGGCACGAATCAAGTGAAAGAATCTAAAATAAGTAGGTACACTCGACAATATGAATTGTTCCAAATAGATGAAGTAAGTGTTCTTCCTACATATGATGAATTACATGATGCCTTTAAGAATTTGCATGATGAATTGATGAAGATTGGTAAAAAGAATATATGTCTTAAAAAGAAAATGATAGAGCTTAAAAATAAAAATGAATCCTTTAGTGCAAAGATTACATGCCTAGAATTAGAGAATAAAACATTGCATGATAGAGTTGCATTATTTGAGAATTCTAGCACTTCACATGAGCACTTAGAGTCACACGTGAATGACTTGAAAAATGAAAATGAAATGCTTAGAAAGAAGAGCAATGAACTAAATGAGATTGTGCTAAAATTCACAAATGGGAAAAAAATGTTGGATAACTTGCTAAACTCACAAAAATGTGTATTTTACAAAGTTGGCATTGGTTACAAGCCAAATTTGAAACAAAAGTATTACAAGAGTTATTTTGTGAAGAATACATCTATTAACAATCAAATTGTATGTCATTATTATAATCAAGATAGTCATATGAAAAATAGATGTCCAGTGAAGAGAAATGCATATTATGGTGTGAAATGTATTTGGGTTCCGAAAGGAACCATTGCTAACTCTCAAGGACCCAAAAAGGTTTGGGTACCTAAAACTTGAGATTTTCTCTACAGGGCTTGAAGAAGAAGAGTAAGTGGTACTTGGACATTGGTTGTTCAAGACACATGACATGAAATTATTCTTTGTTTTCAAGTTTTACCAAGATCGAAAATGGTGGAGATGTATCGTTTGGAGATAATTCAAAAGGAAAAATCATTGGCATTGGCAATGTCGGTAATATATCATCAACTCTCAATTGAAAATGTGTGTTTGGTTGAAAACTTAAAACACAACTTACTTAGTATTAGTCAATTATGTGATAAAGGATATAGAGTTATCTTTGATGAATCAAAATGTGTTATTGAGAATGCATGTGATGGGAAAGTTTTGTTTGTAGAAAATAGATGTGTTAATGTCTATACCATTAATATAGATTGTGCACCTACAAATGATAAATGTTTCTCCGCATTGCATGATGATGGTTGGTTGTGGCATAGAAGATTAGGTCATGCAAGCATGGATTTGTTTTCAAAAATCGTGAAAAATGATTTGATTAAAGGTCTTCCAAAAATCAGTTTTCAAAAAGATAGAATTTGTGAAGCTTGCCAATTTGGAAAACAAATTAAAACTTCTTTCAAAAGCAAGAAAAACATTTCTACTTCAAAACCACTTCAACTACTTCACATAGACTTGTTTGGACCTTCTAGATATGCTAATTTAAATGGAAAATATTATGCATTTGTAATTGTGGATGATTATTCTAGATACACATGGGTATTATTCTTAGCTAATAAGGATGATCCCTTTGATGCATTTAAAGTTTTCTGCAAAAAGGTTCAAAATGAAAAGGGATGTAGTAATTCTTGTATTAGAAGTGATCATGGTGGAGAATTTGAAAATTATGCTTTTGAGAAATTTTGTAATGATTTTGGCATTGAGCATCAATTTTCATCACCTAGGACTCCTCAACAAAATGGAGTTGTAGAGAGAAAGAATAGGTCTATTCAAGAAATGGCTAGGACCATGTTGAATGAAAATTCTTTGCCTAAGTATTTTTGGGCCGAAGCCGTCAACACCGCTTTATGTTTTGAATCGTGTGTTGATTAGACCTAATCTTAATAAAACTCCATATGAACTTTGGAAAGATAGAAACCCAACATTGGATATTTTAAAGTTTTTGGATGCAAATGTTTTGTTTTGAACACAAAAGATAATCTTGGTAAATTTGATCCAAAATCTTATGTTGGTATTTTTCTTGGTTATTCAAACTCAAGCAAAGCTTATAGAGTTTATAATAAAAGAACTTTGGTTATGGAAGAATCTATGCATGTTACATTTGATGAGTCTAACCCCTCCTCTACGGAGAAAGTTGTTGTTGATGATAATGCAGAAGAAGAACAACAAGAAGAAGCATCAAATGACAACAAAAAAGATGCACCACATGGAATTCAAGAGGAACATCATGAAGAAACAAATGCAGAGCAAAATGAAGGTACTTCTCAAACACTCCCTAAGGAGTGGAGGTATGTTTCTTCTCACCGCAAGGATGTAATTTATGAGATCCCTTACGAGGTGTTACAACTAGATCATCTCTTAGGAACACATGTGAGCATGCTGCATTTATTTCTCAAATTGAACCAAAATCCTTTGAGGATGCGGAAAATGATGAATCTTGGATTATGGCAATGCAAGAGGAATTGAATCAATTTGAGAAAAACAATGTATGGGAATTAGTTCCTAATCCGGAACATCAATCCATCATAGGTACAAAATGGGTATTTGGAAATAAAATGGATGAATTCGGTGTGGTTGTAAGAAAAAAAACTAGACTAGTGGCTCAAGGTTACAACCAAGAAGAGGGAATTGATTTTGATGAAACATTTGCACCTGTAGCTAGACTAGAATCTATTAGAATGCTCTTAGTTTTTGCATGTCATAAAGATTTTATTTTATATCAAATGGATGTCAAGAGTGCTTTCTTAAATGGTTATATTATGGAAGAAGTGTATGTGAAACAGCTGTTGTGCAAATTTTAATGTACTCGCAAGCGCACGAATCTATTGTAGTATAGATCAATGGTGACGGGTGTCGATCCCACGAGGAGGTGGATTTTTAATTATATATAGAATTAATTTTGTAAATGGGCGGTTGGAATTGTGGTGGAAGTGATTTAAAATATGCTAAAATTGGAATTGCAATGGCGAGAATAAATTGTAGAGAAAATCGATTAAATTGACGTACTTGGGTATCTGGATCCGTATCAACATGCATCATGGGCTAAATAATCCGTATTAATGCCAATTAAATCATGAGGGGGGAATCCACACCTCATGAACCACGCTCTAATCAATATGGTGCTAAGGGCTTATCGTGCCAAATAATAATAACCTTATACTAGAGAGCCGGTGTAACCAAGGCGGTATCTAGACAAGATCAGTATTATTTGTCGACGATAAGTCAAATCATCCACAAAAACTAGAGGGGAAGAGAAAATAAATTTACCAAATAAGCCCATGACACATGTTGAGACTTCACCTTCAACCCAAGCTTGAAAGAAAATTAGCCACACATAATTGAACTAGGGGCAAAATGGGAATTTATTAAAATACAAAGAAAATACAAGATGGAGAGGGAATTACAGAAAATGGATCCCAAAAATGGATTCAGAGATATCAAATTAGGGGGGGAAGGCCCCCTTTTTATAGATACATGGAGTAAATCATGGCCATCGGATTAAAAACAGTTTGGACGCTCAGGATTGCGCCACGTCATCAGTCAACAGTCCACGGTTTGACCACGCGGATGAACAGTAACACGGTTTGACCCGGATGAACAGTAACGCGGTTTGGTTGAAAATAATCCTGTGTGATGCATGCACCGTACGCGAGATTTTTCGTCCACTGATATGCTGCCACGTCACCATCAATAGTACATAAGAATTTTAGTCCAACAGGATCGTGACACCTCATCAGTCAATGCCACATCATCGGTCAATGCCACGTCATCGATCCGTCTATGTGAACAGTGCCGTGAACAGTAACATATACAGTACCGTATACGTGAATAGTACCGTATATGTGAATAGTGTCATTTTTCCTTTTATGCCCCTCCTAAGGTTTTCGACCGTCCTGAGTTCAAAAGTGATGTCCGTTTTGCCATCTGATCTCTCCTTTATTGTGAAATGACTATAATGCCCCTAAAATACATAAAATACTTAATTAAAATAAAACACATGTAATTAAATCACAAGAAGGTTAAATACATAAAAGTAAGGGTTGTTAATAAGACTTGAAATGTAAAATGACGGTTTTCTCCTTTATAAATATGCATTTTCTAACACTCAACACACCCCCTAACCAGCTTATTGCTAGTCCTTAGCAAATAAAGCGAAAACAAAATTCAAATTCAAAATGATTTTTTTTTTTTTTTTTTTTAGAAACACTCGTGTTTATTCAATCAGATTAATGATAGCAATCAAATAAAAGTATAAGCATTATCTTCAGTCTAAAGCAACATCACACCCATATCAACCATCCACATGAATTAGCCCAGTAGACTTTGTTATAGCTACTTTCAAGAATGACATGTCAAACCCCAAAATCTCACTGGAAGTAGTGACACTCTCACAAAGAAATTAAAACCCAATAAACATAGTCACTCCAATGAATGGTAATTGAGAGAGAAAATAATAAAGAAATGATATCACATGCTCTCACCAAGATGAAATAAATATGCCCTCAGCTTAGAAATAATACGATCTCAAGTCAAATAAAATGTTAGTCAACCCACTTTATTTATCTTTTTTTTATTATGCATCACTACATCATTTTAGCCCATATAACTAGCTTCTACTTCAAACTATAGTTCCCTAAAATCAAGAAGGACTTTTATTAGGACGTAACGTAGGCTAGGGATATGGCTAACAAAGAAAGGAAATAAGGAAAACAAAGTGTATGTTTGAGAAAAATGCAGAATTTTTTTTTTTTTTTTTTTTGGAACTTGCAAGGTGGATTTCACCTATTATTGTTATTTTTATTCTTTTGAAACAACAACTTTTGTTTTTGTTTTTTCTTTCTTTTTGCTTTTATTTGGCATAACTTCACTGAACAACATAATTATTTACATTTTCTCAAACATAAATAGGTGATGGAACTTAAAAGACATTGGGTAATACTCCAAATCGGAGTGGGTCAAGATGATAAGTTGACAAAGAAAAGGTTTTTGTTCTTTTTTTTTTTTTTAAAAAGGCTCAAAAGGGGTAACTATGGATATTTAATAAAAGGGATGGCTAGAAAGGCTCAAACGGATCAAAGATGGCCTTTCCATCGTCTTTTAGGGCTCTAAATAATTATCCATATCTACTAGTTAGATGGGCCTCCCAATGTAGCAACACACATTTTTTTTTTCTTTTTTCTTTTTTTTATTTTATTTTACCATATATTTTTTTTAAAGGGTTAACTTAAAAGAAATCTAGAGATCGTGTATAAAATAATAAACTGCTAAGCTGTATAGAGAATGGGCAAAAGGGTTACTCTCCAAGAAAATGATAGGCTCAACAACTCACTTGGCACTTATTTATGACATGTTCATTCTTTCAAGCAACTCATATTTGTCTCCGACATCAACATGTAAAGTAGCAAACATAGCGTAACATCACTTAAGACCAAAGATAATACAAATACTAAAATTTGAAATTAATCATGTCATCCAATGTTAAAACAAATAACACAATTTTTTTTTTTTTTTAAACAACATTCTACCCCCAACCTATTCTAAACATGAAAGGAAAATATGCATGCAGAAATGTGAAAATGATGTAGAAAAAATTAATTAGAAAAAGAAAATTTTTTTTTTTTTTAACTAAGAAGATGCGTTTCTAGAGGCACTACACTCCATATTCAGCCATCTTCGACTCAAAAATTTGAAACTACATATTTATAAAGGAGAAAGAGGAAGAAAACGAGTTTTTTTTTTTTTTTTTTTAAACGATGAAGATGCGTTTCTAGAGTAACTACACTCCATATTCAGCCATCTTCAACACAAAACGTTAGCAACAGTTAGTTTCTACAACAAAAAATCAGTAAAAACTTAACCAAGATTCCACAATTGTCGACTATTCCCTCCCCCCAACCAGAACGAAACATTGTCCTCAATGTTTTAAAGGAAAGAAGTAGAGTTTAGAAGACATCACCTGGGTGGTGCAACACAGAAGAAAATATTTACAGGCGGAGAGTTAAATCTAATTTGTACTTCTTACTGCGGCTACTGTTACCATCATTATTTGGTTGCTCCAACACAAAGGTCCAGGGGTCTGGCTCCGGTTTATAAGCTTGTAACATATCAAGTAGCTCATTAGCAGTGTGAGCACAAATAAAGAGTTTTTTCACATTAGAAGGAATGAAATAGTTTTTTATTGCATGGTTAAGAAATGCGATAAAGCCATCATAAAAGTTATTGACATTTAACAAACCGATGGGTTTCTGGTGGATGTGCAGATGGGCCCAAGATGCTAGTGTGATAAGTGCCTCTAGTGTTGCAAGATCTCCTGGAAGGAAAATAAAAGCATCAGCATGATTAAGTATTTCAGTTATTCTTTCTTGCATACCTGAGACGACTAACTCTTCTCCAGTTGATGAGTCAGACGAACTGCCCAATGGTTTTAGGACTCTTGGGATGATGCCTAACACTTGACTTCCTCTGATAAAAGCTGCTTCTGAGACCATTTTTGATAACCCTCGGTTACCTCCTCCATACACCAAGTGTAATTTTCTCGCTGCTATGCTTCGACCAAGATCTATGGCTGCCTCCACGAACTCTTTATGTTTGCCATAGGTAAATCCAGAAAGCACACAAATGTTCTTGAATTGTCTATTGGGAGTAGCTGCCATTGTGATACTTCTCAAAAATAATTTGTGAGTGCTTGACAAAAGATAAATCACATTTAAGAATCTTGGTGACAATGGATCACAGCTGTGAATGAGGTAACATGTCAGTGTCAAATAACGCGTAAAGCACGTGGCTCGCGAGTCAAAAAGGAAACAGTAAAAAGGAAAAAGCAAACAGTAATAAAATTATTAAAGACAATAATGCAAACAATAAAACAACAGTGAAATGAAATAAAATAACAGTAAAGTAAAAGGATATTTACACGTAGTTGCGACTGTGGCTCACATCTTCCTCTGGTTTTACGTCCAGAAATGGCTTGAACGCCCTCTATGGGTCGAGGATAGGCTTCCCATCCAGTTTTCTTATAAACTGGCAAACAGGGTCGTTTATAGTCAGATTCCCGAGACTATATCGTGTATGCTCTTTCTGGAATAATGGCCATAACTGGAGAATCGCTCCTTGCACATATCCACTGGGATGCGTTTCAAGAGACAAAAGGATATCATCCAATGACTCCTTATTCAAGCCATCCCTAATGAATTGAATCTTATCTTCCCTGTTATCAGACACCATTCCTAAAGAACATGGGTTTCTATCGCAACTCATTCTAGCACACTTATGACAAGCAACAGAAATTCTTCGAGCTCGTCGTTTTCTTGCATAATTTCCTTTACCACAACCAGGCATGAATGCAATAAATTTTGGAGGTAACTCACCTGCCGATCGTACTTTAGCCTCGATTAACCAACGGATGTCAGCAGGTATGTTATTCTTCATGAGTAATCGCATGCGTTCGGACCGAGCTTTATAGATCGTAAAGAGGGCATTCTGAGGAAGTGAAGGGAATCGCTTGTGAAGCTTCGCTAGAATCTCGTTTCTGTCCATACTTTCGCCTCAGAATGTCAGATATTATGGGAAACTGAAGTAACCGACTTGATTGTCACGGAGTACCGTTATCCGCCACTTCACCGGGGTAACAAACTAAAGCACACAAACAGAAAAACAAATCAAAACACACAAAGAAAATTAAAATCGTCCTCTTATTGAATTTACCTCAAGCTCCAACTGGATGTCGTAAACACTTCTCTCAATGTCTCTGAGTTGGCGTTCTAAACCCTCAACATAGGCTACTAACTCTGGTGGTTGTAGAGCCCAAATGCGTTGTGTTTTACAAAATTGAATCTGCCTTTTGAGATGAGTTTTGACACGTTGAAGTGGTTTAAGAATGTTCAGGAGGAACGGTCTAAGTATGAGACTCATGATTAAAAATGATAAGAGAAAACTTAATGGTAAAATAAACACACTTATGCAAAAACAATTTCAATTAGCAAAAGAATAATAATAAAAAGAAATAAAGAAAAATCAAATCAACGAAAAGAAGAAAGAAAAAAAAAATCAATTGAAATTTGGTGGGTCACTCAAATTTATTTCGATGTTTTCTCCATGTGGTTGGTACTCTAGATATGGCTTTAATCTTTGACCATTAACTTTAAACGTGACACCGTTCTTTGGGTCCTTAATTTCAATTGCCCCATGTGGAAAAACAGTATGTACAATAAATGGGCCAGACCATCGAGAGCGTAACTTACCTGGGAATAGGTGCAAACGAGAATTGAATAAAAGCACTTTCTGACCTGGAGTGAACGATTTTCTCATAATTTGCTTGTCGTGAAAGACTTTCATTCATTGCTTGTAAATTTTGGCATTTTCGTATGCATCATTGCAAATTTCTTCAAGTTCTGCCAGTTGTAATCTTCTTTCTGAGCTAGCTTGCTGCATGTCAAAGTTGAATTTCTTGATGGCCCAATACGCACGATGCTCGAGTTCCACAGGTAGGTGGCAAGCTTTTCCATACACTAGCCTGTAGGGTGACATCCCAATCGGGGTCTTGAAAGCCGTTCTATATGCCCATAATGCATCATCAAGTCTTAATGACCAATCTTTTCTGTCTGGCCTCACCGTTTTTTCTAATATGTGCTTTATTTCTCGATTGGAGATCTCAACTTGGCCACTGGTTTGCGGATGATACGGGGTTGCCACTTTGTGTGTGATTGAATACTTTGTAAAAAGAGCTTTGAATGCTTTGTTACAAAAGTGGGCACCACCATCACTGATTATCGCTCGAGGGAATCCAAAGCGTGAAACAATGTTGCTTTTCAAAAATCCTATCACCACTTTGTGATCATTGGTCCTACATGGAATTGCTTCTACCCATTTCGAGACGTAGTCAACACCAACCAATATGTATTGATGGCCAAAAGAAGGGGGAAAGGGTCCCATGAAGTCGATACCCCATACGTCAAAAATCTCAACCACTAAAATTGGATTTAGTGGCATCATTTTCCTTCGTGTAATGCTCCCCATTCGTTGACACATATCACATGAAGAACAAAAAGTGTAAGCATCTCGAAATATAATTGGCCAATAGAAACCACATTGTAAAACTTTAGTCATTGTTTTCTTAGCACTGAAATGGCCTCCACAAGCTTGTTCATGGCAGAATGAAAGAATATTCTGAATTTCATTTTCTGGGACACATCGTCTAACAATTTGGTCTGCACAATACTTGAACAAATACGGGTCATCCCAAAAGAAATTCTTTATTTCTGCAAAGAATTTAGCCTTGTCTTGCTTGGTCCAATGCTCTGGAAGCTTACCTGTAACAAGATAATTAACTATATCAGCATACCAAGGTAATATTTCCACACTCATTAATTGTTCATCTGGAAATGACTCATTTAATATTAATGGCTCTGTAATTGTGTCAAAATGGAGACGAGAGAGGTGGTCCGCCACAACATTTTCTGTGCCTTTCTTATCCTTGAATTCCAAGTCGAACTCCTGCAAAAGTAACACCCAACGAATTAGTCTGGCTTTTGCATCTTTCTTTGTGAGAAGATATTTAAGAGCAGCATGATCCGTGAATATAATTATTTTACAACCAATGAGATATGATCGAAATTTCTCTAATGCAAACACTACTGCTAGCATTTCTTTTTCAGTAGTTGAATAATTCAACTGTGCATCATTCAATGTCATACTAGCATAGTAAATAACGTGGGGAATTCGATCAACTCTTTGTCCTAATACTGCTCCTACTGCATAATCAGATGCATCACACATTAGCTCAAATGGTAAGCTCCAGTTTGGGGCCTGAATGATGGGTGATGATGTCAACAACTGCTTTAATTTTTCAAACGCCATGAGACATGAATCATTAAAGATAAAAGGTACATCCTTAGCAAGTAAATTGCATAAGGGTCTAGAAACTTTGCTAAAATCTTTAATGAAACGTCTATAGAAACCAGCATGCCCAAGGAAAGATCTTACTTCTCTGACTGTTTTAGGTGGAGGAAGATTAGAAATGAGATCCACCTTGGCTTTGTCAACCTCAATACCTTTGCTCGAAATGATGTGACCGAGAACAATACCTTGTTTTACCATAAAATGACACTTCTCCCAATTTAAGACTAAGCTCTTCTCGGTACATCTCTGCAGAACTAGCGTTAGATGATGTAAACATTGATCAAACGAGTCACCAAAGACAGAAAAATCATCCATAAAGACTTCAAGGAATCGTTCAACCATATCAGAAAAAATGCTCAACATGCATCGTTGAAATGTAGCAGGTGCATTACATAATCCAAATGACATTCTCCTATATGCAAATGTGCCAAAAGGGCAAGTGAAAGTAGTTTTCTCTTGATCTTTTGGTGCTATGGGAATCTGATTATATCCTGAGTAGCCATCTAGAAAGCAATAAAATTCATGGCCTGCTAATCTATCAAGCATTTGATCAATAAATGGTAAAGGAAAATGGTCTTTACGTGTGACAGAATTCAACTTTCTATAATCAATGCATACACGCCATCCTGTAGTTACTCTAGTTGGTATCAATTCATTATCAGCATTGGTAACTACTGTGACTCCTGACTTTTTGGGGACGACTTGTACAGGACTGACCCATGAACTATCAGAAATTGGGTAAATGATACCTGCATCTAATAGCTTAAGGACTTCAGTTCTAACAACTTCTTTCATGTTAGGATTTAACCGACGTTGCATCTCCCTAGTAGTTTTAGCATTTTCATCAAGGTGAATGTAATGCATGCAGTCTACTGGGTTTATACCTTTTATGTCTGCTATGGTCCATCCTAATGCCCCTTTGTGCTCTTTTAAAACATCCAACAACTTACCTTTTTGTTCGTCGTTTAGGGATGATGAGATGATTACCGGTAGAGTACTTTCTTCTCCCAAAAATGCATATTCCAGAGTGTTGGGTAATGGTTTAAGCTCGAGTTTCGGTGGTGATTCTGATGATGGGATGAGTTTCTTCTCTGATGGTGCTAGTTGTTCAACTCTTGACTTCCATTTATTAGTGTCCATGGATGGTGCTGAGTCAAGTAGGGCGTTGACCTCATCGACCGATCTGTCAATATCAAAATCTAAACCAAAGTGAGTTAAACATGTTTGTAAAGGATCATCACTAAGGTTTGAAATAAAAGTATTATCGACTATTGTTTCTATTAAATCCACATCAACAATTCCATCATCTGCACTGTGAGGTTGTTTGGCAATGTTGAAAATATTTAGCTTCATAGTCATGTTGCCGAAGGACAACTGCATATTTCCAGTCCTGCATTGAATGTGAGCATCCGCAGTCGCCAAGAAAGGTCGGCCTAGAATAATGGGGATGTGCTTCCTTGAATCCTGTATTGGTTGAGTGTCAATTACAATGAAATCAACAGGAAAATAAAACTTGTCTACCTGGATAAGCACGTCCTCCACAATACCACGAGGTATTTTTGTGGACCGATCTGCAAGCTGTAACACCACTGGAGTTGGGTGTAATTCTCCCAGTCCAAGTTTCACGAATACTGAATAAGGCAACAGATTTACACTAGCTCCTAAATCCAACAAAGCATTCTCAATTGTGTGGTTCCCTATACTACATGAGATATTGGGGGAGCCTGGGTCTTTGCATTTTAGAGGAATTTTATGTTGGAGTATAGAACTAACATTTTCTGTTAAAAATGCCTTCTTTTGAACATGCATATTTCTCTTTTTAGTACAAAGGTCTTTAAGAAACTTGGCATAAGATGGAACTTGTTTAATAGCATCAAGTAAAGGGATGTTAACACTTACCTGTTTGAAGATTTCGAGAATCTCACCTGTGGATTTTCCCTTTTTCCCTTTAGCTAACCTCTGAGGAAATGGAGCTTTCGGAACGTATTCTCGTGGGTTGGTTTCTTCTTTCTCCTCCGGTGGTGAGTCCTCAACATTCACAGGTACAATTTGATTTTCTTTTGTCACCGGCATCTCTACTTTGTTGTCGACTTCCTTTCCTTTTCGCAAGGTCATGACTGCTTTGACCTCTCCATGCTGTTGTGGTGAACTGGTACTTGCTTCATGTACTCCTTTAGGATTAGGCACTGGTTGACTTGGAAATTTACCTTTCTCAACAGTAATTGCCAAGGTCTGAACTGAAGAAGCAAGTTGTCCCACCATCTTCTCGAGGCTTGAAACTGATTGGGCTTGTGAGTTGAAGCCCGCTCTTAACTCATTTCGTAGTCCATCAATAGTGCGGTTCTGTTGCTCAATCGTAGAGTGAGTAGCATTCTTGAAATTCTGGAATGAATCCTCCCATGGTCTGGGTTGAGAGTAGTTCTGGTTCTGATTGTATGATCTAAATGGTGGCTGAGAGGCTTGAGGAATTTGAGGAATTGGTTGCATTGATGGAGCTGGAGCTGCTGGTCCATTCTGTTGGAGTCCTTGAGACCATGAAAAATTAGGGTGGTCTCTCCATCCAGGGTTATATGTGTTGGAGTATGGGTTGTAATTTGATGGCTTTCTCATTACACCTATGGCATTGGCTTGATCTGGGTATGAGTCATGGTCATGTGGTTCTGTTGATTTAGCAGTCGATAACGATGCTATTTGTCGAGAGAGACCTTCAATTATTGCTTTGACTTCTTTAATTTCTGAACTGGATTCGCCAATTTGAACCTCATTTACTCCTTTAATTCTTCTGGTATTCCTGAGTGACCGACTCCGTTGTTGGGAATTATCCGCTTGTCGCTGGAAGAATTCCCAAATCTCTGATGCACTTTTTGACATTAGCTCTCCTCCACTTGTTGCCATTAGCCATTCTTGCACATTCGGCAATAATCCCTCCAAAAAGTATTGGCATTGGTGCCATTTCTCGTACCCATGATGTGGACACTTCAAGAGTAGCCCATTGAATCGCTCCCACGTTTCGAAAAATTGCTCGTCCTCTCTTTGTGTAAACTCTGAAATTTCCCTGCGAATAGAATTGGTTTTATGCACTGGGAAATATTTATTTAGAAATTTTGTAACCATTTGTTCCCATGATGCAATGCTATTAGCAGGCAAAGTATTTAACCATGAACGAGCTCTATCCTTTAAAGAAAATGGGAATAATCTAAGTTTAACATCATCGTCTGAAAAATTTTCATATTTAAAAGTTTGACAAATGGCATGAAAATCATTCAGATGATTATATGGGTCCTCATTTTCTAGGCCATAGAATGTGGGGAGACAATTTAGCACACTAGGTTTTAATTCAAAACTCCTAGCAGCTACATTTGGGTATCTTATACATGATGTGCTCAAATTAGCTAAGGGACTAAAATAGTCCTTAAATGGCCTCTCCTGTGGTGCTTGTAAATCCATTCCAATTTTATTAATGTGCTTTTGTGTGCGAAGTGTTTTCTCAAGTTCAAGGTCTATAGGTTCAAGATTAGGTAATAATGACCTACGACCATGCATGCAAAATAAAATAAAAATAAAAATAAAGATGAGAACAAAACAAATAAAAATAAAGAAGAGGGAGAAATTACGATACTAACCTTATTGCGCTATTACAACCTTTCTATAAAAATACACAAAAACAAATACGTGAAATAAATTAACTAAAAATTAAATTAATAAAATAAACAAAAATTACAAAGAAAAAATAAATTGAAAATTAAATTACAAAATTTTAAAGAAGAGAAAAAGAAAAGAAATACTAACCTTTAAATGTAGATTTACTTTTTTTTTTTTTAATAATAAAAATACAAGAAAACAAATAAAAGAAATTATTCACAAAAATTAATTCTATGAATTAAAACTACTTACCTCCCCGGCAACGGCGCCAAAAACTTGTTGTGCAAATTTTAATGTACTCGCAAGCGCACGAATCTATTGTAGTATAGATCAATGGTGACGGGTGTCGATCCCACGAGGAGGTGGATTTTTAATTATATATAGAATTAATTTTGTAAATGGGCGGTTGGAATTGTGGTGGAAGTGATTTAAAATATGCTAAAATTGAAATTGCAATGGCAAGAATAAATTGTAGAGAAAATCGATTAAATTGACGTACTTGGGTATCTGGATCCGTATCAACATGCATCATGGGCTAAATAATCCGTATTAATGCCAATTAAATCATGAGGGGGGAATCCACACCTCATGAACCACGCTCTAATCAATATGGTGCTAAGGGCTTATCGTGCCAAATAATAATAACCTTATACTAGAGAGCCGGTGTAACCAAGGCGGTATCTAGACAAGATCAGTATTATTTGTCGACGATAAGTCAAATCATCCACAAAAACTAGAGGGGAAGAGAAAATAAATTTACCAAATAAGCCCATGACACATGTTGAGACTTCACCTTCAACCCAAGCTTAAAAGAAAATTAGCCACACATAATTGAACTAGGGGCAAAATGGGAATTTATTAAAATACAAAGAAAATACAAGATGGAGAGGGAATTACAGAAAATGGATCCCAAAAATGGATTCAGAGATATCAAATTAGGGGGGTAAGGCCCCCTTTTTATAGATACATGGAGTAAATCATGGCCATCGGATTAAAAACAGTTTGGACGCTCAGGATTGCGCCACGTCATCAGTCAACAATCCACGGTTTGACCACGCGGATGAACAGTAACACGGTTTGACCCGGATGAACAGTAACGCAGTTTGGTTGAAAATAATCCTGTGTGATGCATGCACCGTACGCGAGATTTTTCGTCCACTGATATGCTGCCACGTCACCATCAACAGTACATAAGAATTTTAGTCCAACAGGATCGTGACACCTCATCAGTCAATGCCACATCATCGGTCAATGCCACGTCATCGATCCGTCTATGTGAACAGTGCCGTGAACAGTAACATATACAGTACCGTATACGTGAATAGTACCGTACATGTGAATAGTGTCATTTTTCCTTTTATGCCCCTCCTAAGGTTTTCGACCGTCCTGAGTTCAAAAGTGATGTCCGTTTTGCCATCTGATCTCTCCTTTATTGTGAAATGACTATAATGCCCCTAAAATACATAAAATACTTAATTAAAATAAAACACATGTAATTAAATCACAAGAAGGTTAAATACATAAAAGTAAGGGTTGTTAATAAGACTTGAAATGTAAAATGACGGTTTTCTCCTTTATAAATATGCATTTTCTAACACTCAACACACCCCCTAACCAGCTTATTGCTAGTCCCTAGCAAATAAAGCGAAAACAAAATTCAAATTCAAAATGATTTTTTTTTTTTTTTTTTTTTTTTAGAAACACTCGTGTTTATTCAATCAGATTAATGATAGCAATCAAATAAAAGTATAAGCATTATCTTCAGTCTAAAGCAACATCACACCAACATCAACCATCCACATGAATTAGCCCAGTAGACTTTGTTATAGCTACTTTCAAGAATGACATGTCAAACCCCAAAATCTCACTGGAAGTAGTGACACTCTCACAAAGAAATTAAAACCCAATAAACATAGTCACTCCAATGAATGGTAATTGAGAGAGAAAATAATAAAGAAATGATATCACATGCTCTCACCAAGATGAAATAAATATGCCCTCAGCTTAGAAATAATACGATCTCAAGTCAAATAAAATGTTAGTCAACCCACTTTATTTATCTTTTTTTTATTATGCATCACTACATCTTTTTAGCCCATATAACTAGCTTCTACTTCAAACTATAGTTCCCTAAAATCAAGAAGGACTTTTATTAGGACGTAACGTAGGCTAGGGATATGGCTAACAAAGAAAGGAAATAAGGAAAACAAAGTGTATGTTTGAGAAAAATGCAGAATTTTTTTTTTTTTTTTTTTGGAACTTGCAAGGTGGATTTCACCTATTATTGTTATTTTTATTCTTTTGAAACAACAACTTTTGTTTTTGTTTTTTCTTTCTTTTTGCTTTTATTTGGCATAACTTCACTGAACAACATAATTATTTACATTTTCTCAAACATAAATAGGTGATGGAACTTAAAAGACATTGGGTAATACTCCAAATCGGAGTGGGTCAAGATGATAAGTTGACAAAGAAAAGGTTTTTGTTCTTTTTTTTTTTTTTAAAAAGGCTCAAAAGGGGTAACTATGGATATTTAATAAAAGGGATGGCTAGAAAGGCTCAAACGGATCAAAGATGGCCTTTCCATCGTCTTTTAGGGCTCTAAATAATTATCCATATCTACTAGTTAGATGGGCCTCCCAATGTAGCAACACACATTTTTTTTTCTTTTTTCCTTTTTTTATTTTATTTTACCATATATTTTTTTTTAAAGGGTTAACTTAAAAGAAATCTAGAGATCGTGTATAAAATAATAAACTGCTAAGCTGTATAGAGAATGGGCAAAAGGGTTACTCTCCAAGAAAATGATAGGCTCAACAACTCACTTGGCACTTATTTATGACATGTTCATTCTTTCAAGCAACTCATATTTGTCTCCGACATCAACATGTAAAGTAGCAAACATAGCGTAACATCACTTAAGACCAAAGATAATACAAATACTAAAATTTGAAATTAATCATGTCATCCAATGTTAAAACAAATAACACAATTTTTTTTTTTTTTTTTAAACAACATTCTACCCCCAACCTATTCTAAACATGAAAGGAAAATATGCATGCAGAAATTCTAAACATGCTTGCTGTCAAACGAATTTTTTGATATTTGATTGGCACCATTAATCTTGGCCTTTGGTATCCTAGGGGAACTCATATTGACTTAATTTGTTATTCGGATGCTGATTTTGCCGGATATAAAGTTGATAGAAAAAGTATTGGCCATTCACTTGTCTCTTGGTTTAGTAAGAAACAAAACTCGGTTGCTCTTTCAACTACAGAGGCCGAATATATAGCTGCTGGTAGTTGTTGTGCACAAATTCTTTGGATGAAACAAACTCTTAGAGACTATGGTATTAATCTTAATCAAATATCTATCTTGTGTGACAATACTAGTGCTATTAATCTATCCAAGAATCTCATTCAACATTCTAGGACTAAGTATATAGAAATTCGGCATCACTTCCTTAGAGATCATGTTCAAAAAGGAGATGTTGTAATTAAATTTTTTTCCAGTGAAAATCAACTTGTGGATATCTTTACAAAACCTCCTAGTGAAGAGCATTTTATAAAGATAAGACATGAGCTTGGAATGATGAATGTTGCATCTTGAATCTTGATTTGTTGATTAAGTTGATATGTTCATTATTGTATGAATTTATGCTTCATGAATTAAATAGCTTGATATGTTTGTTATTTTATGAATTTATGTTTCATGCATTAAATGGCTTATTGAAAATTTTTGAATCTCAAAATGATTTAAAAATTGATCAATTTTTAAGCCAAAAATAAATTGGTGTGTGTAATACATGTCTAAGAGTTTACTAAACTTAAAAAATATTCTCCAAAGTTTAACCGATAAACCTCTTTTAATCAACCGGAAAACCGTTTTTCTTATTGATTATTCTCTTAGTCATATTCTAGATAACCAGATTGAAAAACCAGTAAACCGTTTGAAGAGAATTTGGTTTCTGGAAAGAACCGGTCAGCCGGTTATGAAATCCAGAAACCCGAATTAAATTTGGTTATTTGCTGGACACATCCGGATAACCGATTAAGCAATCCGGAAACCCGAATTCGTGTGTCATGCTTGCTGGACTCAACCGGATAGCTGGTTATGAGATCCGGCAAACTGGATTCGCGTTGCTTCGTGTGTCATGCTTGCTAGACTCAACCGGATAACCGGTTATGAGATTCGGCAAACTGGATTCGCGTTGCTTGCTTGCTGCCCACAACCAGTTAACCGGTTAGGCATATCCGGATAGCCGGATTTGGGCATATATACATTGTTCATCTTCTTCTTCCCTCTTTCGGTAAACCGGTTAGCTTTCTCTCTCTAAAGCCGCTTATTCCTCTCTCGTTTTCTCTCCAAAATCCATCATTTTCACTTGTTTTTTATGCAAATCGATCCATAAAACTTGTTCCCCATCCGTTCTTGTATCCAAAATCATCCTTCAAATCATTTTTCAATCTCAAAATCACTAGATCCGAAATCCAATCTGGGTTCCAACCGAAATTTTATCTCTCTAGATTTCTTCCTCTTAAGCCGTTTTTCATCTAAATTGCTTCTCAAAATCTCTTTCAATCCTCATTATCTCCCTTCTCATTGCCTTATTTCACTTTAAATCAAACAAAATCACCATGTCAAGCTCACGGCCGGTTCGTGGAAAAGGCAATGAACCGGTTCAACCCACCAAACACTCACGGCAAGCAGGGGGCACCTCCAATCAGTCTTCCTTTGAGTCCACGCATTTCCCAGCCAAGCATTTAGTCAAACGATTTCACCAACAATTCATGACTCGAGAGGTACTCCAAACTTTCTTCATTTTACCAGATTGGTTGAATAGTCTTAGCATTAGTAATAGAACTTTATTACAATTATTGGAAGATGTTGGTTGGATTAATGCACTTGTTTTTGAGGAAAATGTAGATCCTGACTTAGTGAAAGTGTTTTACTTGAATATGGATTGTTCCGCGGAGAAAAAGAATCAAGTAATCACCAAAGTTGGAGGAGTTTCGATTGAGTTTGATGATTCAAAGTTGAACTCTATCCTAGGAACTTCTGATGATGGCTTAGAAATATTTTCACCTAGGAAATCTCCTAATATTGATGACTATGATCATATTGACGCAGTTAAGAATATATGTCGTTGTATTGACCTTTCGGATGATGATTGTACTATCCATTTCCGCACCTAATGTCTTTGTCTTCAAACTCGGATATTACTTCATTTTAATCAGAGTATTGTGCTTCCTAGATCAGGCCATTTGGATGAGGTTTCTCATATGGATGTTACCTTGATTGATTGTATTCTTAGACGTCGTCCGGTCGACTTAGGCTACACCATTGTCCGAAACATGCTTTGTATACCTAAGTTGATTACCTGTTCCCTTCCGTATGGTCATTTCGTCACCCGAATCCTCAAATACTTTAGCGTCCCTATCCGTGAACCATCATGTAGGCCATCTAAGAGCATTGGGGTTGAGGCTGTTAGTTCTTTAGGTTTTAAGTGGCAAAATGGAACTTGGGTAAAGTTCACTGATAATAAGTTCACCTTTCTTGCTCTAAGTGATGATCGGTCACTTAATGTTGTGGTTCCAGCCGATCAGCTACCTGCGTTTTCGCTTTCATTTCGGGGTCAGCGTAGACGTCGTGATCCTTCAGTGTCTAACTCTGCTCCTGCAGCCTTTGCACCTGTTGTGCCACCTCTCGAGCCTCCTATTTCTGAAGAGGTTACTCTTCAACAGCTTATGGATGAGGTGAGGACACTCTCTGTGCGGCAAACTGAGTTTCAGCAGCAGCAGCAACAATTTATTCATGGACAGCGCCTCCTCTTTGAGCACTTCGGCATTCCATATCCGTATCCACCTTCATCACCACCATCCTCACCACCTCAGTAGTCTCTTATGCTTGTATTTGGACACACCTACATTTCATTTACTGCATTATGTTCTTTTATTTTCGATTACATGGATGGTTATTATGATTTTGGATTATGTATTTGTTTTTCAATGATATGGATTTTTTTTATTGTTTGTTATTTCATTGATGATATGTTATTTCCTTATGCTTTGGATTTTTTTGGACTAATGTGCTGTATTGAGATTTCAATGATTGATAGGAGGAGTTTTTATTCTTTTTGATGATGAAGGGGGAGATATAATATATAAAGGGGAAATATGGGAAATTCATTTGTTATGAAAAATATTCATATGCACTTATGCAGGGGGAGTTTTTAAATCTTTTTGAAATTAGTCTTTAAACCTTGCATTGATTAAGGGGAAGCTTTTTATAACTAGATTAAATTTTTTTAATGTGTTTTGTCATCATAAAAAAAGGGAGAGATTGTTAGCTTATATGGCTATAGATATTGATTTTGATGATAACAAATCACATGTGTTGATTAAATAAAGATTTATGTATTGTGCTTTTTAATAAGAAAATGATTTTATGGAATTAAGTTGTTGTGGACTAAAATGAAAGAATTTTATAATCTTTGATACTGTTTTAAATTTCGGATTTGGACCTATTTGAAAATATTTAAATATTTTAGGTCATTCTATAATTTCACATATTTTGGGTCATATCATAATTTCATAAAGTTTTGGGATTGAAAAAGTATTATTTAGAAATTCTGAAATTGGACCTATTTGAAAACTTTCATAACGTTTTGGGCCATACTATAGTTTTATAAAGTTTTAGGGTCAAACAGTAATTTTAGAAAATAGTTCACTGTAGCAGTTACTGTAGCAAGCGACTATCCGGATCCTGACAAACGATAGACCGAATTTGGGCAGAAAGCTTCTAGAACATAAACGGCTATTCGGATTTCACAAGCGGCATACCAGATGTTCAGAAATTCAAATTTTGGTTGTAACGGTTACATTAAGCCGCTAACCGGATGTCCATAAACGGTAAGCTGGTTATCACCAAAATGTGAATAACGGCTAGTTTTTGAGCTCAAACTATATAAACTCAAATCCAATTCATTTTCAAGCTCTCTTGCAAGCAAAATAAAAAAGCACGCAACATTCATTGAGCTCTCATTTCGCAAATCATAAAACCTTGAATCATCTTTTGTTCTTCAATTTGTATACCTACTCTTTAAGAGAGTTTTTATTATAATCTTCAATTCCTCATCTTAATTGTGAGTGGTTGAGTGTGTGAGACACTTGAGTGAAGAGATTGGGAGATAATCTATTTGTTCTAAAAGTTCATTGACACCTTGAAGTCAATTGTAACCATTTGAAGCCTTGGAAGGTTTGCATAGTGAAATTCTCAAGCTTGGATTGCTTGGAGGTGTGTACATAGGCGGGGTTTGCCGAACCACGTAAAAATTCGTGTGTTTGTTTCTCTTCTCCCTTACTCATTTGTTATTGTGCTTTTATTGAACTTATTGCTTTCGAATTTATTAAGGCGTTAGATTGGATTGTTGTGTGGTTTTGTTAGGATAATTTTTAAAAATACCAATTCACCCCCCTCTTGGGTTGCACACTTGTATTTCACGCTACATCAAAGGTACAACTAATTTCGGCTTGTTATACTCATTTTCTAATGACTACAAGCTTGTTGGATATAGCGATAGCGATTGGGGTGGAGATGTAGATGATCGAAAGAGCACTACATGATTTGTGTTCTTCATGGGAGATACTACTTTCACATGGATGTCAAAGAAACAACCAATTGTCACGCTATCTACTTGTGAAGCTGTATATGTAGCTGCCACATCAAGTGTTTGTCATGCAATTTGGCCCAGAAATTTGCTGAAGGAGTTGAGTTTGCCACAAGAAGAGCCAAGCGAGATTTGTGTTGATAACAAATCAGCAATTGCCCTATCCAAGAATCCAGTCTTTCATGATCGAAGCAAACACATAGATACTCGCTATCATTTCATAAGAGAGTGTATTGCAAGAAAAGAAGTGCAAATCAAGTATGTAAAATTACAAGATCAAGTAGCTGATATCTTCACCAAGCCGCTCAAGCAAGGAGACTTCGTAAGATTCAGAAGTTTGCTTGGTCACAGGATCAAGTTTAAGGGGGGTGTTGGATCATAAACTTGATCGAAGATGAATAAATTCAAGCCCAACTTATTGAAGGTTCCATGAGTAGGTATAGTTGGTGAGGTTTGAATTATTTGTGTTAGGTGTGGTAGGTTTGGTAGGTGAAGATTAATGGTTATTAATTTTTTGTAATTTCTTATTTGAATGGTTATGATTAGCTTGTTTCATGTATAAATACCTCCTCTTCCCTTTGGTTTAAACATCAAGTGAAGTAACAAAATCTCTAAGTTGTAGAGAGTAAAAAATAAGAATTGTAGTTGGTGAGGAATATTGTTGAAGAAATAAAATAGTGTGTTTTTTTAGTGTTATATGTGTTAATTCTCCAACAGTAATATTCTTTATTTAAATCCTACCAAATGGTGGGATTTGGACTTGTGGCTACAAACATTGATTCCTCAGCGGCTGCAAAATTTCATAACTTAATTTTAGTTGACGTGGCATGTGTCCTATCACATAAATGCAGATAATAATTATCAATACATTAACCAAATGAAAATTATTAGTTTAAAAAAAACAAATCCGAATGTGGTGACAAATGACATGCATTACCAAAACTGAGAATACTAAGTCAAGGCAACTGAAAACATCTCTGTCAATTGCAATGAACCGATCACAACCATTCATAATTAACCAACAAAAAAAAACAATCAAACTACTATTTGTTTTTATCATCCCTGCTTTTTCATAGCATAGTCCTCGGAATGAAAATTAACAAAAAGTGTCAAAAGGGAAGCATTAAACACAGCATTGAAGCACCGACCCAAAATCCCAGAGCAACCAAATCCCGTAAAATTATAATACAGCATCAAAATCGAAACAACAAAACTAATCACAAACTGAACAATCTGACAATCAATGACCAATCTCTTCCACTTTGGCAGCAACCCCATCACGCACAATAGATAGTACCCGTACATGATCACATGCACACTTGCATTGGTGACAAGTGCAATAGGGAACAAAGACTGCTTCGTTTGTAACCAAAGGTAGCACATTACGACGACGGTTGCATGGTGGTAGACGTGGAGGAACGTGAGACGTTGGATGGAGTTTGACAAAATGATCAAAATGGTGTCTAAGAATTCGTGTATTTTGGAGAGGTAGAAGATGTAAGCGTAGAAGAAGAGAGGGCCAGACGGAGAATGGTAGGGGGGAAACAGAGGGTGTAGCGGAGGTGGGGTAAATGGAGGATGATGGAGAGAGTGCAGCCAACGGCCATGACGAGGGAGGGAGGAGGAGGGTGAGGTTATGGAAGGCTGTGATGGGATTGAGGATGTGGTGTCCAAAGAGAGGTGATGATGATGGTGATGTTGACGTTAATGTGTGGTAGAGGATGAATGTGAGAGACAGTTAAGTGAGGGTGGGGAGAATGAGGAAGTGTGGGGAGGAAGCCGGGGTTTGGTTTTGAGTCCATGTGAAGTTGAGGATTTGTGGGTGGTTTACAAGCCAATATTGAAGTGTTGAGGTGATTGAATTTGAAGCCATGGCTGGTTTTTGGGGGAAGAAAGATTTGGAAGAGATGATGTTGAGAGGAATGGGGGAGTTTAGAAAGTTTTGGGATAACGTGAGCGGTATTTTGGGCATATATAGTTGTCTTAGCTTAATTTTTGTTAAAAAGAAATAATAATAATAATAATAATAATAATAAAGCATCCTCTTTTCTCATGTCAATTTAAATCTCCGAGTGTGTTTCCAACAGTTGCTTTTCTTTTTCTATTTTTGCATTTTGAATCATAATTTTTCAATTCAATAATGGCCTCTTGAATTGTAAAATATGGTAAAAGGGGATGGGGTGTAGTGTCTAGGCCTCTGTGAGTGTGACAAAGGTATCTTTGGACGTGGGTGTCATGTCATTAGATTTTTTTTGGCTATTTCTGCTCAATCAAACGTGTGGATTACATGCACTCAACGTGGAACCCTTTTGAATGAACGTAATGGTTTTGCTGGGATCACCGAAACCGAAGAAGCATGGAACTGGGACCTATTTGTTGACAAAAATGGAAGTACATCAAGTAAGATCTTGCATTGTGAAGTACATCAAGTAAGGATTTCTGCAATCGGGCTAGAAAGGACAACTGAAATTCGGTAAGAGTTTCGTAGAGAATAATTTTTAAGATACAACGTTAGAGTATTTACTAGACATTCATAATTATTACTTAAATTGATCTAATCTCCCACTCTAATATAAAAAACTTAAAATATTTTTAATAATTTTATCGAAATTATTATTTGACAATCATATTTACTTCATAATATCAACATTTATATTATAATTACAGCTAATACTAAACAAGAACTCGAGTACGATAAAGTAATTAAAAGTTATGGTTTTTTGGCATTACAAGATGATTCAAACTTAAACTTGGATCAAAAGTGTATCAAAGAAATCACAAAGACGCTCTGTTTGACAAATCTGCAGCAGAATTTGCAAAATTTAATTGGGTTACAGAGAGTGAATAAGATATAATTATCATCATCAATCTTTTGCAGCCACATGCAGTACTTAGAAATTGTTTATGGCCCTAAATAACTGGAAAATCAGAAAACATTAAGAACAAGAGACTAATCATTTTTATCGCAACGAAACATACACACTATGAAAATCTAAAATTGAATTACTTCGAATGAATGTGCCTTGTTTGGGGATAAATAGAGTATTGAAAATGAAGCGCCATGTGTCGATGCAAAGGTTATGTAACTATTAGTTATTCTCTGGGGGTACCCGATCTACACCATTAACTCAGTACCTAAGATACCCAACCTAAACAATAAACTCGGTACTCGAGGTACACTATAAACTTGGTACCCGCCTACACCACAAACTCAATACCCGAGATACCTGACTTACACTATAAACTCGATACCCAAGATACCCAGCCTACAAAATAAACTCGGTACCCGACATTCACTATAAGTGTTGAGTGTTAGAAAATGTATATTTATAAAGGAGAAAATTGTCATTTAACATTTCAAGTTTTACTAACACCCTTACTTTTATGTATTTAACCTTTTTGTGATTTAATTACGTGTGTTTTATTTTAATAGGAAATTTACAACCGTCCACCTGTTTGTTTTGCCTTTTTCAAAAATACAAAAACATTTTTTTTTTTGCAGCGCGCCACCTTAAGTTTATTTTTTGTTGCATTCGTCCACTTCCGTTTAATTTCGGTCAGTGAATTTAATGGAATGACCTTTTTACCCCTCAAAATTACAATTTAACCCAAAATAAATAGAAATTAGAGATAAATTGGATGGATTTAATTTTTTTCAAAGGTGAATGCTAGAAATTGGAGGAAAATAGTGTTTGCTTGTTAGTAAATTTAGAAAATTTGTATTTATTTTTTTGGAGAAAAATAATGTTTATTGCTTGCTAAATTTAGAAAATTTGTATTTATTTTTTTGAAAGACAAAAAAATAAATAAAAATTTTCTAAATTTAGCAAGTAACAAACACTATTTTCCTCCAATTTCTAGCATCCACCTTTGAAAAAAAATTAAATTCATCCAATTTATCTCTAATTTCTATTTATTTTAGGTTAAATTGTAATTTTGAGGGGTAAAAAGGTCATTTCATTAACATTCCGTTAAATCCACTAACGGAAATTAGACGGAAGTGGATGAATGCAACAAAAAAAAAAAACTTCAGGTGGCGCGCTGAAAAAAAAAAGTGTTTGTGTATTTTTGAAAAAGGCAAAACAAACAGATGGACGAGTGTAAATTTCCCTATTTTAATTAAGTATTTTATGTATTTTAAGGACATCATGGTCATTTCACAATGAACGAGAAATCAGACGGCAAAACGGATATCACTTTTGAACTCAGGACAGTCGAAAACCTTAGGAGGAGTATAAAAGGAAAAATGTTATTGTTCACATGTATGATACTATTCACATGTACGGTATTGTCTACGTTACTGTTCACGACACTGTTCACATAGACGGATCGATGACGTGGCATTGACCGATGATGTGGCATTGGCTGATGAGGTGTCACGATCCTGTTGGACTAAAATTCTTATGTACTGTTGATCAATGACGTGGCAGCATATCAGTGGACCAAAAATCTCACGTACGGTACATGCATTACACATAATTATTTTCAACCAAACCGTGTCACTGTTCAAACCGGTTGACTGTTCAAACCGCGTGGTCAAATCGTGTCACTGTTCAAACTGCGTGGTCAAACCGCGTACTGTTGACTAATGACGTGGCGCAATCTTGAACATCCAAACTATTTTTAATCTGATGGCCATGATTTACTCAATGTATCTATAAAAAGGGGACCTCTCATCCCTAATTTGGCATCTCTGAATTCAATTTTGAGTTCCATTTTCTGTAATTTCTTCTCCATCTTGTATTTTCTACGTATTTTAATAAATTCCCATTTTGCCCCTAGTTCAATTATGAGTAGCTAATTTTCTTTCAAGCTTGGGTTGAAGGTGAAGTCTCAACATGTGTCATGGGCTTTATTTGGTAAATTTATTTTCTCTTCCCCTCTAATTTTTGTGGATGTTTTGACTTTTCGTCGACAAATAATAATAATCTTGTCTAGATACCGCCCTGGTTTCACCGGCTCCCTAGTATAAGGTTATTATTATTTGGCACGATAAGCTCTTAGCACTATATTGATTAGAGTGTGGTTCATGAGGTGTGGATTCTCCCCTCATGATTTAATTGGCACTAATAAGGAATATTTAGCCCATGGTGCGTGTTGATGCGGATCCAGATACCCAAGCGCTTCAATCATAATAGTTTTTTCTTCAATTTATTCTCGCCATTTCAATTCCAATTTTAGGATAATCTAAGTCCCTTTCACCACAAATCCAACCACCCTCATACAAAATTAATTCTACATATAATTAAAATCTACCTCCTCGTGGGATCGACACTCGTCACCATTAATCTATTCTACAGTAGATTCGTGCACTTGCGAGTTAAATAAAATTTGCACAACAAGTTTTTGGCGCCGTTGTCGGGGAGGTAAGTTATTTTAATTCGTAGAATTAATTTCTGTGAATAATTTCTTTTATTTGTTTTCTTGTATTTTTTTTCTTATTAAAAAAAAAGTGAATCTGCATTTAGAGGTAATAATTTCTTTTCTTTCTCTATTCTTCACAATTCTGTAATTTAATTTTTTAAAGTTATTTTTGTTTGTAATTTTTTTATTATTTTATTTTATTAATTTGTTTTTAGTTAATTTATTTCACGTATTTTTAGTGTGTTTTTATAGAAAGGTTTTAACAGCGTAATAAGGTTAGTACCGTAATTTCTTCTTCTTCTTTATTTTTATTTATTTTGTTCCCATTTTTTTTGTGTTCTTTGCATGCATGGTCGAAGGTCATTATTACCTAATCTTGAACCTGTAGACCTTGAATTAGAAAAAACATTGCGCACACACAAACACATTAAAGATAAAATTAAAATGGATTTGCAACAACAACAAGCACCACTGGAGAGGCCATTTAAGGACTACTTCAGTCCTTTAGCTAATTTGACCACATCATGCATAAGATACCCAAATGTAGCTGCTAGGAGTTTTGAACTAAAACCTAGTGTGCTAAATTGTCTCCTAACATTTTATGGTCTAGAAAATGAGGACCCATATAATCATTTGAATGATTTTCATGTTGTTTGTCAAACCTTTAAATATGAGAATTTTTCAGATGATGATGTTAAACTTAGATTATTCCCATTTTCTTTAAAGGATATAGCTCGTTCATGGTTAAATACTTTGCCTGCTAATAGCATTACATCATGGGAATAAATGGTAACTAAATTTTTAAATAAATATTTCCCAGTGCATAAAACCAATGTTATTCGCAGGAAAATCTCAGAGTTTACTCAGAGAGAGGGCGAGCAGTTTTTTGAAACATGGGAGCGATTCAATGGGCTACTCTTGAAGTGTCCACAACATGGGTACGAGAAATGGCACCAATGCCAATATTTTTTGGAGGGATTATTGCCACATGTGCAAGAATGGCTAATGGCAACAAGTGGAGGAGAGCTAATGTCAAAAAGTGCATCAAAGATTTGGGAATTATTCCAGCGACAAGCAGATAATTCCCAACAACGAAGTCGATCGCTCAAGAGGACTAAAAGAATTAAGGGAATAAATGAGGTTCACATTGGCGAGTCAAGTTTGAAAATTAAAGAAGTCAAGGAGATGGTTGAAGGTCTCTCTCGACAAATAGCATCGTTATCGATTGCTAAATCAACAGAGCCACATGACCATGACTCATACTCAGATCAAGCCAATGCCATAGGTGTAATAAGAAAACCATCAAATTACAACCCATACTCCAACACATATAACCCTGGATGGAGAGACCACCCAAATTTTTCATGGTCTCAAGGATTTCAACAGAATGGACCAGCAGCCCCAGCTCCACCAATGCAACCAATTCCTCAAATTCCTCAAGCCTCTCAGCCACCATTTAGACCATACAATCAGAACCATAACTACTCTCAACTAGGGACCGGACCCGGATGTTAACCCGGTTTTCTTGCATCCGGGTCCAGTCCGGGTTAAACCCGAAAAATTCAGGTTTTCGGATTCCGGGTTTTGAACCCGGATCAATAAGAGCAGTCTGAAAAAGAAAAAAAAAAGAGTTTTATCCCATCACATGAACCGAAAAATTTAAGGATTAGTGTGATATAAAGACTCATAAAATTAAAAATCCATGATGTTGGTCAATCACATACTTATTCGAAGTCAGAAAAATGCCATCTAAAAAGAAAAAAAAAGTCAGAAAAATGAGTAATTACAAAAGCTTTTGAAGTAAGAAAAGTTTTCCAGCAGGAGAAACACATAAGACAGCACGTGAGGAAGAAAGTATAACTCTTTCATTTTTTTCCCAGTCTAAGTAGTTTTGCTGGCAATTTCGCAAATCAGTTCAATTTCCGTATCAGTACTGTTTTCTACACAAGCTGATGAAGGTGTGTCTTCCCTCGAAATACGGCAACTGACGACGATGATGATGAAAAGAGCTGCGACGGTAGCGAAGAACAGTGATTTGAGTTGATGAGGAGATGATTGGAAGAGAAAGAAAATGGTTGGCTCTGATTTTGGGCTACGATGGCTGCGATATACGAGTGAAATTAGGGTACTTGTGTGTTATGTGTGTGTTTTTCTAATGTTACTATTTATATTAAATATAATAAAAAATAATAAAAATAATACATCCGGGTCCGGGTTCCGGATATGCGGGTTAACTCAAACCCGCATCCGGACCCGGATATATCCGGGTTAAGAAAAATAATTCCGGATCCGGATTTTATTGTACTCCGGTACGGGTTAAACCCGGACCGGATTGTCCAGGTCTGGGCCGGGTCCGAAAAAAACTGCCATCCCTACTCTCAACCCAGACCATGGGAGGATGCATTCCAGAATTTCAAGAATGTTACTCACTCTACGATTGAGCAACAGAACCGCACCATTGATGGACTACGAAATAAGATGAGAGCAGGCTTCAACTCACAAGCCAATCAGTTTCAAGCCTCGAAAAGATGGTGGGACAACTTGCTTCTTCAGTTCAGACCTTAGCAATGACTGTTGAGAAAGGTAAATTTCCAAGTCAACCAGTGCCTATTCCTGAAGGAATACATGAAGCAAGTACCAGTTCACCACAGCAGCATGGAGAGGTCAAAGCCGTCATGACCTTGCGAAAAGGAAAAGAAGTCGAAAACAAAGTGGAGATGCCGGTGAAAGAAAATCAAATTGTACCTGTGAATGTTCAGGACTCACCATCGGAAGAGAAAGAAGAAACCAAACCACGAGAATATGTTCCCAAAGCTCCATTTCCTCAGAGGTTAGCTAAAGGAAAGAAGGGAAAATCCACAGGTGAGATTCTTGAAATCTTCAAACAGGTAAGTGTTAACATCCATTTACTTGATGCTATAAAACAAGTTCCATCTTATGCCAAGTTTCTTAAAGACCTTTGTACTAAAAAGAGAAATATTCACGTTCAAAGGAAAGCATTTTTAACAGAAAACGTTAATTCTATACTCCAACACAAAATTCCTTTAAAATGCAAAGACCCAGGCTCCCCCACTATCTCATATCGTATAGGGAACCACACAATTGAGAATGCTTTATTGGATTTAGTAGCTAGTGTAAATCTGTTGCCTTATTCAGTATTTGTGAAACTTGGACTTGGAGAATTACACCCAACTCTAGTGGTGTTACAGCTTGCAAATCGGTCCACGAAAATACCTCGTGGTATTGTGGAGGACGTGCTTATCCAGGTAGACAAGTTTTATTTTCCTGTTGATTTCATTGTAATTGACACTCAACCAATACAGGATTCAAGGAAGCACATCCCCATTATTCTAGGCCGACCTTTCTTGGCAGCTGCCAATGCTCACATTCAATGCAGAACTGGAAATATGCTGTTGTCCTTTGGAAACATGACTATGGAGCTAAACATCTTCAACATTACCAATACAACCTCACAATGCAGATGATGAAATTGTTGATGTGGATTTAATAGAAGCATTAGTTGATAATACTTTTCTTTTAAACTTTAGTGATGACCCTTTACAAACATACTTAACTCACTTTGGTTTGGATTTTGATATTGACAGATCGGTCGATGAGGTCAATGCTCTACTTGACTCAGCACCATCCATGGACACTAATAAATGGAAGTCAAGAGTTGAACAACTAGCACCATCAGAGAAGAAACTCATCCCATCATCAGAATCACCATCGAAACTCGAGCTCAAACCATTACCCAACACATTGGAATATGCATTTTTGGGAGGAGAAAGTATGCTGGTAATCATCTCATCATCCCTAAATGACGAACAAAAAGGTAAGTTGTTGGATGTTTTAAAAGAGCACAAAGGAGCATTAGGATGGACCATAGCTGACATAAAAGGTATAAACCCAGTAGACTGCATGCATTACATTCACCTTGATGAAAATGCTAAACCTACTAGGGAAAAGCAACGTCGGTTAAATCCTAATATGAAAGAAGTAGTTAGAACTGAAGTCCTTAAGCTATTAGACGCAGGTATCATTTATCCAATTTCTGATAGTTCATGGGTCAGTCTTGTACAAGTTGTCCCCAAAAAGTCAGGAGTCACAGTAGTTACTAATGCTGATAATGAATTGATACCCACTAGAGTGACTACAGGATGACGTGTATGCATTGATTATAGAAAGTTGAATTCTGTCACACGTAAAGACCATTTTCCTCTACCATTTATCGATCAAATACTTAATAGATTAACATGCCATGAATTTTATTACTTTCTAGATGGCTACTCAGGATACAATCAGATTCCCAGAGCACCAAAAGATTAAGAGAAGTCTTTATGGATGAACGATTCCTTGAAGTCTTTATGGATGACTTTTCTATCTTTGGTGATTCATTTGATCAATGTTTACATCATCTAACACTAGTTCTGCAGAGATGTATCGAGAAGAACTTAGTCTTAAATTGGGAGAAGTGTCATTTTATGGTAAAACAATGTATTGTTCTCGGTCACATCATTTCAAGCAAAGGTATTAAGGTTGACAAAGCCAAGGTGGATCTCATTTCTAATCTTCTTCCACCCAAAATAGTTAGAGAAGTAAGATTTTTCCTTGGGCATGCTGGTTTTTATAGACGTTTCATTAAAGATTTTAGCAAAGTTTCTAGACCCTTATGCAATCTACTTGCTAAGGATGTACCTTTTATCTTTAATGATTCATGTCTTGTGGCATTTGAAAAATTAAAGCAGTTGTTGACATCATCACCCATCGTTCAGCCCCCAAAATGGAACTTACCATTTGAACTCATGTGTGATGCATCTGATTATGCAGTAGGAGCAGTATTAGGACAACGAGTTGATCGAATTCCCCATGTTATTTACTATGCTAGTATGACATTGAATGATGCACAGTTGAACTATTCAACTACTGAAAAAGAAATGCTAGCAGTAGTGTTTGCATTAGAGAAATTTCGATTTTATCTCATTGGTTGTAAAATAATTGTGTTCACAGATCATGCTGCTCTTAAATATCTTATCACAAAGAAATATGCAAAAGCTAGACTAATTCGTTGGGTGTTACTTTTGTAGGAATTCGACTTGGAATTTAAAGATAAGAAAGGCAAAGAGAATGTTGTGGCTAACCATATCTCTCGTCTCCATTTTGACACAATTACAGAACCATTAACATTAAATGAGTCATTTCCAGATGAACAATTAATGAGTGTGGAAGTATTACCGTGGTATGCTGATATCGTTAATTATCTTGTTACAGGTAAACTTCCAGAGCATTGGACCAAATAAGACAAAGCCAATTTTTTTGCAGAAATAAAGAATTTCTTTTGGGATGACCCTTATCTGTTCAAGTATTGTGCAGATCAAATTGTTAGACGATGTGTCCCAGAAAATAAAATTCAGAATATTCTTTCATTCTGCCATGAACAAGCTTGTGGAGGCCATTTCAGCGCTAAGAAAACAGCTACTAAAGTTTTACAATGTGGTTTCCATTGGCTAACTATATTTCGAGATGCTTACACTTTCTGTTCTTCATGTGATAGGTGTCAACGAATGGGGAGCATTACACGAAGGAATATGATGCCACTAAATCCAATTTTAGTGGTTGAGATTTTTTATGTATGGGATATCGACTTAATGGGACCATTTCCCCCTTCTTTTGGCCATCAATACATATTGGTTGCTGTTGACTACGTATCGAAATGGGTAGAAGCAATTCCATGTAGAACCAATGATCACAATATGGTGATAGGATTTTTGAAAAGCAACATTATTTCACGCTTTGGATTCCCTCGAGCGATAATCAGTGATGGTAGTGCCCACTTTTGTAATAAAGTATTCAAAGCTCTTTTGACAAAGTATTCAATCACTCACAAAGTGGCGACCCCATATCATCCGCAAACCAATGGTCAAGTTGAGATCTCCAATCGAGAAATAAAGCACATATTAGAAAACACGGTGAGGCCGGACATAAAAGATTGGTCATTAAGACTTGATGATGCATTATGGGCATATAGAACAACTTTCAAGACCCCGATTGGGATGTCACCCTACAGGCTAGTGTATGGAAAAGCTTGCCACCTACCTGTGGAACTCGAGCATCGTGCATATTGGGCCATCAAAAAATTCAACTTTGACATACAATAATCTAGCTCAGAAAGAAGATTACAACTGGCAGAACTTGAAGAAATTCGCAATGATGCATACGAAAATGCCAAAATTTACAAGCAACGAATGAAAGTCTTCTATGACAAGCAAATTATGAGAAAATCTTTCACTCCAGGTCAGAAAGTGCTTTTATTCAATTCTCGCTTGCACCTATTCCCAGGTAAGTTACGCTCTCGATGGTCTGGCCCCTTTATTGTTCATACTGTTTTTCCACATGGGGCAATTGAAATTAAGGACCCAAAGAACGGTGTCACGTTTAAAGTTAATGGTCAAAGATTAAAGCCATATCTAGAGTACCAACCACATGGAGAGGACACCGAAATAAATTTGAGTGACCCAGCAGATTTGAATTGAGTTTTTTTTTTTTTTGATGATTTGATTTTTTTCTTTCTTTTTTTTTATTATTCTTTTGCTAATTAAAATTATTTTTGCATAAGTGTGTTTGTTTAACCATTAAGTTTTCTCTTATCATTGTTAATCATGAGTGCTATAGCTAAACAGTTCTTCCTGGACATTCTTAAACCACTTCAACGTGTAAAATCTCATCTCAAAAGACAGATTCGATTTTATAAAACACATCGTATTTGGGCTCTGCAACCACCAGAGTTAGTATCCTATGTTGAGGATTTAGAAAGCCAACTCAGAGACATTGAGAGAAGTGTCTACAACATCCAGTTGGAGCTTGAGGTAAATTCAATAAGAGAACGATTGTAATTTTCTTTATGTGTTTTAGTTTGTTTTTCTTTGTTTGTGTGATTTAGTTTGTTACCCCGGTGAAGTGGCGGATAACGGTACTCCGTGACAATCAAGTCGGTTACTTCAGTCTCCCATAATAACTAATATTCTGAGGGGAAGGTATGGACAGAAACGAGATTCTAGCGAAGCTTCACAATCGATTCCCTTCACTTCCTCAGAATGCCCTCCTTACAATCTATAAAGCTCGGTCCGAACGCATGCGATTGCTCAAGAGGAATAACATACCTGCTGACATCCGTTGGTTAATTGAGGCTAAAGTACGATTGGCAGGTGAGTTACCTCCAAAATTTATTGCATACATGCCTGGTTGTGGTAAAGCAAATTATGCAAGAAAACGAAGAGCTCGAAGGAATGGTGTTGCAATAAAAATGTGCCAGAATGAGATGCAATAAAAACCCATGTTCTTTAGGAATGGTGTCTGATAACAGGGAAGATAAGATTCAATTCATTAGGGATAGTTTGAATAAGGAGTCATTGGATGATATTCTTTTGTCTCTTGAAACGCATCCCAGTGGCTATGTGCAAGGAGCGATTCTCCAGTTATGGCCATTATTCCAGAAAGTGCATGCACGATATAGTCTCAGGAATCTGACTATAAACGACCCTGTTTGTCAGTTTATAAGAAAACTGGATGGGAAGTCTATCCTCGACCCATAAAGACGATCAAGCCGTTTCTGGACGTAAAACCAGAGGAAGATGTGAGTCACAGTCGCAACTACCTGTAAATATCATTTTACTTCATTGTTGTTTTATTTTACTGTTGTTTTATCATTTGCATTATTGTCTTTAATTATTTTATTTTATCATTTTTTTTCTTTTTACTGTTTGCTTTTTAACTCTCGAGCCATGTGCTTTACACGTTAATTGACACTGACATGCTACCTCATACACAGCTGTGACCCACTGTCACCAAGATTATTACATATGATTTTTTGTCAAGCACTCACCAATTATTTTTTAGAAGTATCACAACGGCAGCTACTCCCAATAGACAATTCAAGAACATTTGTGTGCTTTCTGGATTTAACTATGGCAAACATAAAGAGTTCATTGAGGCAGCCATAGATCTTGGTCGAAGTATAGCAGAGAGAAAATTACATTTGGTGTATGGAGGAGGTAATCGAGGGTTATCAAAATTTATCTTAGAAGCTGCTTTTGTCAGAGGAAGCCAAGTGTTAGGCATCATCCCAAGAACCCTAAAACCTTTGGGCACTTTGTCTGACTCACCGACTGGAGAAGAGTTAGTCGCCTCAGGTATGCAAGAAAGAATAACTGAAATGCTTAATCTTGCTGATGCTTTTATTTTCCTTCTAGAGATCTTGCAACACCAGAGGCACTTATCACACTAGCATCTTGGGCCCATCTGCACATTCACCAGAAACCCATCGGTTTGTTAAATGTCAATAACTTTTATGATGGCTTCATCGCATTTCTTAACCATGCAATAAAAAACTATTTCATTCCTTCCACGGCAAAAAAGCTTTTTATTTGTGCTCACACTGCTAATGAGCTACTTGATCTATTACAAGCTTATAAACCGGAGCCAGACCCATGGACCTTTGTGTTGGAGCGTCAAAATAATTATGGTAACAGTAGCCGCAGTAAGAAGTACAAATTATATTTAACTCTCCGCTTGTAAATATTTTCTTCTGTGTTGCACCACCCAGGTGATGTCTTCTAAACTGTACTTTCCTTTAAAACATTGAGGACAATGTTTCGTTCTGGTTGGGGGGAGAGAATAGTCGACAATTGTAGAATCTTGGTTAAGTTTTTACTAATTTTTTTGTTGTAGAGACTAACCGTGGCTAACTTTTTGTGTTGAAGATGGCTGAATATGGAGTGTAGTTACTCTAGAAACGCATCTTCTTCGTTTGAAAAAAAAAACAAAAAAAAAATTCAAACATTTTCTTTTTCTTTATTAAGTTTTGACAATCATTTTTCTTCATCTTTTTAATTTCTCCTTTATAAATATACACTTTCAAATTTTTTAGTCGAAGATGGCTGAATATGGAGTGTAGTGCCTCTAAAAACGCATCTTCTTAGTTTAAAAAAAAAAAACCATTTTCTTTTTCTATCATTTTAAGTATAACTTTTCTAATTAATTTTTCTGCATCATTTTCACCTTTCTGGATGCATATTTTCCTTTCATGTTTAGAATAGGTTGGGGGGTAGAATGTTGTTTGAAAAAAAAAAATTGTGTGATTTGTTTTAACATTGGATGACATGATGAATTTCAAATTTTAGTATTTGTATTATCTTTGGTCTTAAGTGATGGTACGTCATGTTTGCTACTCTACATGTTGATGTTGAAGACAAATATGAGTTGCTTGAAGGAATGACCATGTCAAAATTTGTCTCAGAAGCTGCTTTTGTCAGAGGAAGCCAAGTGTTAGGCATCATCCCAAGACCCCTAAAACCTTTGGGCACTTTGTCTGACTCACCGATTGGAGAAGAGTTAGTCGTCTCAGGTATGCAAGAAAGAATAACTGGAATGCTTAATCTTGCTGATGCTTTTATTTTCCTTCTAGGAGATCTTGCAACACTAGAGGCACTTATCACACTAGCATCTTGGGCCCATCTGCACATTCACCAGAAACCCATCGGTTTGTTAAATGTCAATAACTTTTATGATGGCTCCATCGCATTTCTTAACCATGCAATAAAAAAACTATTTCATTCCTTCCACGGCAAAAAAGCTTTTTATTTGTGCTCACACTGCTAATGAGCTACTTGATCTATTACAAGCTTATAAACCGGAGCCAGACCCATGGACCTTTGTGTTGGAGCGTCAAAATAATTATGGTAACAGTAGCCGCAGTAAGAAGTACAAATTATATTTAACTCTCCGCTTGTAAATATTTTCTTCTGTGTTGCACCACCCAGGTGATGTCTTCTAAATTGTACTTTCCTTTAAAACATTGAGGACAATGTTTCATTCTGGTTGGGGGGAGAGAATAGTCGACAATTGTGGAATCTTGGTTAACTTTTTACTAATTTTTTTGTTGTAGAGACTAACCGTGGCTAACTTTTTGTGTTGAAGATGGCTGAATATGGAGTGTAGTTACTCTAGAAACGCATCTTCTTCGTTTGAAAAAAAAAAAAATTCAAACATTTTCTTTTTCTTTATTAAGTTTTGACAATCATTGTTCTTCTTCTTTTTAATTTCTCCTTTATAAATATACACTTTCCAACTTTTTAGTCGAAGATGGCTGAATATGGAGTGTAGTGCCTCTAAAAACGCATCTTCTTAGTTTAAAAAAAAAAAACCATTTTCTTTTTCTATCATTTTAAGTATAACTTTTCTAATTAATTTTTCTGCATCATTTTCACCTTTCTGCATGCATGTTTTCCTTTCATGTTTAGAATAGGTTGGGGGGTAGAATGTTGTTTGAAAAAAAAATTGTGTGATTTGTTTTAACATTGGATGACATGATGAATTTCAAATTTTAGTATTTGTATTATCTTTGGTCTTAAGTGATGGTACGTCATGTTTGCTACTTTACATGTTGATGTTGGAGACAAATATGAGTTGCTTGAAGGAATGACCATGTCATTATAAGTACCAAATGAGTTTTTGAGCCTATCATTTTTCTTGGAGAGTAACCATTTTGCCCATTCTTCATACAGCTTAGCAGTTTATTATTTTATACACGATTTCTAGATTTCTTTTGAGTTAACCCTTAAAAAGAAAAATTGTAAAATTAAAAAAAAGAAAAGAAATGTGTGTTGCTACATCTAGAGGCTCATCTAACTAGTAGATATGGAAGATTATTTAGAGCCCTAAAAGATGATGGAAATGCCATCTTTGATCCGTTTGAGCCTTTCTAGCCATCCCTTTTGTGAAACATCCATAGTTAACCCTTTTGAACCTTAAAAAAAAAAAAAAAAACCATTTTCTTTGTCAAACTTATCATCTTGACCCACTTTGATTTGGAGTATTACCCAATATCTTATAAGTTCCATCACTTATTTATGTTTGAGAAAAAATGTAAATAATTATTTTGTTCAGTGACGTTGTGCCAAACAAAAGCAAAAAAATAAAAAAAAATTATTGTTTAAAAAAAATAAAAATAATAGGTGAAATCCACCTTGCAACTTCCAAAAAAACAAAATTCTCTGCATTTTTCTCAAACATACACTTTGTTTTCCTTATTTCCCCTCTTTTGTTAGCCATGTCCCTAGCCTACGTTACGTCCTAATAAAAGTCCTTCTTGATTTTAGGAAACTATAGTCTGAAGTAGAAGCTAGTTATATGGGGTAAAAAGATGTAGTGGTGCATAATAAAAAAATAAATAAATAAATAAATTGGGTTGACTAGCATTTTTGTTTGACTTGAGATCATATTATTTCTAAGCTGAGGGCATATTTCTTTCATCTTGGTGAGAGCATGTGATATCACTTCTTTATTATTTTCTCTCTCAATTACTATTCATTAGAGTGACTATTTTTATTGGGTTTAATTTCTTTGTGAGAGTGTCACTATTTCCAGTGAGATTTTGGGGTTTAACATGTCATTCTTAAAAGTAGCTGTGACAAAGTCTACTGGGCTGATTCATGTGGATGGTTGATGTGGGTGTGATGTTTCTTTAGACTAGAGATAATGCTTATACTTTTATTTGATTACTATCATTTATCTGATTGAATAAACATGATTGTTTAAAAAAAAATTATTTTGGATTTGAATTTTGTTTTCGCTTTATTTGTTAGGGACTAGTAATAAGCTAGTTGGGGGGTGTGTTGAGTGTTAGAAAATGTATATTTATAAATGAGAAAATCGTCATTTTACATTTCAAGTTTTACTAACACCCTTACTTTTATGTATTTAACCTTCTTGTAATTTAATTACGTGTGTTTTATTTTAATTAAGTATTTTATGTATTTTAAGGGCATCATGGTCATTCCACAATGAATGAGAAATCAGACGGCAAAACGGACATCACTTTTGAACTCAGGACAGTCGAAAACCTTAGGAGGAGCATAAAAAAAAAATGTCACTATTCACATGTACGGTATTGTCTACGTTACTGTTTACGACACTGTTCACATAGACGGATCGATCACGTGGCATTGACCGATGATGTGGCATTGACTGATGAGGTGTCATGATCCTATTGGACTAAAATTCTTATGTATTGTTGATCGATGATGTAGCAGCATATCAGTGGACCAAAAATCTTGCGTACGGTACATGCATTACACAGAATTATTTTCAACCAAACCGCGTCACTGTTCAAACCGGTTGACTGTTCAAACCGCGTGGTCAAATCGTGTCACTGTTCAAACCGCATGGTGAAACCGCGTACTGTTGACTGATGACGTGGCGCAATCCTGAGCATCCAAACTATTTTTAATCCGATGACCATGATTTACTCAATGTATCTATAAAAAAGGGACCTCTACCCCCTAATTTGGCATCTCTGAATTCAATTTTGAGTTCCATTTTCTGTAATTCCTTCTCCATCTTGTATTTTCTACGTATTTTAATAAATTCTCATTTTGCCCCTAATTCAATTATGAGTAGCTAATTTTATTTCAAGCTTGGGTTGAAGGTGAAGTCTCAACATGTGTCATGGGCTTTATTTTGTAAATTTATTTTCTCTTCCCCTCTAATTTTAGCCATGTGAGCTTGTATGGAGTTTGATGAGGTTCTGTCTTTAAATTTAGCTTTGTTACGGTTTCTCCCGAAATGACATTCTCGCAACTGCTTGAGTCTATGACCATATGACATACTTTACCCCCAATTGTGCAAGTAGTCTGAAAGATATTTTGTCGTAGCCACCTGTCTTGGTCTTGACCTTTAGGAGTGAAGAATGCGCGGTTCACGATCAACATTGGTCTGCTATCACCATGTTCTTCAACAGATTGAGCACTACCACTACTATCAAAAGTTGGCTCTATAGCGAACTCTTCAGTTTATTCCTCCTGGTAGTCTTCGCTTTCTTCTGTGCCTACGAATAAGCCTTTACCATATTTTCCTCCCTTTTTACATTCTGTCATTCGGTGCCCATTTTCTCCGCAATTAAAACAGCGTAATCCTGAACCCGAGGATTGGGTTTTCCTGTTTTGACCGATTTCACTAGGTTTACTAGTTTTATTTGGAGGATTTGGAGGAGTGAAATTACGGAATTGGAAAGTCGGGTTTGAATTATCACGAACAACACTTCGAACACCCCGAAAGCTTGAGTCATTAGTATGTCGACTAAATTGCTTCTCCAACTGAAAGGCTTGTTGGTGTACCTCTGAAACAGAGTATGGGTCAAGTAAATTTAATTGGTCTTGAAACTGAGATCGTAGGCCTCCAATGTAGTGGGAAACCTGTTGTTCTTCTGTCTCTGTCAAGTCATTACCTGCCACCAACAAATGGAATTCTGTGGTGTAATCATCCACTGATCGATTACCTTGACTTAAATTTTGTAGCTGTTGGTATAACAGTTTGGCGTAATTATGAGGCAAGAATGCTCCACGCAAGTGCTTCTTCAACTTTTCCCAAGAATCAATCTTCTTTTTGCCTTGCCTAATCCTTGTGAGCTTAGTTTGTTGCCACCAAGCTGCTGCTCTTCCACGAAATCGAGTTGCAGCAAGCGAAACTAGTTTATTTTCAGGAACTTCTTTGTATTCGAAAACTTCCTCAATGGCATTAATCCAATAATTCTTCAGGTCGACCACTTCCTTGAAATTCAAAATGTCAATTCTCAACCTAGATTCCCATCTTCTGTCATCAGTAGACTCAGTTCTAGGCCAACGCCCAGAGAATGGGTTAGCAAAGCTTTCACTTGATTTGTCTTCACGTTCTGGAGTACGATGGCGTTCGTCAAGTAACTCTGCCATTCATGCCATTTGTGCAGCTAACATATCAATTCTGGTTGTCATGCTAGCTAGGGCTTCATCTTTAGAAACATCTTCTTGATTGTACGTTGCAGTATGAGCATCACGAGCTTTTCTTGGAGGCATTTTTCAAATTCGGGTTTAAAAAGATTATGGGGTTAAAATGAAAGTAAATAAAAATTTTAGACCGAAACTGTAATTAAGTAAAAGTTTTAAATTTCCGAGGATGGTGGTCGGAAATGGAGCAAGGATGGGTGGATTTGAAAGATTTTGGGTTGGTGAGTATGATGATGGTGGTGGTTTGTCCAAAAAAGTGGTGTTTTGGCCGGAAATTGTAGATAAATCCGGCGGTTTTGAGGGCTTCGGTTTTCGGCGGTTTGAGCGTCGATCGGCGGTGAGGAATGGTGGGAAAGGTTCAATTGATGGAGAGGAATGGACTGATGGTGGTGCTTCTGGCCAAATCACGCCGGAAAGTGGTGAATGGAGGTGGCGGCGATCGCGGCTGTTTTGACTTTTTTTTGGCGATTTGTCGCTAATCGACAGTGGAAGATGCTTGGGGTTTGATGGACGGCGATTTATGATCTGATTGGTAGTGGTTGCGTCCAGATAGGTGATAGAAAATAAAGCCTGCAGCCTTGGACGGTGGCCACGGGCTAAAGCTTTTGCTTTTGTTTTGTTTTTTTTTTTTAAAAGCAAAACCGAAAAAAAATCAAAAAGGAAAAAAGGAAATGTTTGGTGGTAGATGGAGTTAGATTGGTGATACCAGGTTTTGGCTCTGATACCAAACTGATGCAGCGGAAGCTTAAAGTTCAAAATATTCCGTTGATTCTAGAGAATGTCGGAATAAAAGAACAACTAAACTCACGTTGATTCAAAAGAATGCCGTGAATTTAGGGGTTAAGACTCGTTGATTCCGCATAATACCGAGAATTAACTAAACTCAAATACTCACAAAGAGATTTGAAAATTAAAAATATTATTAAAATCGAACATGCCTTCAAAGGCTACAAGAAGAAACTATTTATAGTAGCAGTAATTATCCTAAATCACTAAGGGAAAACAAAATTCTAAAGTGAAAAGAAAACAAAATTCTAAAAATGGAATGAAAATTAAAAGTCCTTAATTAATTAGGAAACACATCCTAGTATAAATTCCTATTCTGCATCACATATCAGCCCACAAACGGTTTGCTTTGTCAATATAGTAAAAGCTTTGTAGCTTGTAAGAAACTGAGAGGTGAAAGACCTGGAATTTCCGATAGCAACTCAGGATTCTATATTTAAAATATGATGTTTGATAACTTGCTGATACAAAAGACATTGCTCCGAGCACTTTTCTACAAGAGCTAAGATCAAGCCAGTCACTTACATTTGTTGCAGTTTTAACGCAGAAAGAAAAAGGGAGAAAAAAATCTGCAAGATACCGCATGTTCGCGGAAGCAGAGTTGAATAATTACAAAATTACATTCTTGATTGCACAGAAATTATATATAGCAAAACAAGCATAAGGAAATAACAATATAATTTTACATTGTTCAGTTTTTGGTCTACGTCACAGTCAAAGACGTGAAGAGAATTTTACTAAGAAATAAGAGTGTACTAATGTTGAAGAAAAACATTCACTAATCGCTGATATATGCTTAATTTCTCACTCCCTCCAAGAACTTTCATTCTCCAATAATTCACTCAAATGAAACTTTTATTGGAAGGCCCTATCATTAAGGCTTTAGCATCACTTCATATGCTCAACAATTCAAATTTGAGGATGTTATTTCACAAAATGGAGGGCTCTATTTGGCTTGTGAACAATCTTCCTCACCATCATCATCATTGCCGTACCAGTTGCACTGAACAATCCTCATTCTGACATTTGCCCCAATTTTCTGATTACACAAGAATCCGAAACAACTGTTAGAAATTTTAATCTTTATATATAGCCAAAATGGTGAATAAGATGATGTACTTGATAATAAAAACCTGATTTAATAAATAATTAAGGGGCCGATAACAAGCACAGAATCTCATCATGTGGGGAAAGCCTTGACAACAGAAGATGGTGCTTTCATTCAAGCCGATAACAAGCCACTATATATGCATTTATCATCTTCAATTTGCTCATCTTTGTCTAGAGTATTGCTTCTGCGTTAACTTAATTAGCGTGCAAGCCACCTGAAAATGGTTTTAAATGATGAGAAAGAGTCTGAATTCGAAAGAATCAATCAAATATGATGACAGAAAACACAAAAGTAAAATAACCAAAAGAAGTAGAAATATACTTTTGTTAGATTAGAGCATAATTCTTCTGTCAAGTTCTTTTCCATTAGCCTTGTTTCTGTGTGTGCTCAAACCCAATTCCTCAACGGTCAAGATAGTTCCTGCGGACCTGAAAAACTGGTTGTGGCCATAAGGAACTTGAAAATTAGGAAAGATTCAGAATGAGTGACTAAATATTTTAATCAAAACTAATTAAACATACACGCCCTGAAAATCTGAAACTGAATTACTCAAATGAATTTGCCTCTTCACAGCAATTGGTTGAAACTTGACTGCAAAGACTTTTTGAAACCCTTGAAGATGATACTCTACCTGATAACACAAGGAAACACAATGGCTTGTGAAGAATTTAATTAGATATCTCTGCTCAAATTTGATGATACTCTACCTATAAGAAGATGATTTTACAAACACATGAAAGCTTGCAGTTATTGGGAGAGCTCTACTCAAATTTAATTAGATATCTCTCAGGAGGGAGAGCTCTAATAATATATAAAGCCAAAAATCTGAAAATGTCTAACACTCATCAAATTGGCTTGTGAAGAATTAATCTTCCTTGCCATCATACATGCCAGGTGTGGTGAACAATCTTCATTCTGACATTTGCCTTAATAAGCTGCTTAGTATCGTTAACCTAATAACATACACAAACAAGAACAACTTTACTAAAGTTTATTCTTTAAAGGCAAAACAGTAAAGAAGATGATATATGCTGATACAAAAAATTGACCTGAGTTATCCTGATGTCAAGAATCACAGCACCTCATGTGGGCAAAATCATCGCAATACAAGATGCTGAATTCAAGCAACATCTTATCACCTGTAATTTAATTAAGACAATAACTTTCCTCAACTATTATCCTTCTCAATTTCAATGTATTATTGGCAACTAAATTCATAGGGGACGTAGGTAAATAAATGCCCTTTTAACAATATCTTCCCCACCTAACAATTATTTGGAAAATCTAAATGAATATCATGCATTGATGGCATCAAAAATTGGCCACAAAGCTGCCTAGAAAAAGGCTTTAAATTCTTAATGAGACAACGTATTCAAACAAATATGGTGAATGAAGAGACAAAGGCATAACACCTCAAGAAGTAAAGCTCTGTTTCTGTATGTGCTCAAACCAATGGAAACCCATGGAAATGAATTTCTACTAATTAGACATGTCAGCCAAAACAGGTACTCTGTACAAGCAAAAATGTGGTTTCGATAAGAAATTGTTATTACAACTAGCATTGAAACATGTGTGAAAACTGTTAATGGACCTAAATAACCTGAAAATCAGAAAAGATTAGGAATGAGTGACAGCCTGCTAATCGCAACTAAACATACAAACCTTGAAAATCCAAAATTGTACTCGATGAATGTGCAATTGCTCGAGCAGGTAACTTTACTGCAAAGGCTCTTACAAACCCTCGAAGATGATACTCTACATACCATGGTAACCTGAGTAACAAAAAGAAACACAGTGACTATTAAAGGGCATTCTGACAATGCAAATTTGGGTAAATTAACAACTGCGGTTACCTGCATAATAGTGTCAATACCGAATTCCTTCCTCCATGGAAGCATGTGATCAGCCCACATGTGCTTTGCTCTGTAGCTTTTGAATACCTGAAATTGTTATTACAACCAACGGTGAAAATTGGGTGAAAAAAGGGTAATATTAGCATAATTGAATTTGCTTATAGAGGATAAACCGATCAAAGAAAAAAACAAGATAGAAATGATGATCTTAGTACCTTAATATCATGCAATAATAATCATCATGCCTTCCAGGCAGCTATCCATCCTCAATTGAAACGGAGCAGACCTGGCCATCACTTTCTTCTTCAAAGTCCAGCAACTGAACGTTGCCCACAACACCAAAGTGGAAGTTCCATCACCAGCCTAATCCTTGATTACCCCAATGTTCTCCATAGGGTCTTCAAAGTCAACCTAAAAATAAAATGAAAATGCAATGCATTATTATTAGGGATCTAGTGCTTGAGCTTGCTTTGACATCATGGTATTAGCAAATTCTGATATAGCCAAAATGGTGAATAAGATGACGTACTTGATAAGAAAAACCTGATTTAACAAATAATTAAGGAGCCGGTAACAATCACAGAATCTCATCATGTGGGGAACGCCTTGGCAACAGAAGATGGTGCTTTCATTCAAGCAATAGCAACTTTCCAATTTCATAAGGTAGTTTAATGGCCCTTTTAAGAACATCTGTACCAGCCTAATAATTATTCATGGAAATTAATAATCAGAATCACGTTAGATTGAGAGATGAAACAAAATAAGCGATTTGGCCACCATATATGCATTTCTCACCTTCAATTTGCTCATCTTTGTCTAGAGTATTGCTTCTGCATTAACTTAATTAGCTTGCAAGCCACCTGAACATGGTTTTAAATAAAGTGTAAGAGCTCGAATTCGAACAAATTAATCAAATATGCTGACAGGAGAAACAAAAGTAAAATAACCACAAGAAGTAGAAATATACTTTTGTTACATTCAGAGCATCTTCTAGTGTCAAGTAAAATAAACGCAATGGCTCAAGGGTCAAGATAATTTTATGACCATCAATCTTTTTGCAGCCACATGCAGACTTGAAAAACTGCTCGTGGCCCTAAGGAACTTGAAAATTAGAAAAGATTCAGAATGATTGACAAAATATTATAATCGAAACTAATTAAACATACATGCCTAGAAAATCTGAAACTGAATTTCTCAAATGTATATGCCTCTTCGCAGCAATTGCTTGTGGTGGAAACTTTACTGCAAAGACTTTCTCAAACCCTTGAAGATCACACTCTACCTGATAACAAAGAAACAGAGTCAATATACGAAGATGATTTTACTAACAAGTGAGAGCTTACACATACTGGAAGGATAATGATTACTCATAACCCAAATCCCCAATACTCCCTAATATATCACTCAAGAAAGTTCGAGCTCCCAGAATTCACTATTGTGAAACTCTCACAACAAAATTCTCTTCAAAGATTCTCTACTCAAATTTGATGATGATGTCCCTCGAAAGGAGGCAAAAAATCTAACACTGATCAAATTGGCTTGTGAACAATTAATCTTCCTGGCCATCATGCATACCAGGTGTGGTGAACAGTCTTCATTCTGACATTTGCCTTAATAAGCGGCTTAGTATCCCTAACCTGATAACTTACACAAACAAAAACAACTTGATTAAAGTTTAATATTTAGAGGCAGAACAGTAAAGAAGATGATATATATTGATACTAAAATTTGACCTGTGCTATCCTGACGTCAAGAATCACAGCATCTCATGTGGGCAGAATCTTCGCAGTACAAGATGCTTGCAAAATTGAAGCAGCATCTTATCACCTGTAATTTAATTAAGACAATAACTTTCCCCAACCATTTCAATGCATTATTGCCAACTAAATTCAGAGGGTGCTAATTAAATAGCCTTTGAACAATATATTCTTATTCTTCTCCAATCTAACAATTATTTGGAAAATCTAAATGACAATCATGCATCGATGGCATCAAAATTTGGCTACAAAGCAGCCTGGAAAAGGCTTTACTCTCTGAATGAGAGCATGAATTCGAAACAAATATCATGAATGAAGAAACAAAGGCATAATACCACAAAAAGTAAAACTTTTTCCCCAGGGCTCTCTGTTTCTGTTTGAGCTAAAACCAATGGAAACCGATGGAAATGAATTTCTAGGAATTAGACATATCAGCCAAAACAGGTATTCTGTACAAGCAAAGTAAAATAGGGTTACAAAAAATTTTAAGATTGATATGATAATTAAAATTGTAATTGAAATTTCAGTCACATATAATTAATAGAAAACTTTGGACACAATGATTTATTGCATATTAAGATTGCTATACAAAATATAATATTAGCAGTAGGAGACCGCACCAAAGCATACCGAATTGAATGTGCCTTTTCACAGCCATTTTACAAGCTTTGAAGCTTTACCACAAATGCTTTTTTCAACCCGTGAACATGATGCACCCGAGAGACGCAAGCTATGAAATTGTTACTACAGCAAGCGTTGGAACATTTGTTAAAAAAGGAAGTTTATGAAAATACGCCTTTGGATACCCGTCTTCAGGAATGAATTCATCCGCAATAACAATTTTCAAGACGTATCAACTGCTTTAAGCTCATCGACATCACAGAGATCTTCAACTAAAATAGAGCAGATCCGGCCATCACTATCCCTTCTACTGCTCTTTTCCTTTAGAGAATGCTTGAATTACAGAATGCGTATAAGGCATTCTTCTTCAAGGTCCAATGATCAAACCTTGCACAATAACAACAGAGGTAGTAGTTCCTGCGCCAGCCTAATCCTTGGTCTCAGGAATGTCCTCAACAGAGTACTCGAAATCTACCTAAAAATTAAGAATGAGTTGGAAAACTGTTTATGGCCCTCAAGAACTTGAAAATCAGAAAAGATTAAGAATGACTGACTAAACATTTTAATCGCAACTAAACATACAAACCTTGAAAATCAGATCCCGCCTGAAGAACAAGGTGGGCCATTCTGATTTTTTCTCGAATCCCTGGTGAACATAATTAAACTCGTATGAAATAAAACAAAGTGGGCTAATGTTGTAAAAACAATTACCCCATTACTTTAAAGAATTAATGTCACATAAATTATATATAAAAAAATACGATTATCATTATACAAGATAAAATTGATGATTTAGTTTTCAACATTTCTGCAAATGTATCACAGAGATTTTGTCTCTCAGGAAGTTGCACATAACAAATTTTCGTGCATTAAAAAATAAAATATATTAGGATTTTCTATGATGTTGTATGAAATTTTACAAAAGACTACATTTTTTTAAAAAGAAAATATAGAAATTTCGTCAGACTACACTTGTTTTTTATTTATTATTTAATCTTTAGAAAACAAGTTTAACTGATTTGATAACTAGGAAGTTTAAATTTTAAATAACTAAAATTAAAATATTATCCTAACTAACTTTTAATTTTTTGAACTATTGATTAAATCTAATAGTACATATTTATACCATGATTGATTTTATAATTTTTATAACAATATCATAGAGTGACCCATTAAATTAATGGTTCAAGTAAATAATTGAATTCAATACGCAAATCAAAATATTAGAAAATATTATATATTCCCATCAGACATTGGCAATATACAGAATTTTAATTCAAAATATAAATATTTTTATTAATTTCATTGCAAAGCAACAACAGAGTAAATCAGAGGAGGAGAAATTACCGTCGGGTGATATCTTTTTGTTTTTGATAAGACCGTCGGGTGATATCTGGATGTGGGGAATGTGAGATATCTTATGCCAGTCTTCTCCTTCCCCCTCTCTATAACGGTTTTCCAGAAGAGGACATCTGTGAATAATCAATTCCTGCAGCGTCGTCGTCCGAAGAAGGTAATCCGGCAGCACCTTTAATTTGGGGCAATACCCAATTTCCAAGGAAGAAAGACGTGGTATGTCTGTTGTCTTGCGATCTTCTAGAATGGGCAGTTCTTCTAGAAGATCACAAAAATAAATACGCAGTTCCTGCAGTGCCGTCGATTGAAGAAGGTAATCCGGCAGCGCCTTCAATTTGGGGCAACCTCTAATCCACAAGGAAGAAAGACGGGGCATGATGGAGATGTTTTCCTTCCTCGGAATCCTGTAATTCCACTCTTCCAACTCTTCCATTCCCCCAATGTCGAGTGATTTTAATTTGGGAAAGGCAGTAACTGATGATGACGATGAAGATGAAGATGGGTCATCCTCACTGCTTTCTTCTATTCCCAAAAACTCATTACCCACTCTTTTTACACTTTTCAAAATGTATAGTTGGAGTTTTTCCAGAGGTAATTTTCCCAAAGGAGGCAAATGCTCACAGTTAAAACAAAACCAAAGATTTAATTCCCTTAGATAGGTTAGTGAAGTCAACCATTTGGGAAAAATGTCGCCTCCGTAGAAACAAATCTGTAATTCCTCTACATTCAAATGCGGTTGTAAAGCTTCAAGAAGTTGTTTATCTTTCTCATTCTTCCTCCTCCCTTCTTCGCCTTCCCCATCTACGACTCCATCAAACACAAGATGCAAACGAAGGAGGTTTTCCATATTGTGAAGTCCTATTCTCTCAGCCTCATCTAAATGTGATACATTACTCAGCCCTTCTATTCCACATTTACGAAGGAGTTGAAGATTTTTCAGAGATTCAAGCCTACACGTGCTGCCGCCATCAACACCTCCACCCACAACAAACTTTTCTAATGTTCGAAGACTGGTTAATTTGGAAATCCCTATTGGCATGTACTTCAATGAATAAGTTTGACCATTCAGTAAACTCCTCATGTTCAAGCAACAACGAAGTAAATCAGAGGAGGAGGAGAAATTACCAGCGAGTGATATCTTACGGCGACCACTTGATGTGGGGAATGTGGGATATCTTATACCAGTCTTCTCCTTCCCCCTCTCTATAACGGTTTTCCAGAATGAGACATCTGTAAATTGTCAATTCCTGCAGCGTCGTCGTCCGAAGAAGGTAATCCGGCAGCACCTTTAATTTGGGGCAATACGAAATCGTCAAGGAAGAAAGACGTGGTATGTCTGTTGTCCTGCGATCTTCTAGAATGGGCAGTTCTTCTAGAAGATCACAAGTAGAAATATTCAGTTCCTGCAGTGCCGTCGTTTGAAGAAGGTAATCCGGCAGCGCCTTTAATTTGTTGCAATACCAAATCTTCAAGGAAGAAAGACGGGGCATGATGGAGATGTTTTCCTTCCTCGTAATCCTGTAATTCCACTCTTCCAATTCATCCATGTCCCAAATTTCGAGTGATTTCAATTTGGGGAAGGCAATAACTGATGATGACGATGAAGATGAAGATGGGCCATCCTCACTACTTTCTTCTATTCCCAAAAACTCATTACCCACTCTTTTTACACTTTTCAAGCTGCATAGTTCGAGTTTTTCCAGAGGCAATTTTCCCAAAGGAGGCAAATGCTCACAGTTAAGACACCCGCGAAGATGTAAATTCCTTAGATTGGTTAGTGAAGTCAACCATTGGGGAAAAATGTTGCCTCGGTAGGATTCAATCTCTAATTCCCGTACATTCAAAGGCGGTTGTAAGGCTTCAAGAAGTTGTTTATCTTTCTCATTCTTCCTCCTCCCTTCTTCGCCTTCCCCATCTACGACTCTACCAAACTCAAGATGCAAACGAAGGAGGTTTTGCTGATTGTAAAGTTGTAATCTCTCGGCCTCATCTAAATGGGACACATTACCCAGCCCTTCTATTCCACATTCTCGAAGGAGTTGAAGATTTTTCAGAGATTCAAGCCTACACGTGCTGCCGCCATCAACACCTCCACCCACCACAAACTTGCCTAATGTTCGAAGACTGGTTAATTTGGAAATCCCTATTGGCATGTACTTCAACGAACGAGTGTTATCATTCAGTAAACTCCTCATGTTCATTAACTTCCCAATCCCCGCTGGCAACTCTCTTAGATATAGGCACCACCTAATATCTAGCTTTTGTAAATTATATAATTCACACAAAGTCTCAGGTAGTCTCTTTATGACTAATTCAGACAAATTAAGATATTTTAAATGTATCAATTTTCCAACATTTTCTGGAATTTCTCTAATCAAATTTGCCTCAGGATGCAAATCTAAAAAGTAATTTTCGCTTATAACTAATGCCCTTAAACATGCCAATTTACTAAATAACTCCGAAAGGATGCTATTATTAAGAGACGGATTGAAAAGACTTTCATCATAAATTAATAGGGTACGCAATCTATTAAGTCCATGAATGGACATAGGAAATGAAGTGCCTCCTTGAAAATTTAACCCTAAGTGACGGACTTTGTCACCAAAAGAGTTTATGACTGATTCCTTGGTACCATTAATTTCTAGCCACAAACATTCTTTGCTACTTACAAATTGAGCAAAATCATGTATGATGTCATGCATCTTGCAACTCATAATATCATCATCGTCATTTTTCTGAAATTCTTGAAAGAAAGAGCGTGTTGCTAAGATGTTGAAATACTCTTCTCCAATCATCTCCATTTCTTCGTCTTCATCTGCATTAAGGTAACCTTGAGCCATCCATAGATTAATCAATTCCCTTTTATTCATATAGTAGTCTTTTGGAAAGACAGCACAATATGAGAAGCAACGTTTTACCATAGAATTGGAGGGCAAATCGTTATAACTCAACAACAAAGGAGCCAAAATACCTTGCCCAATCTCTTCTACTTTCCACATTTCACTATCTAAAATTCTTTGCCACTCTTTTACTGTACTTTTAGAGCGCAAGAGATTCCCTATTACCTTTGCAGCAAGAGGCAGGCCTTTGCACTTATCTGCAATTTTTCGCCGGATTGGTTCTAATTTTTCACAATCCTCAAAGGACCTACGTAGAAATGCTATCTGCTTAAACAGTAACCAACATTCCCCTTCACCCAACTCCTTGACAGGGATAATATCTATTGATCCCAACTGTAGTGCAACCGACCTATCACGTGTGGTAATTAGAATTTTACTTTCATGGTGGCCATTCTTTAGACAAGAAAAGAATGGGTCCCATTTTTTGTAATCTCCATCCCACACATCATCTAAAACAAGAAAAAATTTCTTCCCCGTAATATATTCCTGAATCTGTTTCATAAGAGATTCGAATTCGCTTAAACCAGAAGCTGACACGCCTAGACCTTCAATGATTGCTTTGGCGACCCTAATCTCCTCAAAAGTGTATGATACACACACCCATATAACTTTGTCAAAATTTCTTTTCACCTCATCATTATTATACGCCAATTGTGCAAGAGTGGTTTTACCTATACCCCCCAACCCAACTAGTGAAATGACATGAAGGCCTTTTTGTTGTTCACTACTTTCACACAACAACTTGCTTAAGAGCTCATTTTTCTCATCATCTCTACCGCAAACCTCTCCCTCATCAATCAAGGAGATGGTTCGCACTCGCTCTGGATTCCTAACATTGTTACTCACATTCTCAACAAAATTAAACCTATCTTTTCGAGTGGCAATTTCATCTAGCCTTTTACTGATTTCTCTAATCTTGACAGCAATATGATGACGAAGACTGAGTTGTTTGAAACCACCAAAGCAGTTTGAGGCAGCAGGAAAGAAGGAACATACCTTCGTCAAAAAAGTAACAAAAGCACTGTCGTTATCATCATCATCATCATCGCCTCCCTCATCAAGCTGCAATTTCCGTGTTTCAGTGATCCACTCTTCCAACACATCTTCCATGTCGTAGGATGCGTCCCTGAGCTGATCCAGCCAAAAAGTAACAGCTTTGTCCTGCTTCATTTGCCTCTGCTCTGCATCTTCCAGCACAGCTTGAATGGCTTGAAGATTGGTGGTAAGCTTTCCCACTTCTTGTTCGACACCCGCCACAAGCCTCCACTTTTCTTTCACCTGATCTTGAGCAATGGAATTCAGCTGGTCCAGGAGATAGGAAACGATCGCATGAGCCATTCTGATATTAGATCAAATGGTAAATGATGCAATTGCTTTTCTTGCTAAAATGCTCAGAGGAAAGTAGGTTTTATGTATTCTGTGAGAATGTTCACTCAAGCATGTTTGCATTCTTCTTATACCAGAGGAGTTATTTAATTTTTACCCTCAAGTCAATGTCAATGTGAACGTTCTTTTGTGCTGCAAATTGAAGGAGTCCCCACAGGAGTCACCGTCGTGGGCTAGCTTTCTGCGGAGTACACAGCATCAGCACTTGTAAAATTTCTTACATTTGTATTTAGTTACTTGCCGCTCTTAAGATAATTAGTAACAAAATATTTGTAAACTGCAACAGAAAGCTCAGTGCAATCTATCTATGAATCTTGTGAGTTCACATATAATACAGTCGATTTAGAATAGTGATAAATTTTTTTTTATTATAAATAGTAGTATATTTTTAATGGTATAATAAATATCGATGAAACTATATAGAGTAATTTCGCCTAATTGTATAAATTCATTATGAATATCATCACAAATTTGTATTTGGTCGGGACCGTGCGAGTGAAATTTTTGATAAAATCATCTCCTGACAATTTATTTATTATATGTTTCAATTTAGCTTTAACGTATGGATCCATTTCTCATCTATATGGCCTTTTATTATCAGGTAGGGCGAAGCCATTTGGTCATTTGAAAAAGTTGTGATCCCGTTTCCATTATGTCACGACAAAAAGAGAATTGTTAAATATAACATTCTCAAATTATTCTGCATGTTATTGTTTTATCATGCAGCCGACCCTTTTTTCTATCTGATTGCGCAATGTTAGGTAGGCGAATGCGTCTTCATCGATATCGGGTCATTTTAAACAGTAGTGGTTCTGTCATTAATTTTTTTTTCTTTTATTTAATTAAGAAAAGGGAGAAAAGATAGCATATGTTATGATTATTTTGAATTTTCCATCCCCTATATAAATTCTTAAATTTGTTTAAATTGTGAGTCATAGAAGTATATTACCTAAATTATGTTATCAGGCCATGTTCGGATACTAGGAGTAAGTATGGAATTAAATTGGAACTTTACCTCAACTAACTCCTGAGATTAATTTTTCATTACTTGCGTATTTGATAATTTGTCAATAAAATTAACCATTTAATAATTTCTTGCATTATTGATTGTATTAAATTTAATAATCACTAATTTAATATTAAAAATCATCATGAAAATTAATAATACCATCAATTAATTCATTTTATATACTTTTTTAAATATTTAATAAGAATTTGATAAAAATTAATTAAGTATTTAAATTTTTATTCATTTTTTTATTTGTTTATTTTATTATGAATACCCAATAACTTTATTTCAACGGCATCTTTTTGGACGTGGGTTTCTTTTTTTTTTTTCGGTTATTTTTTGTCAAACTTGTGCAGATTACATGCACTCAACGCTGAACCCTTTTGAATGGAAGTTACTGTTTTGCAGGAATCGGGACCAATTTTTTGACAAAAAATTCGTTATAAAATATGCAATTAAAGTCGAGTAAGATTAAGTAAAGTACCATCTTGTATGGTAAAGTACATCGAGTAAGGATTTCTATAATCGAGCTAGAAAGTACAATTAAAATTAGATAAGAGTGCCGCGGAGTATAGTTTTAAAGTCACAGTATCAAAGTATTTAATAAATATTTATTATTGTGACTTAAAAATTAAGTTGGGAGTATAAAAAAAATCAATAATACATTTATTAATTTTGGAATATACGACGTTGTATCACATATAATATTTAAACATCAAGAAAAGAATCCCTCTATCAGGGACTACACTTGCCAGGAAACACGGTGAATACCACCACCTCCCAACTAGTTCTTAGATGTCTCAAAGAGTTTGATGAGGACTTCCGTGTTGTATCTCTTCGACAGGCAGAAAAATTGGGCTATTGACTAGGATCAACTCCCAAGAAATTTATGCGGTCACCTTCTTCCGGCCTATCCTCTTTCTTCGCACTTTAGGAGCCCTTGCTTCCCCTTCAACAGAGTCGACATTCCCTTGTTTGATGCCAAGGAGCCCAAGCCCAGAGACAATGGCGTTCTTTGATATCAACCACCTTGGGGACTTTTCAGTTGAGCCATTGACATCCTGAGACGGCCTGTTGTAAGCCTTCTTCAAAAGGTCATCTGACTGAAGTAGCGGAACCGCTTCCACTCCTAGCCAAGCAAGCCTTGATCTTTCTCCTAATTGGACATTCAAAACCCTGCATGGAATCCATTTGAGAAGTTGAACAATAGGCAAAGTCCAACACATATACGCATTAAAGAAGAATTTGGACAGAAATTACTAATTGTTTACGCACAGGGCTGAACAAATGGGAATATTAAGGCACTTAAAAGTTGGAACCATATTCACCACTTGTATTTCCTCAGAGAACTATCTCAGAGTTCTGTTAATTTAAAACCATTCTAACGTATTTAACTACAAAACTAGAGAAATCGTACTTCTGTAGCGGAGTCTCACTATTGTTAAGGATCTAGACTTGGATAGTATGTAAGTCGATTTGGTAAAGAAAAATTGAAATAATACTTGGTGATAGATCAACACACTTCAATAGAAACCACATTAACATCATATCAGACAAATAAACAGATTCCCCCTGTCAAAGTTTAACAAACAAAACATTAAAACAAGGATAATTTGGTACGACCAGAATAGTCTATCACTGTATATAGAGAGGGAGAGACCTCAAAGCAGTGCTTAAGAACAGTGCTACTCCAATAACATCGTTTGAGGAAAAAATAGGAAAGGCAATAAAGCGCCACGTGTCAACAAATGGAATGACCCCGCACCATCCGAGGTACCCGGCATGATTTGAGGTACCCCACACAATTAGAGGTACCCCATATAACTCGAGGTACCCCACGTAAATAGAGGTACCCCACACAATTAGAGGTACCCCACATAACTCGAGGTACCCGGCAGAACAGATGCAAGAGAATCCTCTGAAAATATCCGCCATGAGAAACGTCTCCACCTCCTAAAAGATATTATTCGATTTTGTCAAAATTAAGAATAAAAAACGACGTGCTTAAAGGAGGGACAGCTTTCTAATCCACCACCTCAATAATTGCACAGCATCTGCCCTCTGTTTCTCTTATTCATAATAACATCAGCACTTGTAAAATTCCTTACATTTGTATTTAGTTACTTGCTGCTCTTGTGATAATTAGTAACAAAATATTTGTAAACTGCAACAAAAAGCTCAGTGCAATCTATCTATGAATCTTGCGAGTTCACATATAATACAGTCGATTTTGGTCGGGACCGTGCGAGTGAAATTTTTGATAAAAATCATCTCCTGACAATTTATTTATTATATTTTTCAATTTATCCATACTAACGTATGGATCCATTCCTTTTATTATCAGGTAGGCCAAAGCCATTTGGACATTTGAAAAAGTATGTGATTCCGTTTTAGTCTATTATGTCACGACAAAAAGAGAATTGGAAAATATAACATTCTCAAATTAATTCTTAGTTTTCGGGGGCCATGCCCGTGGAAAAGAGAAAAAATAAAACAAAAGTTGGAAAAATCATGCAGTCGTTGGGAATTTCGAAATTTGAGAATTTTGCTTGTAGCTAACAACTGCAGCGATTTTTATTTGGCGACTTTGATTCATAATTGAAGTTACTGTTGCAAGTAAAAACTAAAAAAAAATTAACAAACAAAATAAAAATCAAAGACTTAGGCCCATGTTTTATCAAAATTTTAATAAAAGACTATTTGTCATTTTGTCATAATGGACAAATAATTAACAAAATAAAAAAAAATCGAGTTTACTTGATTGTATTTTATAAAATATAAATTAAATTTCTATTATATGTATAAAATTTATATATCAAGTGCTTAGGGGTCAAATCAGTCTTTTTATACCTAATTTTAATATTTTACTTGGAAACGTCAAAATTTTTCAAAGTTTGTAGGGTCACAATCCCTGCTAGGAGTGGGTAAATTTGTATTCAGATCAACTTGTTTGGGTTTCGGGTTGATTAGGTTAGAATATTCTGATTAGATTGGATCAAATCAAAAAGTATGAGAGAAATTAATTAAACTTCTCCCAAAAAAAATACATTTAGATGATTGATATATAACCATTAAATAATAAATATATTAGACTTACTTTTATTTTTTAGCCCTAAAAGTATGAGAGAAATACTTTCTGTATTTATTTTTTGTACCGTAAAGAATCAAATTACTCACAAAATTATTTTTAACTTTCATGATGCAAACAAACAAATCATCATTAATTTCTATAGAAAAAAGTATTCTAGGTAGAAATGATTTCTGTAGCAGAATATGATGTATTTGGGACTTCCAACTCTATTAGCTAGGTTAATAACATGTTGATTGTCACATCATTAGTTTTAGATTATAAATTTTATATTCAAACTTTGTATGACTGCTCCTTTTTCAATGATCTAACTAATTGATCTTGTTTCAAAAGAAACAAAAAATAAAAATAAAATTAAGTAATGCCATGATCTAATTGATCTTGTTATTGACATGTACTAATGCATTCTATATTTCTAAACTTTGTACATTTTATTGATATGTTTCTCTTGAGAGATAAGAATCATTATGTGGCAAAATTTTATTAAAGCTGGGATTATTTATGTTCTAATACTTTGAACATTAACTTTTATTCTACTCTTTAGAATACCTAAATAATCCTTACCTAAACATCTTTCATAAATGTTTTTTGCTGGGGCTGCTAAAATTCATAATCTAATTCTAGTTGATGTGGCTTGTGTTCCATCACATTAATGTAGATAATAATAGTTAATTCAATTATTTACTTCTATGCTCTTGTAATGAAAATTAACAAAAAGGGCCAAAAGGGAGGCATTAATCACAGCATTGAAGCACCAACCCCAAATCCCAGGGAAACCAAATCCCGTGAAATGATAATTCAGCATCAGAACCAAAACAGCAAAACTAAACACAAACTAAACAATCTGACAATCAGTGACCAATCTGCCGCAACCCCAGAACACACAATAGATAGTACCCGTACATGATCACATGCACACTTGCATTGGTAACAAGCGCAATTGGAAGCAAAGACCGCTTCGTCTGTAACCAAATGTAGCACATTACAACGACGGTTGCATAGTGGTAGACGTGGAGGAACGTGAGCCGTTGGATGGAGTTTGACAAAATGATCAAAAGGGTATCTGGGAATTCGAGTATTTTTTAGAGTTAAAAATGTAAGCGTAGCAGCAGAGGGGGCCGGAGGGAGAAATGGTAGGGGGGAAACAGGGGAAGTAGTGGAGGTGAGGTGAGTGGAGGATGATCGAGAGGGTGCAACCAGCGGCCATGATGAGGGAGAAGAGGAGGAGGGTGAGGTTATGGATGGCTGTGATGGATCTGAGAATGTGGGGTCCAATGAGAGGTGATGATGATGTTGATGTTGATGTTGATGTGTGGCAGAGGATGGATGTGAGGGAGAGGTAAGTAACGATGGAGATAATGAGGATGTGTGGGAAGGAAGCTAGGGTTTGGTTTTGAGTCCATGTGAAGTTGAGGATTTGTGGGTGGCTTACAAGCATTGGAGTGTTGAGCTGATTGAATTTGAAGCCATGGCTGGTTGTGGGGGAAGAAAGATTTGGGAGAGATGATGCTCAGAGGAATGGGGGAGTTTATAAAGTTTGGGATCATGAGAAGGGTGTTTTGGGCATTATTTTTGTCTTAGCTTAAATTTTTGTTAAGAAAATAATAAACTCTTTTCTCATATCAATTTAAAACTCCGAATATCTTTCCAATTCTTCTTCTATTTTTGGATTTTGGATCATAATTTTTCAATTCAATAACCGCCTCTTTAATTATAAAATATGTATTAGCGTCTAGGCCTTTGTTTCAACTTTCAACGGCATCTTTGGACGTGGGTTTCTTTTATTTATTTATTTTGGTTATTTCTTCTCAAACTTGTGTAGATTACATGCACTCAACATGGAACCCTTTTGAATGGAAGTTACTGTTTTGCTGGGATCCCCGAAGGAGCATGGAATTGGGACCAATTTTTTTGACAAAAATTTCGGTATAAAATATACAATCAAAGCCGAGTAAGATTAAGTGAAGTTAAGTAACATCTTGTATGGTCAAGTACATCGAGTAAGGATTTGTATAATCGAGCTACAAAGTACAAATAAAATTAGATAAGAGTGTCGTAGAGGATAATTTTTAAGTTACAGTATCAAAATGTCTAATAAATATTTATTATTGTGACTTAAAAATTAAACTGGGAGTATAAAAGAATCAATAATATATTTATCAATTTTGTTAAAATTATTATTTAAAAATCATATATACGACACACGATCAACATTTATATTATAGTTTTAGTTCTTTTTTCAGAATAACTATAACTACAGCACAGTAGCACTAAGGGTGTGTTTAGAATTGAGGTTGGATAACTGTAACTTAAAAACTACTGTACTAAAGTGTTTGGTAAACACTAACTGTTATTTAGAAGTTATGTTGATCTAATTTTTCACTTATATGATGAAAAATCTATTATATCTTTAATAATTTTGTCAAAATGATTATTTAAAATTTATATTTACTACATATTATTAACTTTTGTTTCATAATTATAACTTTTTTTTCCACAATAGTTGTAGCTACAACACCTCAATTCCAAACAGGACCTAAATAAGAAATCAAGTATGATCAAGTAATTATAAGTAATGGTTTTTTGGTGTTACATGATACTTCAAATTGAAATTTGCAATCAAAAGTGTCATCACAAAATCACAAGGACACTGTTTGACAAATCTGCAGTAAATTTTGCAAAATTTAATTGGGTTACTGAGAGTGAATAAGATTCCAAAGCAACATGCAATTATTATTATTAAGAGAACAATTCGTCGCAAAAACAAAATCAACTTTTTTAACTTACTAGAATTTAACTGGAGAAAAATTGGAATATACCACGTTGTATCACATATGGTATTTAGAAATCAAGAAAAGAATCTCTCTATCAGTGAAGTAGTGAACTATACTTGCCAGGAAACAGGGTGAATACCACCTCCTCCTACTAGTTCTTGGATGTCTCAAAGGTTTGATGAGGACTTCCGCGTTGTATCTGTTCGGCATGCAGCAAAATTGGGCAATTGACTAGATTAACTCCAAGAAATTTATGCGGTCACCTTAATTCTTCCGGACTATCCTCTGTCTTCGCACTTTAGGAGCCCTTGTTTCCCCTTCAACAGAGTCGACATTCCCTTGTTTGATGCCAAGGAGCCCAAGCCCGGAGACAATGGCATTCTTTGATATCAATGACTTTTGAGTTGAGCCATTGACATCCCGAGATGGCCTGTTGTAAGCCTTCTTCAAAAGTTCATCTGACTGAAGTAGCGGATCCGCTTCCACTCCTGGCCAAGCAAAGCCTGGATTTTTCTCCTAATTGGACATTCAAAACCCCGCATGGAATCCATTTGAGACAAAGTCCAAGACATATAGGCAGTAAAGAAGAATGTAAACCGCAATATGGATTGTTTACACACAGCGCTGAACAAATGGGTATATTAAGGCTCTTAAAAGTTGGAACCAGGTTCACCACTTGCATTTCCTCAGAGAACTATCTCAAGCGTTCTGTTAATTTAAAACCATTCTTGCATATTTAACTGTAAAACAAGAGAAATTGTGCTTCTGTAGCGAAGTCTCACTATTGTTAAGGATCTGGACTTGGAAAGGATGCAAGTTGATTAAGTAAAGAAAAATTGAAATAATACTTGGTGATAGATCTAACACACTTCAATACACTAACATCATATCAGACAAAGAGACAGAATCCATAGTCAAAGTTCAACAAACAAAACACTAAAACAAGAGTAATTTTGTACGACCAGAATAGTCTATCAATGTATATCGAGATGTAGATCGATAAAAAAATACATAAAAGAGAGAGGGAGATACCTCAAAGCCGTGCTTAAGAACAGTGCTACTCCAATAACATCAAAATGCCATGTGACCGCTCTATCAAATCCATTGGAAAGTGCATGCTTATAATTTTTTTTTTCAAACTTGTGTCCAAAATAAATGAATGAGATAGGATAAATTCGAATAAATCAAAAGGCCATGTGACCACAAGTAGAAATATACTTTTGTTATATTTAGAGCATCTTCCAATTTCTTTCCCTTGAGCTCTGTTTCTGCATGTGCTCAAATGCAACACACATGCCACAAGATAGAATTATCACCATCAATCTTTTGCCGCCACATGCAGTACTTGGAAAACTGTTTATGGCCCCTAAAGAACTGGAAAATCAGAAAACATTAAGAACAAGAGACTAATAATTTTGATCGCAACCAAACGTACCTCTTCACAGCAATTGCACAAGCTATTCCTAGCAGCCAGCGTCATGGAGCTTCTCCCAATGAGTAAGTGAGCCTTGAACAGTCATCACTCAGCTCAAACTAAAATGAAATTATTGTGGACATGTGAATTAAAAATGGATATACAAGCAGTTTTCTCAAAGCAAAGTCAAGATAAGAGATTAACTCTGCTTCTTAATTACATTAAAAATAACAAACAATGAAAAACAGAGCTAGAGAAGAACTTACCTGTGTGCTGAGACCATGAGGGGAATATGGGATATCTTCTTAGATTTGGTTTGAGAAACTGCATCTTCTCCTGAAAAATCTGAAAGCTCCCTAAACTTCATGCTTTCAAGCAACATCTTATCATCTCCTGTTTTTTCAAGACAATATTGAGTTAATTTCAACACTGCATGCTTCAACCATTAACCTTTTCAATTTCAACACTTCTTTTCACATCCAAATTCAGAATCTTGTTACTATGAGAGATGAATACTGAAAAATACCGACTATGCATTTATCTCCTACTATTTGGTCATTGCTGTCTATAGTACAACAGAAATGAATAATTCTATGAAAAACATTTTCCAGGATCAGCGTTGATGACAAACATTTGATGAAGACCCTGCAAATTAAAATTTCAGTCCGTCTGTAACAGAATTTATTTTTTCTTTTTCACATATACTGATACTTAAAGAAAATTAAGATATCTTATTTAAAGCAAATTAAGATTTCTTTTGACCCTGCAAGTTACAATTTTAGTCCCCATGTAATAGAAAAAATTTGGACACATACTTACAACAAATCAAGGTTTCATACCTCAACATAATTATTATAACCATCAATCTTTAGTAACCACCTGCAGACTTTAAAACTGTTTATGGCCCAAAACAACTGGAAAATTAGAACAGATTTTAAGAATGAGCGACTAAACATTTCAATGGCAGCTAAAATGACTCACCTTGGAAATCTAAAACTCAAGTACTCAGAATGAATGTGCCTCTTCACAGCAATTAAACAAGCTGGGAACTTCAGTTCAAATGCTTTAAGAGTGTAGCAATATTAAAGGAAAACATTCACTAACAACCCAAATCACTGATATTTACTTAATTTCTCACTCACTCTAATAAGAACATTCATTCTCCCATAAATCACTCAAATGAAACTTTCATTGGAAGGTCTTATTATTAAGGCTTTAGCATCACTTCATAAGCTCTCAACAATTCAAATTTGAGGATGACATTTCACAAAGCGGAGGGCTCTATTTGGATTGTGAACAATCTTCCTCACCATCATCATCATTGCCATACCAGTTGCACTGAACAATCTTCATTATGACATTTGCCCTATTTATCTGATTACACAAGAATCTGAAACAACTGTTAGAAATTTTAATCTTTATATATAGCCAAAATGGTGAATAAGATGATGTACTTGATAATAAAAACCTGATTTAATAAATAATTAAGGGGCCAATAACAAGCACAGAATCTCATCATGTGGGGAAAGCCTTGGCAAGAGAAGATGGTGCTTGCATTCAAGCAATAATAACTTTCCAATTTCATAAGGTAGCTTAACGCCCTTTCAAGAATATCTGCACCAGCCTAACAAATTATTCATGGAAATTCAAATTCAGAATCATGTTATTATGAGAGATGAAGTATAATAAGCGACTTGGCCACTATATATGCATTTATCACCTTCAATTTGCTCATCTTTGTCTAGAGTATTGTTTCTGCGTTAACTTAATTAGCTTGCAAGCCACCTGAAAATGGTTTTAAATAATGAGTGAGAGTGTGAATACAAACAATTAATCAAATACGATGACAGAAAAGACAAAAGTAATATAACCACAAGAAGTAGAAATATACTTTTGTTATATTTAGAGCATCTTCTACTGTCAAGTTCTTTTCCTTTGGCTCTGTTTCTGTGTGCGCTCAAACGCAATGCCTCAAGGCTCAAAATAATCTTATGACCATCAATCATTTGCAGCCATATGCAGACTGGAAAAACTAGTCGTGGCCCTAAGGAACTTGAAAATTAGAAAAGATTCAGAATGAGTTACTAAAATATTTTAATCGAGACTACTTAAAACATGCACACCTTGAAAATCTGAAACTGAATTACTCAAATGAATATGCCTCTTCACAGCAATTGCATGTGGTTGAAACTGTACTGCAAAGACTTCTTGAAACCCTTGAAGATGATACTCTACCTGATAACACAAGGAAACACAATCAATATAAGAAGATGATTTTACAAACAAATGAAAGCTTGCAATTATTGGGAGAGCTCTACTCAAATTTAACGAGATATCTCTCAGAAGGGAGAGCTCTAATAATATATAAAGCCAAAAGCCTAACACTCATCAAATTGGCTTGTGAGCAATTAATCTTCCTCGCCATCATACATGCCAGGTGTGGTGAACAATCTTCATTCTGACATTTGCCTTAATAAGCTGCTTAGGATCCTTCACCTGATAACGTACAAACAAAAACAACTTTACTAAAGTTTATTCTTCAAAGGCAAAGCAGTAAAGAAGATGATATCTGCTGATACTAAAAATTGAGAGTTATCCTGATATCAAGAATCACAGCACTTCATGTGGGTAAAATTGCAATACAACATGTTGAATTCAAGCATCATCTTATAACTTTCCTCAACTATTACCCTTCTCAATTTCAATGTATTATTGGCAACTAAATTCATAGGGGATGTAGCCAATGAAATGCCCTTTTAACAATGTCTACTCCAAATAACAATTATTTGGAAAATCTAAATGACAATCATGCATTGATGGCATCAAAATTTGGCTACAAAGCTGCCTTGAAAAAGGCTTTAAATTCTTAATGAGGGCATGAATTCGAACAAATATGGTGAATGAAGAAACAAAGGCATATAATACCAAAAGAAGTAGAGCTCTGTTTCTGTATGTGCTCAAACCAATGGAATCCGATGGAAATGAATTTCTACGAATTAGACATGTCAGCCAAAACAGGTACTCTGTACAAGAAAAGTAAAAGAGAGTTGCGAAAAATTTTAAGATAATTAAAATTTCAGTCACCATATAATTAATAGAAAACTTTGTACACAATGATTTATTGGAGATTAAGATTGTATACCAGAATTTTAATTGCAAACTAAATATACACAACACGATATTTGGATTGGGAGACCGCACCAAAACGTGCCGAATTGAATCTGCCGCTTCACAGCCATTGTACAAGCATTGAAGCTTTACCGCAAAAGCTGATGATGATGAAGCTGAAGATGAAGATGGGTCATCCTCACTGCTTTCTTCTATTCCCAAAAACTCATTACCCACTCTTTTTACACTTTCCAAGTTGTGTATTTCGAGTTTTTTCAGAGGCAATTTTCCCAAAGGAGCCAAACGCTCACACTTAACGCACGAGCGAAGATATAAACTCCTTAGATTGGTCAGTGAAGTCAACCATTCGGGAAAAATGTTGCCTCCGTACAACAAAATCCCTAATTTTCTGTAGTGTACCTATTGCTTCCATTGCATTTCCCCACCATTCCGTTAAAACTCAATTAATATGTAATAGAAAATTTATAAAAAGTCAATTTTACTCCTGGAGCGTAAAAAACATATAATTAACCTTTTATGAATTTTGTAATTAAATCATCATTTGCTGTTCTTCCTTCTTAAAGGGCAAAAATTACCCTTTATGAATTTTGTAAAATTGACCGTGTAGTGCTAGGTACTTCATAAATTGATTTAATTTATTTAATTTTTAAAGGGCAAATTTATTTATTAAATTGATGAGTTAAAGACAATTTATTTTGCTACTAAAAATCAATTTATGAAAGGGAAAAAAATGTGCGAAAGAAGCAATTTAATCTTTGATATGATGATAATAATTTTACACAAAAAATTAAATAAATAAATTTACCCTTTAAAAATTAAATAAATTAAATCAATTTATGAAGTACCTAGCACCACACGGTCAATTTTACAAAATTCATAAAGGGTAATTTTTGCCCTTTAAGAAGGAAAAACAGCAAATGATGATTTAATTACAAAATTCATAAAGGTTAATTATATGGTCTTTTACGCTCCAGGGGTAAATTTGACCTTTTATGAATTTTTCGTTACATATTAACTGAGTTTTAACGTAATGGTGGGAAAATGCTAACAGTTTAAACATTTGGTGGTAAATTGATGATTTTACCAAACCGTGGTACTGACAAGATGTGTCAGAATATCTTTGGTGGGAAAATGATAATATCCCGTCACATTAATATGCTTGTTTTTTTATTTTTTTGGTGTATGAGTGTAAGAGGTAAGTTGTTTGTTTTTACAAATTCAATACATCTTAAATTTAATATTTTTACTCTTATGACCTTGAAAGTAGTGTATATACTTGAAGTTTAAAATAGGTTTATATTTTCAGTATTATCTAATACAATAGTTTTTATATGTTATAAATATTTATAAGGGAAGCATTTGATATATAGTTTATGAAAAATTATTTTTTACAATTTAGCATGATATTTACACATAAAAAAGTTGTTATCTAATAACAAAAGAATTTGTCTAAAATCCCAATTGAACACATATTAAGTATTTAATACCAAGTAAAATTTGAGATCAAGAGAAATTCTAATATGACATCTAATAGCTAAGTAGAAAATAAATATATTTAATGAGGGTATTTGTGAGAAGAAAACTGATTTTCTATTCAGGTATTTTATCATTTAGATAAAAATAAAAAAAAAATTTACTTTTTCTATTCAGATAAAAATATCTTACAATAAAACTCCACATAAATTTTTCAATTTAACTATAGCGTATGGATCCGATCCATTTCTTGTCTATATGGTGGACAACTTTTATTATCAGGTAGACAAAAGCGAAAGCCATTATCTCACTAATTCATTTGGTCATTCGAAACTCCAAGATCCAATTCAAAGAGTGCGACTCAAATAATGGTAATTAGTAATTTATTACATCTGCAGTTAGAAATTTTGTTTGAGAAACAAGAATAAAATCAGTTCCATAATGATTTTAATTACAATAAATATCATACTATGCTCTATGGACACGCCTCATATCACAAAGAAAATACGTGAAATATAATTAAGGGATAAAGCTTTCGACAACCATTTATAAAATTGCTTTTGGAAAATTGTTCTGATGAAATGAAATTATATGAAATTACTAAGAATTTGATCTGCCTCTGAAGGAGAATTAATTTTAGATGATTTTTCTATTTATAGCTATTATGTAGTCGTTAGAAATTTCAAAATTTGAGAATTTTGCTTGTAGCTACAGGTTTCAGTCATTTTGATTTGGAGACTGATTGATAATTAAAGCTAATGTTGCAAGTAAAAAACAAAATGAAAAATAATTAAAAATTAAAAATCAAGGAGTTAGGCCCAAACTTTATTAAACTTTTAATAAAGTCTATTTGTCATTTTGTCATAATGAAAAATAATTAATAAAAAATCAAACAACCGGTTTACTTTGACTTTATTTCACATAATATAATGTCTGAAATTTATATATCGTGTATTCTAGGGTCAAATTAGTCTTTTTGCACATAACTTTTAATATTTCATTAAGAAACCGCAAAGATTAATTTAAAGCCTTTAGGGTCATGGTCTCCTCCGGAAGTGGCAAATTCGGGTTCAGATCAACCCGATCAAGTTTCAATTTGATGGGGTTGGAATATTTGGATTGGATCGTATTGAATTAAAAATTCTGGTTGAGTTTGGATATGATCGGGTTATAATTATATGCAGGTCATGTCAAGTTTGGATTACAATTAGATTTGGGTCAATTAGGCTGAATTCGGATAATGTTCGGATTAGGGGTAAATTTTGAGCTTGTTTATTTTTATTTTTATTTTTTCAAATTACTTTAGTCATTGAAGATTGTTTTAATGTAATTATCTCATTTTAGTTCGTTTTTACCAATTTTCAACAAAAAATGAAAATAAAAATTACTGCTACGAAATCAAATGAATAAAAATTAAAATAAACTACTATTATCGAATCGAATCGAATCTCCATCTGTTTGCCCTCTTCTGCATTAAGGTAACCTTGAGCCACTGAAAGTGTAATTAGTTCGTCTTTATACATATTGTGGTCTTTTGAAAAGCCTCACCTGTTCACTTCATCAGCAACAAAGGAGTTCAGCAGCTCCAGGAGAGGGGAAGCGATCAAAGAAAAGGAGAAATAATTTGATGAGTTATTAAGTGTGCTTTTGTTGCGAAAATACCGAAAGAAAAGGAGCTGTCGCATTCTTTTTATACTGCATGAAAAATATTTACTCTTATCCTCTTGTATATAATAGTTTAAATCTCCAAAAATTTTCTTTATTTGAGTTTTAAAAAAGTATGTGAATTTATTGTAATTATTTCTTGGGAGTGGGGGTGGATTTACAAAAATTGCAGGGTGAAAATATCACTACCCTTTTTGTTTATTAATTATTGTAAAATGCACATCTATCATATGAACACATGTTTTATTTGAAATTTACCTCCTACTTAGAATAACAATCTTTAATTTATTTCTAAAAGATGTGAAACATCAATTTAACTTGTTTATATTAAGAAGACAAAATGTATCTTTTGAACAAATATAAGGACAAATTGAGGTTTTTACCCTTTAAGAAGTAAATTAAAGTTTGTTATTCAAGTTTGGCATTAAAAAGAAGCTTACCTCTGTAATATATATCAGGTAGACCAAGGTGACTTCGTCGTGAATTATTGTAATCAATTTCTCTTGTTCTTTTATCTAATTAGAAAAGAAAATTAAGGGGAGCATTGTCTATCGAATTGAGCTTCTCTCAAGAAAAATACGTACGGATGATTTATATATAACCATTAAATATGTTAAGACTTTTTGTTATTTTTTGAGTCCTAAAATTAGTATGAGAGAAATTAACATTTTTTGAATTTATTTGTATACCGTAAATTAAAGAATGAAATTATTTACAAAATTATTTTAACTTTCGTGATTTAAACAAGCAATCATCATTGATTTCAATACAAAGAAGTATTTCGGGTAGAACCGATTTCTTTACCAAGATATGATGTACATGTATTTGGGACTTCTTACTCTATTAGCTTAAATAACTACATAACAAATATGACATGATCTAATTGGTCTTGTTATTGACATGTACTAATGCATTATATTTTTTTTTATATTTTATTGATATGTTTCTCTTGAGGTTGAGGATAATATTCACTATGTGGTAAAATTTTATTAAAACTAAGATTATTTATGTTCTAATACTTTGAACATCTTAATATACACTCATCTATAAAATTTTAACACTAATTTTTGGATAAATTATATTTTAACCCCTTATGAGATTGACATATTTTAATTTACTCAAAAATAAAAAATAAAAACTTCAATTTACTCTCTAAAATCTGTTAAATTTAACTATCAACCACTATTGACTCACTAAAATACGATAATACCCCTGTTAATTATAGAATAACTTATGTTACTGATATATTTATGTTGGAAAGATATATCACTTATATCCCTACTATTTCTAAAATATAACTAATTCAAACTTTATGTGTGTCATTAATGAAAATCATCCTCTAATCTATTTTTTAAAAAATAAAACAAAACCTCAATAATATATTTCATAAAACAAGCATATTCCATGTTAACCCAACCAAAAACCATCTAAAAACCTCCTTCTACACATAGATACAAAGAAAATCTTACCCTGAAGATTCTCGAATTTAAACAAAAATTATAAATTTTGAAATAAAAATCGGAAAATTTATAAAAAAGTAAAATATTTTTTCACTCTCTTCTACTTTCTTCATCTTCTTCGTTCTATTCCCTGTTCATCTTCTTCTTCGTTCATTTTTTTTTTTTTTCTCTTTCACACACTTAACAACTCCATAGCCACTGTTAATTCCAAATCAGCTCAGCAAAACCCATGTCCATTGCCCGGCAACACCTATGCCCTCGCACTGCCATGTCCAACAAAACCCATGGATACGCTAGCAAAAGCATGGCAGCTGGGTACGGGCATTCCAAGCAAGCCCATGGCTGTACGCGGCCAATCCAAGCAAGCCCATGGCTGCGCGTTGCGACCACAGGCAAGCCCATGGCCATCAGCGACCATTCCAAGTAAGCCCATAGACATGCCAAGTATACATTGATCCAAGCAAATGGTTGTTAATAATTTTAATGATTAGTCTTGTTTTGGGGTTCATTGATGAATTTGGGAAGAAGCTAAAGACTGCTTCGTCTGTAACCAAAGGAAGCACATAACGACGACGGGTGCATGGTGGTAGACGTGGAAGAACGTGAGCCGTTGGACGGAGTTTGACAAAATGATCAAAAGGGTGTCTAAGAATTCGAGTATTTTGGAGAGGTAGAAGATGTAAGCGTAGAAGAAGAGGGGGCCAGACGGAGAAATGGTAGGGGGGAAACAGAGGGTGCAATGGAGGTGGGGTAAATGGAGGATGATGGAGAGAGTGCAACCAACGGCCATGATGACGGACAGGAGGAGGAGGGTGAGGTTATGGACGGCTGTGATGGGCTTGAGGATGTGGGGTCCAATGAAAGGTGATGATGGTGGTGATGTTGATGTTGATGTTGATGTTGATGTGTAGTAGAGGATGAATGTGAGGGAGAGGTAAGTGAGGTAATTGAATATGAAGCCATGGCTGGTTTTTTGGGGGAGAAAGATTTGGAAGAGATGATGTTCAGAGGAACGGGGGAGTTTATAAAGTTTTGGGATAATGCGGAGGGTATTTTGGACATATTGTTATCTTAGCTTAAATTTTAGGAAAAAGATAATCAATAATAAGCTCTTTTTTCATGTCAATTTAAAACTCCGAGTGTGATTCCAAAACTTGTTTTGGTTTTTCTATTTTGGATTTTAAATCGTAAATTTAGTAAAGGAAGTTAAATCAAGTGATCACTTATTATTTTTTTTTAATGTAAAGCAATTATTTTTTTTTGTGATTTAAGCAAATATTGAGTTGGGTACTTTAACGATATTAATATTTGATTCGAAATTTCATCTACTGAAACTACAAAAATTAATATTTTTTAATAAATCAAAACTAAAATTAAAAGATGACTCATTGTCTACCAACTGTCATTAAACGAAGCCATCACTCACACCAAAAAAGAAAAAATCACTCACGCAAAAAAAAAAAAAAAGTGATATATTCATTTTAACGTAATTTCATACCAACAAATCATTATTTTCTTTCGAACAATGACCTCTTTAATTATCCACGGCTTTGTGATAACATCTTTGGATGTGAGTGTCATTAGACTTTTGGCTCAATGAGACTTGTAGATTACATGCACTCAACGTCAATAATATAGAAATGGGAGAAAATTATGCCAGTCAAATGGGAATTGTGTATTTTTAAAACGGATTAACAGTGCATAATTTTCTAACTCACTAGAATTTCCTAAAGTTGGAGTAAATAAGACTCCAAAGGAACATGGCAATTATTATTATCTAGGAAATAATTCATAGCTAAAACAAAATTAAATTTCCTAACTCACTAGAATTTAACTGGAGAAAAATTGGAATATACAACGTTGTATCACATATAGTATTTAGACATCAAGAAAAGAATCCCTGTATCAGTGAACCATACTTGCCAGGAAACACCAGGCGAATACCACCACCTCCTACTAGTTCTTAGGTGTCTCAGAGTTTGATGAGGACTTCCATGCTGTGTCTCTTCGACAGGCAGCAAAATTGGGCAATTGACTACATTAACTCCAAGAAATTTATGCAGTCACCTTCCTCCGGACTATCTCGTTTGACGCCAAGGAGCCCAAGCCCAGAAAAAATGGCACTCTTTGGTATCAACCACCTGGGGACTTTTGAGCTGAGCCATGACATCCTGAGATGGCTGTTGTGTAAGCCTTCTTCAAAAGGTCATCCGTTGATCTTTCTCCTAATTAGACCATCAAAACCCTGCATGGAATCCATTGGAGAAGTTGGACAATAGACAAACTCCAACACATATAGACAGTAAAGAAGAATTTAGACCGCAATCACTGTGGCTGAACAAATGGGCCTATTAAAGCCTATTAAAAGTTGGAACCATATTCACCACCCGCATTTCCTTAGAGAACTATATCAGAATTCTGTAAATTTGAAATTATTCTTACATACTTAACTGTAAAACAAGAGAAATTGTACTTCCGTAGCAAAGTCTCACTATTGGTAAGTATCTGGACTTGGAAAGGATGCTAGTTGATTAAGTAAAGGAAAATTGAAATCAGACTTTGAGGTGATAGATCTATATCCACTTTTATAGGAACCACATTAACATCATATGAGACAAATAAACAAATAACCCAGTCAAAGTTCAACAAACAAAACATTAAAACAAGAGTAATTTGGTCTATCAATGTATATTTAGAGATGTCGATCAATAGACAAATACGTAAAAGAGAGACGGAGAGACCTCAAAGCCGTGCTAAAGAACAGTGCTACTCCAATAACTTCAAAATGGTTGGTGACCGCTCTATCAAATCCACACAATAGCTGATATCTCATGTTTGCATATAGTCCAATGAAAGCACCATAACCAGGCGCTTTAGTACTTACAGATGGGATTGTCACAGCTAACCTGTCAGACATCAAATATGGCCCAAATTTACAGATGGGATTGTCGCGTTAGTGCTTAGACAGTAAACATTTGCTCTAGTAGCCTGATTACACAAGAAACCGAGACAAGTGTTCAAAATTTTAATCTTTATATATAGCCAAAATGATAATGTAGTTGATAATACTGACCTGAGTTAATAAATACGGGGCTGGTAACAATCACAGCATCTCATCATGTGGGGAAAGCCTTCGCAACAGAAGACCCTGCTTGCTTTGAAGCAATAATAACTTTCCAATTCCATAAGGTAGCTTAATGCCCTTTTAAGAATATCAGCACCAACCTAACAATTATTCATGGAAATTCAACTTTTTGTTTATCACCTTTAATTTGCTCATCTTTGCCTAGAGTACTGTTTCTGCATTAACTTAACTAGCTTGCAAGCCACCTGCAAATGGTTTTAAATAATGTGTGAGGGTGTGAATTCGAACGAATTAATCAAATATGATGACAGAAGAAACAAAAGTAAAATAACCACAAGAGGTAGAAATATACTTTTGTTATATTTATAGCATCTTCTACTGTCTTCTTTATCTTTAGCTCTGTTTCTGTGTGTGCTCAAACGCAATGCCTCAAGGTTCAAGATAATTTTATGACCATCAATCTTTTGCAGCCATATGCAGACTTGAAAAACTGGTGGCGGCCCTAAGGAGCTTGAAAATTAGAAAAGATTCACAATGAGTGACTAATTATGATCATCGAAACCAATTAAATAAGGTACTTGTAAATCTGAAACTAAATTACTCAAATGTATATGCCTCATCCTAGCAATTGCTCATGGTGGAAATTTTACTGCAAAGACTTCCTCAAACCCTTGAAGATCACTCTCTTCCTGGCAACAAAGAAACAGAGTCAATATACGAAGATGATTTTACTAACAAGTGAGAGCTTGCAAATATTGGAAGGATAACGATTACTCATAACCCAAATCCCCAATACCCTCTAATATCTCACTCAAGTGAGTTCAAGCTCCCAAAATTCACTACAGCGAAACTCTCAAAACAAAATTCTCTTGAAAGATTCTCTACTCAAATTTGATGATGATTTCTCTCGAAGGGAGGCAAAAAATCTAATACTGATCAAATTGGCTTGTGAACAATTAATCTTCCTGGCCATCATTTAGACCAGGTGTGGTGAACAATTAAGCTGCTTAGTATCCTTAACCTGATAACTTACACAAACAAAAAACAATTTGCCTAAAGTTTAATATTTAGAAGCAGAATAGTAAAGAAGAAGATATATTGACACTAAAACAATTTAATGTACTAATGCATTCTATATGTCTAACTTTGTACATTTCATGTCGCAAAATTTTATTAAAGCTGGGATTATTTATGTTCTAATACTTTGAACATTAATTTTTAATCTACTCTTTAGAATACCAAAATAATCCTTACCTAAACATCTTTCGTAAATGTTTTTTGCTGGGGCTGCAAAAATTCATAATCTAATTCTAGTTGATGTGGCTTGTGTTCCATCACATTAATGTAGATAATAATAGTTAATTCATTAACAAAATGAAAAATATTAGTCTACAAAATAAAAATCCGAATTTTTTGTGTGTGAGAGGGAATTTAAAAGGGAGAGACTAAACAAATGTGGTGAAAAATTACACGTACTACCAAAATTGAAAAAACAAAGTTTAGGCAACTGGAAACATCTCTGTCAATGGCAAATTAAACCCATTACCACCATTCATAATTAACCAAAATCAAATAAATTAAAAAAGAAAACACAAAACAAGGATAACTACTAGTTGTTTTGATCATCCCTGCTTCTCTTTCTTAGCATAGCTCTTGTAATGACAATTAACAAAAAGGGCCAAAAGGGAAGCATTAAACACAGTATTGAAGCACCAACCCCAAAACCCAGGGAAACCAAATCCCGTGAAATGATAATTCAGGCATCAAAATGAAAAATGTTATGGATGGCTGTGATGGGTCTGAGGATGTGGGGTCCAATGAGAGGTGATGATGATGGTGATGTTGATGTCTGGTAGAGGATGGATGTGAGGGAGAGGTAAGTAATGATGGAGTGAATGAGGATGTGTGGGAAGGAAGCTAGGGTTTGGTCTTGAGTCCATGTGAAGTTGAGGACTTGTGGGTGGCTTACAAGCAATATTGGAGTGTTAAGCTGATTGAATTTGAAGCCATGGCTGGTTTTGGGGGAAGATTGATTTGGGAGAGATAATGTTCAGAGGAATTGGGGAGTTTAGAAAGTTTGGGATAATGTGAGGGGTGTTTTAGGCATATTTTTTCGTCTTAGCTTAAATTTTTGTTCAAAAAATGATAAATTCTTTTCTCATATCAATTTAAAACTCCGAGTATGTTTCCAATTCTTCTTCTATTTTTGGATTTTGGATCATAATTTTTTAATTCAATGACGGCCTCTTTAATTATAAAATATGGTAAAAGGGGATGGGATATAGTGTCTAGGCCTTTGTTTCAACGGCATCTTTGGACGCGGGTTTCTTTTTTTTTTTTGGTTATTTCTTCTCAAACTTGTGCAGATTACATGCACTCACCGTGGAACCCTTTTGAATGGAAGTTACAGTTTTTCTGGAATCGGGACCAATTTTTTGACAAAAATTTCGTTATAAAATATGCAATTAAAGTCGAGTAAGATTAAGTAAAGTAACATCTTGTATGGTAAAGTACATCGAGTAAGGATTTCTATAATCGAGCTAGAAAGTTCAATTAAAATTAGATAAGAGTGCCACGGAGCATAGTTTTAAAGTTACAGTATCAAAGTATTTAATAAATATTTATTACTGTGACTTAAAAATTAAGTTGGGAGTATAAAAAAATCAATAATACATTTATTAATTTTTTCAAAATTATTATTTAAAAATCATATATACAACACAAGATCAACATTTATCAACATTTATATTATAGTTTCAGTTCCTTTTTCACAATAACTATAACTACAACACGGTAGTACTAAATAGGAAGTCGAGTATGATCAAGTAATTAAAAGCGCCATGGTTTTTTGGCATTACATGATTCTTCAAACTGAAATTTGCGATCAAAATTGTATCAAAGAAATCACAAAGACACTCTGTTTGACAAATCTGCAGTAGAATTTGCACAATTTAACTGGGTTGCAGAGAGTGAATAAGTTTCCAAAGCAACAGGCAATTATTGTTATTAAGAAAACAATTCATCGCTAGAACAAAATTAACTTTTCTAACTTACTAGAATTTAACTGGAGAAAAATTGAAATATACGACGTTGTATCACATATAGTATTTAGACATCAAGAAAAGAATCCCTCTATCAGGAACTACAATTGCCAGGAAACACGGTGAATACCACCACCTCCCTACTAGTTCTTAGATGTCTCAAAAGAGTTTGATGACGACTTCCGTGTTGTATCTCTTCGACAGGCAGCAAAATTGGGCTATTGACTAGGATTAACTCCCAAGAAATTTATGCGATCACCTTCTTCCGGACTATCCTCTTTCTTCGCACTTTAGGAGCCCTTGCTTCCCCTTCAACAGAGTCGACATTCCCTTGTTTGATGCCAAGGAGCCCAAGCCCAGAGACAATGGCATTCTTTGAGCCATGGACATCCTGAGATGGCCTGTTGTAAGCCTTCTTGAAAAGGTCATCTGACTGAAGTAGCGGATCCGCTTCCACTCCTAGCCAAGCAAGCCTTGATCTTTCTCCTAATTGGACATTAAGAACCCTGCATGGTATCCATTTGAGAAGTTGAACAATAGACAAAGTCCAACACATATAGGCAGTAAAGAAGAATTTGGACAGCGATTACTGATTGTTTACGCACAGGGCTGAACAAATGGGTTAATTAAGGCACTTAAAACTTGGAACCATATTCACCACTTGTATTTCCTTAGAAAACTACCTCAGAGTTCAGTTAATTTAAAACCATCCTTACGTATTTAACTGTAAAACTAGAGAAATTGTACTTCTGTAGCGAAGTCTCAGCTATTGTTAAGGTAGCGAAGTCTCGCTATTGTTAAGGATCTGGACTTGGAAAGGATGCAAGTTGATTAAGTAAAGAAAAATTGAAATAATACTCGGTGATAGATCTACACACTTCAATAGAAACCACACTAACATCATATCAGACAAATAAACAGATTCCCCAGTCAAAGTTTAACAAACAAAACATTAAAACAAGGGTAATTTGGTACGACCAGATTAGTCCATCAATGTGATGTAGATCAATAAACAAATACGTAAAAGAGATAGAGGGAGAGGCCTCAAAGCAGCGCTTAAGAACAGTGCTACTCCAATAACATCAAAATGGTTGATGACTGCTCTATCAAATCCATAAAATAGCTGATATCTCATGCTTGCATATAGTCCAAGGAAAGCACCATAACCAAGCGCACTAGTACTCACAGATGGGATTGTCATAGATAACCTGTCAGACATTAAAGGTGGCCCAAATTTAACAAATGCTAAACTGGCTCGGACAGTAAACAGAACAATCTTCGAAGTTTTTTTTTTATAATGAATAAGTGAATGAGGAATGAAAAGGAAGTTTTGCAACCATGTTTACCTGTCCTTTTTACCAGCAAGATAGTTTGACAAAGAACCTTGCACTGCTCCAGCACTTAATCCCACCATACACAACTCTGCAGCCTTGTAAAAAAGGGAGTAGATTCTCTTTTGCAAGTCAAATTCTCGAAATGGGTAACTCTGTTCAAATATATTGTTTGGGAGCTTTTGTAATGTATTTTGCAAGTCAAACCGGAAGGAGTTTCCATAAGAACGACAAGGAGCAAGCGACCAAACAACAAAAGCATTACATGCTGTTACTGTGAGCACATTTATTAGGGCAAGATCCCATTCTTGCTTTATCCTATCATGACAGAAACAAACATTTATTAGCTTAATATATAAAATGAAAATAAAAAGGAAGGGGAAAGTTCCTTTGTTATGAAAGAAAAAACACACCTCTCCTTACGATTCTCCAACTCCCACAAAACAGTGCAACCAATTGTGGCAGCCTGCTCCAGTATAAGTTTATACAAAAAAGCAGGATATGCGAGCATCCTGTGGCAACAGCAGTCGATACATAAGAAATCTGATAAGAGATCCAACATCTTAAAACCAATCAAACATCACTGAACCATTGGAAAGTGTATACTTATAATTTTTTTTTTCCAAAAACTTTGTCCAAGATAAATGAATGTATAAATTTCTTCTACTAGTCTAAGCTTTAACAGTTTTCAACTCCAAACTTCTAAATCCAACACAGATTCAAAACAGCCAAGATTAATTAGCGACAAAGCCATAAATACCCAAATCACAAAGCAATCAAAAAGCAAAACCCAACAAATGATAAATTAAAAGTAATTCCAGGAGCTCAACAAGAAAGACTACCTGCCAAAGAATGCCCTCGAGAATCCCTGAGGAAGTGAACGAGAGATGAACCTAGTAGTTGTTGGTCTGGCATTAATAAGACTTCAGAGGAACACGGCAATTATTATTATTAAGAAAACAATTCATTGCTAAAACAAAATTAACTTTCCTAACTTATTAAAATTTAACTGGAGAAAAATTGGAATACACGATGTTGTATCACATAAGGTATTTAGACATCAAGAAAAGAACCCCTCTATCTGTGAACTATACTTGCCAGGAAATTAACACCAGGCGAATACCACCCCCTCCTACTATTTATTAGGTGTCTCAGAGTTTGATGAGGACTTCCATGATGTGTATCTTCGACAGGCAGCAAAATTGGGCAATTGACTACATTAACTCCAAGAAATTCAGAGGGCGCTAATTAAATACCCTTTTAACAGTATCTTTTTATTCTTCTCCAATCTAACAGTTATTTGGGAAATCTAAATGACAGTCATGCATCAAAGGCGTCAAAGTTTGGCTACAAAGCAGCCTGGAAAAGGCTTTTACCCTCTGAATGAGAGCATAAATTCGAAAAATATGATGAATGAAGAAACAAAGGCATAATACCACAAGAAGTAAAACTTTTCCCCAGAGCTCTGTTTCTGTTTGTGCTAAAGCCAATGGAAACCGATGGAAATGAATTTCTACGAATTAGACATATCAGCCAAAACAGGTACTCTGTACAACCAAAGTAAAAGAGAGTTACAAAAAAATTTAAATTGATATGATAATTAAAATTTCAGTCACCATATAATCAATAGAAAACTTTGTATACAATGATTTATTGCATATTAAGATTGTTTAGCTAAATTTTAATTGCTATACAAAATATGATATTAGCATTGGGAGACCGCACCAAAACGTACCTAACTGAATGTGCCTTTTCACAGCCATTGTACAAGCTTTGAAGCATTACCACAAATGCTTTTTCAAACCCGTGAACATGATGCACCCGAGAGATGCAAGATATGAAATTGTTACTACAGCCAGCATTGAAACATTTGTTAAGAAAGGAAGTTCATGAAAATACGCCTTAACAATCATTAGATACTCGTCTTCAGGAATCAATTCATCTGTAATAACAATTTTCAAAAAGCATCAACTGCTTTAAGCTCCTCAACATCACAGAGATCTTCAATTAAGATAGAGCAGATCCGGCCATCACTATTCCTTCAACTGCTCTTTTGCTTTAGAGAACGCTTCAATTACAGAATGCGTGTAAGGGATGTCCTTGCACAATAACAACAGAGGTAGTGGTTCCTTTGCCAGCCTAATCCTTGGTCTCAGGAATGTCCTCAACAGGGTATTCGAAATCAACCTAAAAATTAAGAATGAGTTGGAAAATTGTTTATGACCCTAAAGAACTTGAAAATCAGAAAAGATTAAGAATGAGTGACTAAACATTTTGATCACAACTAAACATACAAACCTTGAAAATCTAATTTTGAAGTACTCTTGAATGAATGAGCAATTGCAGGAGCTGGTGACAACTAAGTTTAATGCAAAGTCTCTTACAAATCCTTAAAGATGATACTTTACATACCACGATAACCTGGTAACACAGAGGAACACCATGAACATTAAAGTGTATTCTGACAATGCAAATTTGTGGAAATTATCAGCTGTGGTTACCTGGACAATATTGCCAACACCAAGCTCCTTCCTCAATTGAAACATATGATCAGCCCACAAATGCTTTGCTTTGTAGGTTTTGAGAGCCTGAAATTGTTTTCACAACAACAGTGAAAATTAGGTGAAAAATTGATAATATTAGCACAATTCAATATGTTTATATAGGATAAATGATTCCAAGAATGAAGCAAGATAGAAATGATGATCTTAGCACCTAAACATCATGCAATAATAATCATCATGTCTTTCAGGCAGCTATCCATCCTCAATTGAAACAGAGCAGACCCGACCATCACTTCCTTCTTCAAAGTCCAGCAACCAAACGTTGCACAATAACCACAGTGATAATCCTTGGTTACCCCAATGTTCTCCATAGAGTCTTCAACGTCAACCTAAAAATGAAATAAAAATGCAATGCAGGTGGAAATGAAAATTCCATAAACTAAATAAAATAAAAAATGCAATGCTTGAGCTTGAGCTTGCTTTAATGATCATAATATTGAATTTTGATATATCTTTACTTCTCTGAGGTTCAATCATTTACTTCTCTGTTCTTGTTTATTCACAACAAGATATCAATAGAAGAAGATGGAAATGAAATTCTATAAAATAAAGCAAGTGAATTACCAGCAGAACATTTTAGCAATCCTTTGGCTAAACTTTTCATTTTCATAATCTTGCTCTCCTGCATGCATCATTAAAACCAAATTAGATTGGACCTGTGAATTGCTAGTGTGGTTCTGACATTTCCTCGAATCCCTGGTGAACATAATTAAACTCGTATGAAATAAAACAAAGTGGGCTAATGTAGTAAAAACAATTACACAATTACTTATTTATACCATGATTGATTCTATAATTTTTATAACAGCATCATAAAGTGACCCATTATATTAATGGTTGAAGTAAATAGTTAAATTCAATACGCAAATCAAAATATTAGAAAATATTATATATTCCTGTCAGGCATTGGCAATATACAGAATTTTAATTCAAAATATAATTATTTTTATTAATTTCATTGCAAGCAACAACAAAGTAAATCAGAGGAGGAGAAATTACCAGCGAGTGATATCTTACGGCGACCACTTGATGTGGGGAATGTGAGATATCTTATGCCAGTTTTCTCCTTTCCCCTCTCTATAATGTTCTTCTAGAAGAGGACATTCCATAATATTCAATTCCAGCAGCGTCGTCGTTCGAAGGAGGTAATCCGGCAGCACCTTTAATTTGGGGCAATACCAAATTCGCAAGGAAGAAAGACGTGGTATGTCTATTGTCCTGCGATTCTCTAGAATGGGCAGTTCTTCTAGAAGATCACAAGAATAAATACTCAGTTCCTGCAGTGCCGTCGTTTGAAGAAGGTAATCCGGCAGCGCCTTTAATTTGCGGCAATTCATAATTTGCAAGGAAGAAAGACGTGGCATGATGGAGATGTTTTCCTTCCTCGTAATCCTGTAATTCCACTCTTCCAGTTCATCCAATTCGACAATTTTGAGTGATTTCAATTTGGGGAAGGCAGTAACTGATGATGACGATGAAGATGAAGATGGGTCGTCCCAATAACTGCTTTCTTCTATTCCCAAAAACTCATCACCCACTCTTTTTACACCAATCAAATTGTATAGGGTGAGTTTTTCCAGAGGCAATTTTCCCAGAGGAGGCAAATGCTCATAGTTAGCGCAGGAGAGAAGTCTTAACTCCTTTAGATTGGTTAGCGAAGTCAACCATTTGGGAAGAATGTTGCCTCCGTAGGATACAATCCGTAATTCCTCTACACTCAAAGGCGGTTGTAAGGCTTCAAGAAGTTGTTTATCTTTCTCATTCTTCCTCCTCCCTTCTTCGCCTTCCCCATCTACGACTCTACCAAACTCAAGATGCAAACGAAGGAGGTTTTTCTTATTGTAAAGTTGTGACCTCTCAGCCTCATCTACATGCGATAGATTACTCAGCCCTTCTACTCCACATTTACGAAGTAGTTGAAGATTTTTCAGAGATTCAAGCCTACACGTATTGTTACCATCAACACCTCCACCCACAACAAACTTTTCTAATGTTCGAAGATTGGTTAATTTGGAAATCCCTATTGGCATGTACTTCAACGAGTCAGTTTCACCATTCAGTAAACTCCTCATGTTCATTAACTTCCCAATCCCCCCTGGCAATTCTCTAAGATATTCGCACCCCCTAATATCTAGCTTTTGTAAATTATATAATTCACACAAAGTCTCAGGCAGTCTCTCTATGTCTAATTCAGAAAAATTAAGATATTTTAAATGTATCAATTTTCCGACATTTTCTGGAATTTCTCTAATCGAATTTGGGTTAGGACGAAAAAATCGGGATGACTGCCTTATAACTAATGCCCTCAAACACGCCAAATTACTAAATAACTCTGGAAGGATGCTATTATTAAGAGACGAATTGAAAGAACTTTCATCATAAATTAGGAGGGTACGCAATCTATTAAGTCCATGAATGGACATAGGAAATGAAGCGCCTCCTTCAAAATTTAACCCTAAGTGACGGACTTTCTCACCAAAAGAGTTTATGACTGATTCTTTGGTACCATTAATTTTTAGCCACAAACATTCTTTGCTACTTACAAATTGAGCAAAATCATGTACTATGTCGTGCATCTTGCAACTCATAATATCACCATCATCATTTTTCTTAAATTCTTGAAAGAAAGAGTGTGGTGCTAAAATGTTGAAACACTCTTCCCCAATCATCTCCATCTCTTCGTCTTCTTCTGCATTAAGGTAACCTTGAGCCATCCACAGATTAATCAATTCCTCTTTATCCATCTTGTAGTCTTTTGGAAAGACAGCACAATATGAGAAACATTGTTTTACCATAGAATTGGAGGGCAAATCGTTATAACTCAACAACAAAGGAGCTAAAAGACCTTGCCCAATCTCTTCTACTTTCCACACTTCACTATCTAAAATTCTTTGCCACTCTTTTACTGTACTTTTAGAGCACAAGAGATTCCCTATTACATTTGCCGCAAGAGGCAGGCCTTTGCACTTGCGTGCAATTTTTCGCCCGATTGGTTCTAATTTTTCACAATCCTCGAAAGAGCGACCGGAAAATGCTAACTGCTTGAACAACAACCAACATTCCGCTTCAGTCAATTGCTCAATGAAGATAATATTTGTTGATCCCATCATACGTGCAACTGACTCATTATGTGTGGTAACCAAAATTTTACTTCCGTGGAGACCATTCTTTAGAGAAAGGAAAAATGGTTCCCATTTGTTGTAATCCCCATCCCATACATCATCTAAAACCAGAAAAAACTTTTTTCCTTAGATTGATCTATGGATATGGCTCATAAGAGATTGGAATTCGCTTAAACTAGAAGCTGACTCGCCTAGACCTTCAATGATTGCTTTGGCAACTCTAATCTCCTCAAAAGTGTCTGATACACACACCCATATAACTTTTTCAAAATTTCTTTTCACCTCATCATTATTATAGGCCAGTTGTGCAAGAGTGGTTTTACCTATACCCCCTAACCCAACTAGTGAGATGACATAAAGGCCTTGTTGTTGTTCACTACTTTCACACAACAACTTGCTTAAGAGCTCATTTTTCTCATCAACTCTACCGCAAACCTCTCCCTCATCAATCAAGGAGGTGGTTCGCACTCGCTCTGGTTTCTTAACATTGTTTCTCACATTCTCAACAAATTTAAACGTATCTTTTTGGGAGGCAATATCATCTAGCTTTCCATTGATTTCCCTAATCTTGACGGCAATGTCATGACGAAGACTAAGTTGTTTGAAACTACCAAAGCAGTTTGATACAGCACAAAAGAAGGAGCGTACCTTCTTCTTATGAGGACCAAGAGCAAGAGCATTGTCATCATCAACGCCCTCAATCTGCAATTTGAGCCTTGCAGTGGTCCACTCCTCCAACACATCTTCCATGTCGTAAGATGCGTCTTTGAGCTGATCCAGCCAAAAAGTAACAGCTTTGTCGCGCTGCATTTGCCTTTTCTCTGCATCTTCCAGCACAGATCGAATGGCTCGAAGATTGCTGGTAAGCTTTTTCACTTCTTCTCCGACACCAGTCACAAGCCCCACGTGTTGTTTCACTTCATCAACCGCAACGGAGATCAGCTGCTCCAGGAGAGAGGAAACGATCGCATCAACCATTCTGACAAAGAAAACGAGAATTCTGAAGAGTTATTAGATGTGCTTTTGTTGCGATGATACTGAAAGAAAAGGAGTTATTGCATTCTTTTATAATGCATAGAAAAAGTTTATGCTTATCCCCACCCCACACGTCAATGATTGTAGAATGTTTAATTTCCCTGATTCTACTCCACTAGTTGTGATGCGTAATTATAAATATTCTCAAATTATATATGAAATAGCACAAATTTGGATCTAGTAATGATTTATATGATTTCTGTGTGTTCGCTTTTCCGTAATCTTCTACTATAAGAGTTCAGATTTAATTACTAATTTAACAAATAATTACAAAATAATATCAAGCATTAATGTTATTAGTAATACTCAAATTCACAAAGGAATAAATAACGAAAAGAAAAAAGATTGGAAAAATCATATTGGTAAATTAGCACATTGTTTTTTTAATAATCTCAATAAAATTAGTAATACTCATATTAGTCCCTAAAACATTATTATGTATAAGTTAAAAAATCTTATTAGTCTCCATGATCAATATTTATGGAAATATTTTTGGCCTAGGCTGAGAAAAAAATTCCTAGTTTCATCACTAGTTAACCTCAAGTATACATCCCATATATACACACACACACATTCCTTCTCGAGTGCGGGCGCCGTCATTTTTTTTTTATATGAACACACTTTTAAGCCACATGGCTTAATAGAGTTAATTTTTTAATGCTATTAAACCACGCGACTTTATAGTATATTGAAAATTAACTCTATTAAGTCGTATGATTTAACAGAGTGTCTGCATTAAAAAAAAGAAAAAAGAAAGAGGTTACATATATATGCGGGAAAGGTCTAAGAACTTTTCTGTACTTTAAAATTTTGGATTAAAAAATTTATATATATATATATATGAAGAGTAATGATATAACCACAAACTCTTGTACAAATTTATTTTGTACAAACTGATGTAGCGTTAATTTATTGGTTGAATTAAATATCTCTTGGCCCACATGATTTATTTATATTATTTTATATTTTCATTCAACCAATGAATTAATGACACATCAGTTTGTATAATATAAGTTTGTACAGTAGTTTATGACTGTATCATCACTCATATATAAATTCTCTCCCGCATACATCCACGCAAAATAGAGTCCGAATTTGACATTTCACAGTCTTAAGAAAATAACTTTCACCACTGCAAAACTATCAACGATGGCTTAAAACACTATGCTTACATGTTTCATGTGGAAATCTATGGAGAGATAACGACTATATATATATAAACATATCTTAATTTCTAATAAGATATTAGCCAATGTTTAATCAACATTTATGCAAAGGGGTCCCCCCTCTTTATTTGGAGGAATTTGGCACCAGATGAAAAATTTATGCTTATCCCCAACCCATACGTTAGTAATTGTAGTAGCATCTTTTAATTTCCCTGATTCTACACCACTAGCTGTCGTACATAATTATAAATATTCTCAAATTTGTCGCATCTTTAAAGTACGAACACTGGTTTTGTCCATGTCACTTTTTCTATCTTATTGCAATATGAGGTAGACGAATTCAGTTTCTTCAAGATATGGGAAACGATCGCATCGGCCATTCTAATATTAGATTAAATGCTAAATGTTACAATTGTTTTTGTTGCGAAAATGCTCAAAAGAAAGTAGCTTTTATGAATTCTGTGAGAATGCTCATTCAAGCATTTTTTAATTCTTCTTATACTACGTGAAACATTTAATTTTTACCCTTGAGTCAATGTCAATGAGAATGCTTTTGTGCTGGAAATCAAAGGAGTCCCCAAAGGAGTCATCGTCTGGGGCTAGCTTTCTGCACCACCACGTCAATAATTGTCTAGATCTCCCCTGTTTCTCTGATTCATAATAATTGTGCAGACTACTTTGCATCAGCATTCGTAAAAGTTCTTACTTTTCTAATTAGTAACAAAATATTTGTAAGCTACAACATAAAACTTATAGCAATCTATCGATGAATCTTCTGAATTCATATTTAATAAATTCGATATAATATAGTCATTAGTTTTTTATTATAAACATCAGTATATTTTTTATGATATAACATATATTGATGAAACTATATAAAGCAATTTCGCCCTATTATATAAATTCATTATGAATTTCATCACAAATTTGTATGCGATCGGGACCGTGCAAGTGAGATTTCAGATAAAATCATCTCCTGACAATTTATTTAATATTTTACTTTTCAATTTAGCTTTAACGTATGGCCGACAACTTTTGTTATCCGGAAGGCCAAATCAGTATCATAAAGTAGTGAATCTGTTTTAGTCCACAGTCAATACATAACTTCATTATGTTTGCATGTCATGATAAAATGAGAATTGTTAAATATAATTTAGTAATAAAATTACTATAATTAATATAATGATTATAAATAATATCAATAATAAAAATTTTATTATTATCAATACTACTACTATTATTATAATAATAGTAATTAATAATAATAATAACAATAATAAAAATTATCATCATCATCAATAAATTTTTCATAATAATAATAATATATAAAGAAGGAAAAAATAAGAATTTTAAAATTTGAGTGGGAGTAATATTGTTACCTCAGGAAATGGGATTCCCATTTGCACCTCCTCCCATAGAAATGTGAACTCTAGTAATCACTCCTTATTTTAGTTTGGGCCAATCACTTTGATTCAAATTCCTTCTCTCATTCAATCAAGTAAACATATCATTAATTTAATTCCGATTACCAATAAGTAAACACATTTATTATAGTGGTGATGCCTTTTTTTCCTATATAAAGACAAATGCAAATTCATCGGAGTCATTTTCAAATAAGGGTTTCTATAAATAATTTTCTTTTTTAAACTAAGAAAAGATAGCATATTGTCACGGACCACTCAAATTTACCACTAAAGGAGGCCAAACTAGCCTGCCAAGGTGAGCTCAGTAAAAGACTGCCCAAACACGAAGTATGCTAAGTAGCAAGGTGCGGTCAATCCAAAATCCAAGGTAACCAAGTCCAATCCAATTTTAGAAATCTCTACAATACAATAGCAACTGTAAATATCTAGATAATTCTACAGTTGCGTACTCTAGAACTTAGTAGATAACTAGGCAAGTTATGCAAGTTGCATAGAACTCTCTAGATCTAGGCAAGCCTCCCTATAAATAGGGCATGGCATCCACCATTTTGCACAACATCACACACCAAGCATAAGTAGATCAAGCATACTTGTAATGCTCTCTTGTATTCTCTCTTTCAAGTAATAAAATTCGTTTTGGCTACATTGCTCTCTTCTCTCCAGCTTTTTTGCAATCATCTTTTCTTAGCTAGTTTGAGAAGTTCGATAGGTTTAATTAGCAACTTTTGTGCTAGAAGTTATTTAAGTGTCACATGGATTGCTGTGCAAATTATTTATGCCGTGACAATATGTTATGATTATTATGAATTTTCCACCACTTTATATAAAATCCTCTAATTTATTTAAATTGTGAGTCATAGAAGTATATTACCCAAATTGTTCTATTATCATATTAATATAATATTTTTGTGTTGACACTTGTAAACAATTGAAAAGTTTTGTTTTACTATAAAAGTGTAGCATCTCTGCATGTAATATCATCTCATTTTTCCTCAAACAATATTACTAGCAAGAGAATGGAATTAGAATTCTCCATCTCAAAGTTTAAGTTGTTGGTTATCAACACTTTCTTCATGTTCTTTGTATAGTTTAGATACTTCCTAATTAGATTTGCAACATGTTATCAAGACAACTTTACTTTGATTCGAGAAAGTACTCAATTTCCTATGCTCTCATTTCATATGTTTATTTACCAACTGTATACTTATACGTATGTTTTATAGTCACTATTGATTTAGAGTTACATCAAATAAAAAAAAAAGGTGAGTGATCTTCTATTCTTTTATGTAGGACATTAATGGGGTGAGATGGGGGTGGAGAGGCCTACCTCATTACCCACCCCATTAAAATTTTTACCTTTATTCCTCATCCCATTTCCCAATAAAATTCAGTGGAGTGGGGATGAAGAATTCTCATGTGAGGAATGATTTATCTATTCCTACCCTATTCTCCATTTACTTATTTTATAATAGGTATAGATAAATGATTTCAGTAAATTAAAAATTAAAAACTTAAATAAATTTATTATCATATTACAAATGATTTAAATTGTTTTAAAAAATCTCCAAAAGGTTGAAATAATATCTTGAACTAATATTAAAATTAAAAAATGTTTGAAGAGTATAGTATCTTAAGAGGAAAAAGAAAACATAAGAATGCCTTTAGGGTTAAATAAGTATTATAATGTAGGGTTTTCTTTTAGTTATAACTTATTTATATTAGGTAAATAAAAAGAAAATTTATTAACCAACATTTTAATTGATAAAATAAAATTATTGAATAAAAACTAAAAAAATATTCATTTATAATAGGAATTGGGGTGGGGATGGGGTAGAAAGTACAAAATCAACCCCACCACATTAAGAATTTGAGAATTATTTTTTCCTCGTTCTCTACCCATTCTTCAAAAATTATTTAAAATTCACCTGTGGAGTCTATCCTATCAGTACTTTCATGGCATGAAATTATTATGCTCCGTGATGATTATTGATTTGTCTAATTTTAGATGAGTTATTATTTTGGAGATCAGTGCTTTTGCTGCTATGCTGAAAGAAAAGGAGCTAGATTATTCTTCTTTATACTGCATCATAAAATATTTACTAATAGTCGATATTCTATCAACAACTATGCAAAGGAGTCCCTACTGAAAAGCTGAATTTAGAATTCAATGAAAGTTTTAATCATTGTAGCATCTGTAATTTTCCTGTTTCGACTTCACACTTTGTGTTACATAGTTGTTAACTATAATATTCTCAAATAAATTTGCAGTGGTCGGGCCCGTGCCAGTCAAAAAGAGAAAAAATAAAACAAAAGTTGGAAAATCATGCAGCCGACCACTACAAATTAATTTAAAAAAAGTAGTGGAATATTAGGTAGGCGAATGCGGTTCATCGTTCATAGGTCATTTAAGAAAGTAATCGCGCCCTAATTAATTTTTTTCTTTTATCTAATCAAGAAAATGTAGCATATTTTTTTTATTGATTTGCAATTCTTTAAAAAAAAATGAATGATTGATAGATAATATTAATTTTTTAAGTTATTTTAATTATTAAAAAAACTATTACATATTTTATTTATAATATTATATTCATATTTATTATAGAACTGTATTTTAGGTAAATTTTAGTTGCTGTGTTTGAATGAATAGATATTTATTTAATTCTTATATTTTAAGTTATATTCACGTTTAATCTTTATATTTTAAAAAAAATATGATAGGACTCCCCTGATGTTAATATCTTACACTATCCTGTTCTTACCTTTTATTTCCTTTTTGTTTACTTTTTGTTTCCTAGCTTTTTACTCCACCACATCAATAATTGTATAGCTTCTCTGATTCATAATAATTATGCAGACTACTCAGCATCACCACTTGTAAAATCTCTTATATTTGTATTTCGCAAGTTGCAGCGCTTAAGATAAGTAATAAAATATTTGTAAACGACAACAAAAAGCTTTGAGCAATCTATCTATGAACATTCTGAAGTTTAATATAGTATATTAATTTGATCTAGAGTGGTCTCAGTAGGGAGATTTTCTGATTATAAATATTAATAGACATTTAATTGTTTGAGAAGTCGGAGTTAAATCAATTCCATAATCATTTTAATTAATTAAGATGAATATCATACTATGGATTTGCCTCGCATTACGAAGAAAATGTACGAAAGATAATTAAGGAACAGCTTTTTTGAAATTTTTTTCCAGGAGCTGATATTATATTAAAAAATTGGGTGAAAATATAAGCTGATAATATATTAAAAAATTGGGTGAAATACAAGTAAAGGTATTACAGACTGATCCGTTTAAGCTTGTGAGAGGACTCGTCGGTCGTCAATTATTTTCTCTCGTTCTTGGGATACATACAAGAAAAAAGCTCGAGGTGAGTTATTAACAGTAAACCCAAACTGCCCTATTTTATTAATAGCAAATACAATATTAGTACTCTTAAGGTGAGTTTTGACACGCTGTATTTATATTATTGTTTATTTCATTAGAATGTATTACTTTGAGTTGTGATACAATACTAAATTTGATGTATATAATAAAATAATATTATTTTTTTTTAAAATTAAATTATTTTTATTTAAATATATTAATATTTATTATTATTAATTTTTAAAGAAGAATTAAATATTCTTGTATTTAATTTTATAAATATAAAAAATTTAATAGTATATTATTACTAATTAATAAGATATTACAATACTATGTTATTTTATTAATTCTATTATATTACAATATAATTTTATTTATATGTATTACTTTTTATAATATAGTATAATCATATTATAATATGGTATAATATGATTATTATGTAATGAAAGTAAAATAACGTACTACCATTTATTTATTTAGGTTCATTACTATCTTATATTATTATTACTTAAATTAAATTTTATTTAAATACAAATATAAATTAATATTTAATAAATATAAATTTAATATAATTATAAAATAATAAAGATTAAATGATTATACTTAAAATATGAACAATGTTTTAATACAATACAGCCTAAATTCTATCTCCGCTTAGTTTTATTTTTATACCTTTCATTTTATTACCTATCTTTTTAATATTGTGCAATGCAACTAGAAATTTCAGCCGAAGGAGGGTTAGCATAAGAACCATCTTTTTAATATTATGATGTATTGCATTATTTAATAAGGGTCATTGTATTGTCACTAAATTATACTAATATTGTATGATGTTTGGTGTTCCACTGTATTGTATTATCTAAAATAATATTTTATATAATTATTTATGTGAAATTAATATTATGTATATTTATTAATGCTTTATATCATTATTATATCACATTTATTAATTTAATTTACAAACAAAAAAATAAATCACTGACAGCCACATCAACCATCGCTAATCACCACGAATCAGCGCCGACACCACATTTTGGTTTTATTTGATGTTATTTTTGGTATCGTAAAAATCCTCATCGGTGGAGGACTGCAACGTACATGTTTCACTGGAAATAGAGCTTCCGGTCACTAGAGATCTATAGACAAAGTTTTGATATTCAAAATTTTGACCATAGATTTATGGCGAAAGGAACCTCGGTTCTGATCAAACATATATTGTTGTAATGCTCAAACAACGAGATCCAACAATACTAAAATAAACTCAAATAGACATATAAATCTAGCTGCCGATTTTTGCGAGAGTGATTTCAAGCAGTTGCCATTGCCGATTAATATTAAATAGTAATTATTATTGATAATATAATTTTATTATATTATTTTGTATTTATAATAACTAATAACTAAATGTAAATTCATATTATATATTTTTAATTATTTTTTAATTTTATTATAATATTTTAATATTTTAATATTTTCTTTTCTTTTTTAGTTAGTGTGCAGTTCTAATATGCTTCGGTGCTTGCTGCTTTAAATTCGAAAATATAAACTTATTATTATTTTATTTTTTATTATATTAAATAATTATTTTATATAAATATGATGTGGTATTATTAAATAACATAATAAAATTGAAAATAACTAAAAATACATAATACGAATTTACACTTATTTATTAATTATTATAGATATAAAAATAAAATAAAAGGTAGAATATAATATAAATAGTATTGTAATATAATATAATTTTATTAAATTATTAGTTCGATTTTATATTAATTATCAATAGCTTTTGCTCATTTATATAGCAAAAGCTAATGCGTCAACTTGCGCAGTGCACTAACTCCAGCTCCCCCGGGTTTGTGTAATGCACCAAAATTTATAATGTGGGCATTATAGACAGCTCCACAACGCAACTTCGAAATTTGCCAAACATGGGTTGGTAACAAGTTTTGAAGCCCCAAAAGTTCAATAAACAGTACCTCAGTGCTTGAAGCTCTAAGTTACCAAAAATGAAATCAATTTTTAAGTCATTGTTGTTGCAAAACAAAAGTGTAAAGGGAAAGTTGACGAGTGTTTCTTAAACACTACTAATTGTCAAGTTAAAACTGTTTGGTATGCTATTTAGAACTTATGCTTTAGTAAATAGTTGTGGGCAGTAATCGGTTACCTTGCCAAAACCAAATTGCAATTATTTACTAAAACACTTATCTTTGGCAGCAGAGTGACCAAAAAGCTCATACAAACAGCGCCTCAATCCAGCTGGGTTAAGGGTTCCAATGAAAAGTAAATTTTCTCTAACAGACACACTTTTCCTACAACTAAGATTTATTCTGAAGAAATCTCAAAAGATTTATTCTAGATAATGTAAAGCCGTAAATGTGACACAGGCATGTTTTAGATTTAGTCCAAGAGACAAGTACAATCCAAGATTATGACTCCAATTGTTTCAATTGATTGTATTTTTCTAGACATAATTAAATTACGTATAAAATATATATTGTTAGAAAGGTGAATATGTCTAGTTTTTGAAGAATTTTATGGAATTAAATTCAAACTTCTGTTCTTAAAGAAATTCATGACTTTGTCAATGAAGGTCACAACTGTTAGGAATTCTACACATAGCAAAAAAGTTTTGAATTTACTGGCATTAATGCATCAAGATCTAATTAAGAAGCATCAAATCAGTGAAAAGCTTTTGAGTCAAGAGTTCAATGAATTTTACATGTTTGATTTGGAGTTTTCTACATCAAGATATGATTAAACGAGTGTTGACTGCTTACACTTGCGGTTGAAACCGACCTTGATATCAAATTGTATTTTGCTTTGTTTTCTTTCACCTCATGATAGCTAAGACCTGTTATTCAAATTTGATTTGAATTCTAAATGATAGAGATCTTATCCTAAGCTCGGAGGGATGTTCCAAGTTGTCTATACAAAAAAGTATTACATTGTAACTTTACAAAACAGGGTGATTATGAGAATGTAACTTAGAAGAGTGCTCTTGTTAGGGTTTCTTCATGCAACTCTATATCTCTTGGTTCGATTCCTTAGAGTGGTGAGTTGAGAAGTGTTGGGGAAAAATTAGGTTTTTAAATTTTTATAAAACCTTTTGAAGATCGCTCTCATATAATATATAAGAATTTGTATTCTAGAAATCGTACCTTGAAAATCCGAGTTGGCTTTTTCCGCTGAAGTGATTTAGGCTCCTAGATCACGATCTGCCACCACCACTCCTGTTAGATCACGATCCGTCACCACCACGCTTGTTAGATCACGAACTGTCACTAATGATCTTCCAGGTTATGACTCAGGTTCAATCTGCACTTGACGTGTGGGCGCCTTTATCACTACCAAAGCAACTAGCACGAGAAAATTTTTCTCTCAACAATAGAGAGAAAAATCTTATTCTCTGATCTGTATAAAGTGGCTTCTCCCTTTTCCTTTAGAGAAAATAAGCCTTATATATCTCCCTTTAGTGAAAACCTTAGGCTCCAAGAATGCCCAAAATAAAACTCACGTTACTTTTCATTTAATAGGGGACCCACCATGTAAAAGAACATAAGGCCCCTTACACATAAGCTTATTAAATGGAGCCTCCCACTAAATGATATATTTAGGCTTTTGACCCAAATAGCTAGTTATCTTGCTTATTAGTCCAGTAGTGGTGCAGTCAATTAAATGAGCTAACCCGGGGATCATTTGGGAACATACAATAGTGGCTATAACAATTAGGCCTGTAATTAAACTAGCCTAATTATTTAATTCCAAATCTACTCCACTAAAAGATTGGAACTGACTTCCATAATTGTATGCTCGAATAATAATTCGTCCCAAGCCACATTGATTTCTTTAGTGCACAATCCTTTGTACCACATCGTTAATTAAATTGATATCTCAACTGTCCAATCAATTTAATAACATCTTATTCCTTGATCCTTACTGGTTTTCTCTAATGATCATTTTCAACATACTAAATATGTTGACACACTCTGGCCAGAGAATTCTATGATCAAGTGCCGAAAGCCCATCAAGAGATGTGTTGTACAAATTCTATATTGTTAATCCATAACTCCAATACTCATAATTGCTCCCACCAAGATACCGAGTAATCTTGACCACAAGGATGTGTCGTACCCATTGGTAACTCAAATGGAATAACAATTAAAATCATGAAATCATAATTAACTCAAGATTAAGATTACAGTAAAATCAATGCCTATGAGATTTAATAAGTCTGGCAGTTATTACAAAGTTAATTAAATCTCATATGTGATCCTGTTCAATGTAGTCGTACTACATCAATAAATTCATACATGATTAAGACAAATCATTCAATGAATTTATTACAGTCTATACCTAAATAAAGTACCCAACTTTATTTATCAACTGCGAACTAAATTTATTTAATCATAAGATAACTTATATTTATGTCTTCTGTGAATCCACATGGTGATCACATAAATACATATAATATGATTAATGGACTTTAATACAAATATTAATGCAATTAAGATATTTGAATAAAATACCTCATCTATTTTATTAATCAGAAAAATTGTTTATTACAATTAAATAAACACATATGCTTTTAAAGAGCATATTTTCCCAACAATCTCCCACTAGCTCTCAAAGCATATTTGGCATCTCACGCATGCCCATGGATTCTAAGTGCAAGTTAAAAGGTTTCCCAGGTATGGCCGTAGTAAAAGGATCTGCCAAGTTTTGCTGTGACGCAATATGAGTAACCTCCACATTACCTCTCTACACTATATCCCTTATAAGATGATACTTCCTCTCAATATGTTTTTGTTTCTTGTGGTTCCTTGGTTCCTTAGATTGAGCTACCGCACCACTATTATCGCAAAATAGTTTCAGGGGTGCAGTTACAGCAGGTACCACCTCAAGATCTTGTAGGAACTTGCGGAGCCATACAGCTTCTTTTGCAGCTTTGGATGCAGCCACATATTCAGCTTCAATTGTGGAGTCTGCGATACAAGATTGTTTCACACTCCTCCAACTAATAGCTCCACTTCCCAATGTAAACACATAGCCGGAAGTTGATTTTCTAGAATCTTTATCTGACATAAAGTCAGAATCAGTATAACCCACTGGAATGAGTTCATCACCAGAATACACAAGCATATAATTTTTAGTTCTTTTCAGATACTTCATTATATGCTTGACCGCAGTCCAGTGTTCAGGTCCAGGATTAGATTGATATCTACTAACCATCCCTACTGCAAAACAGATGTCTGGCCTAGTGCAAAGCATGGCATACATGAGACTTCCCACAGCTTCTGCATAGGGAACTCGTCTCATTCGCTCTATCTCTTCAGATGTTTTAGGTGATTGATCCTTAGAGAATGTAATTCCATGTCTGAATGGTAATAAACCAGTCTTGGAATTTTCCATGCTAAATCTAGCCAATATCTTATCGATATAGACCGCTTGAGACAAGGCTAAAGTTTTATTCTTCCGGTCTCGTAGTAATTTGATACCAAGAATATAACTTGCCTCTCATAGGTCTTTCATATCAAATTGTTTTGCTAACCAATTCTTTATTGTAGTCAATACTCCTATATCGTTTCCAATTAGGAGAATATCGTCTACATAAAGAATTAGGAAGGCTACAGATTTTTCTTGAATTTTCTTGTACACACATGGTTCATCAATGTTCTAAATGAATCCAAACGATTTAATCGCTTGATCGAATCTGATGTTCCATGACCGGGATGCTTGCTTCAATCCATAAATGGATCTCTGCAACTTACATACCATGTGTTTTTGGCCTTTTTGTATAAATCCATCTGGTTGCTGCATGTAGATGTTTTCTTTAAGATGCCCGTTAAGAAAGACAGTCTTGACATCCATTTGCCAAATTTCATAATCTAGCACTGCAGCAATGGAGAGCAGAATCCTGATGGATTTAAGCATAGCAATCGGAGAAAATTTTTCCTCATAATCGATTCCCTCTTTCTGAGTAAACCCTTTGGCTACTAATCTTGCTTTAAATGTTTCCACCCTTCCATCTACTCCTCTTTTTCTCTTGTAGATCCACTTGCACCCTATAGGTTTTACCCCATTTGGTGCCTCTACAAGTTCCCAGACTTTATTGGAATACATAGATTCCATTTCTTGATTCATGGCTTTTTTCCAAAATTCAACATCTCTATCTATTAGAGCTTCGTTGTAACTAGTGGGATCTTGTACATGTTCATCTGAGATAGCCGTATAGGTTTCTCCTAAAAGCATGTATCTCGCAGGTAACCTAGTTACCCTCCCACTACGACGAGGTTCTAAAAGTGATGGTTGTTCAGGGTTAATCCTGTGTTGATCATCTGGTTGTTGATGTTCTTCCGGTTCTGTAACAGGCGTTGAAAGTTGAGCATCAACTTGATCACCTAACAGTTCTTCAAGTATTACCTTACTCTTAGGTTTGAAGTTATTCATATAGTCTTCCTCGAGGGAAGTGAAATGTGTGCTCACGATCACTTTCCTATCTTGAGGACTATAAAATAAACCTCCCCTTGTTCCTTTGGGATACCCCACAAACATACAAACTTCAAAACGTGAATCCATTTTGTCTGCCTTTGGTTTCAGCACATGTGCTGGTGATCCCCAAATACGGACATGTCGTAAACTTGGTTTGCGACCTGACCATAATTCTATTGGGGTTTTAGGCACTGACTTAGATGGAACTAAGTTCAAAAGGTAAACTGCAGTTTCCAGTGCTAGTCCCCAAAAAGAGATTGGTAATGACGAATAACTAAGCATAGATCTCACCATATCCAAAAGAGTTCTATTTCTTCTTTCAGCTACCCCATTTTGTTGTGGTGTTCCCGGGGCAGTCAACTGAGATATAATCCCATTTTCAACTAGATACTCTTTGAAATCTCCTGAGTGAAATTCACCACCTCGATCAGATCGAAGTTTCTTTTGTTCTTATCTAATTGCTTTTCTGTCTCAGCCCTATACTCTTTGAATTTCTCAAGAGCTTCAGACTTATGACGCATCAGATAAACATAACCGTATCTTGAGTAATCATCAGTGAAAGTGATGAAATACTCATAACCTCCTCGAGCTTGTACATTGATTGGTCCACATACATCTGTATGTACCAATTCAAGTGGTACTGTTGCACGTACTCCTTTAGCCGAGAATGGCCTTTTGGTCATTTTCCTTTCTAAACAGGATTCACAGAGTGGCAATGATTCATTTTCTAATGGACCCAAGAGCCCATCTTTGATCATTCTCTGTATCCTATTTTGGTTTATATGACCCAAGCGTAAATGCCAGAGGTAACATTGGTTGGAAGAAATATTTCTTTTCTTAGATAAATGTGTATGCTCATCATTATTTATCACTGTGTCATGCATAGAATGGATCATTGGACTTAAATGATATAAATTATCTTCCAATGTACCAGAAAAAATAAGTCTCTTATTCTGAAAAATAGAAACAGAGGATCCAAAATTTACAGTGTACCCTTGCTTTGACAAACAAGCTACTGAAATTAAATTCCTCTTAATGTCTGGAACATAAAGACAATTATTCAAAACTAAAGTCTCATTATTAAAAGTTAATAAAACAGATCTAGTCTTCACTGCTGATACGAACTGTTCTGTCCCTAACTGCAGCTTGATGCTTCCTTCACTTATTTTCCTGGTTTCCTGAAACCAATAAAGTGAATTACAAATATGATTAGTTGCTCCTGAATCCAACACCCAAGTGTCAATAGGATTCTGAACTAAACAGGCCTCAATTACAAAAAGATTTCCCATACCTGATTTCACAATCTTAGGGCAATCCTTTTTCCAGTGACCTTTCTGTCCACACTTAAAGCATTTGCCTTTCAGCTTGCCATCTTGCTTGGTAGACGGTTTCTTTTTCCCAGCTTTCTTCTTACCTTTGCCTTTCGACTTAGGCCCAGAAGATGAACTTTTTTCAGTAATATTTATGCTTCCCAGAGATTTCTCAGCACGATAGATCTCTTCAGCAGAATGGAGTTCGTTCATCAATTCAATTAAGGTCATGTTTCTTTTGTTCATGTTATAATTGACCTTAAACTCCTTGAATGTTTCTGGTAGAGATTCTAGCACCATGTCAATCTTTGAGTTATCATCGATTTGTGCTCCTTGAATCTCAGCCTCATTCAAATAGTCCATCATTTTGAGGACATGATCACGAACTCTTGTGCCCTTCCCCATTTTACTGTTCATAATTCCTTTCAGCGTTGCTTGTCTCGATGAGCGAGTACTCTGCCCCAACATCTGTTGGAGACTATCCATTATTTCAGTGGCAGTCTCCAAGTTCTGATGTTTGGTCTGCAGAATATTAGAAATCGAGGCTAAAATGTAGCACTTTGCCATTTCATTGGCCTTTCGTCATTTCTCATAAAGCCTCCTCTGATTTCTATGAGCATCATCCGCTGGAACTGGAGGGCATGGCTGGGTTAAGCCATATTTATAATTTTCAGCAGTCAGGACAATGAATAGATTTCTTTTCCAATCTATATAGTTCTCTCCAGTGAGTTTGTTTTGACTCAGAATAATAGTAAGTGGGCTCAGGGAAGATATTTTCTGAAAAATAAAACATCCATGCATAAATAATTTGAAATAATATTCACAATAAATGACAAAAATGCATAAAACCATAAATGCATTTTAATTTATTGAAACGATAATCTAGTTCCACTTTGACAAGCTATCCGGTGGGGAAGTCATGTCTATACTTACTAGACCCAATTACCCATTGGATTATTTACTTTCATGTAGAGACATGATAAATAATTATCATTATCTTTTTGGGCCTAAATTTGCTAACAGAGCTTCGTTGGGAAGGTTAATAACAAATTTTAGTTGAGTGTATAACCATTGTTTCAATCTACGTATTTTTCATATCAATAGTCACCGTTGCGGTGAACAATCGATTGAAAAATATTTCAATTTTATCTTTGAAGAAGTTCATCAAATAAAATATCTAATATATATACCCTCCGAAGGGAGCATCACCGTATCATGAAGTCGAGGTATATATATAATTTTATTATTGAACTAACAATAGAGCCCGTGGGAAAATTATCTTGAATTTTCCCTCTCCCACTCAATATTTTAAAATTGGTTTTTCCTTTTTAAAACATACATATTGTTAATTGCATGCTTCCTATAATATTATCTAGATGATATCAAATATTATTAAGCATACACAAATTTCAAACAATATTATGAAATTCATTATTAATGAATGACATGTATCATTATGCATAGAGTGGCACTACCTATTCTATATGACATTGTTATCATGGCATGTGATCATCCAAAACATAACATATAGAAAAACAATTAAATAATCTTAATTCATGGTTTTCCTAATAATGAAAAATACATTAACCCTAAGCCTAATCTTCATTGGGCTTCTTGTCAATGTCCATCTTCGATAAACTTGTCTTTGTTAATGGACTAGGGGAAATTGGCCTTTTAAATTTATAATTGGTCCAATTTTAATTTTAAATAAATAAATAAATAATTTTTTTTTATTAAAATAAAATTTTTGGACCAAAAATAAATTTAATGTATTTAATTTTGTCTATGCATTTTAATCCATTAAGCCCAATTGAAATTGGGCCTAAAACTAGGATCCATTAAACCCAAAACTATTTTTGGATTTAAACGTAAAAAATAAAAAACGTTTCTGCCCAACTGAAAAAATATGAAACTATAGGGACCTCCACGATAAAAACCATGGAACCCTAAAATCACATTTTTCTTTTCCTCCTCTTCCCCAGCCGCCACCAGCAAAAAAAAACAGCCGTTGTTTACTGTTTCCACACCGGACAACCGTCATCAACGCCGGAAAGACGCCAACCAAAACGCTCCGCGCCTCCAGCCCACGTTCACGCTGCTGCTTGGGCGCTGCAACTGCTGCTCGAGCACTGCAGTTGCTGCATGTGCAGCGCGCGCTGCAGCTGCTGCGTGTGCAGCTCGCACTGCTAGCAGCGTGGCTGCTGGCTGCTGCGCGCGCTGCTGGCAGCATGTGCTGCTGGCCGCGCGCTGCTCGCGCAGCAGCGTGTGCTGCTGGCCGCTCGCTGCTGTGTGCGCTGGTTCGTTGCTACAGTTTCCAACAAGTTTCTGCAATTTTCCAGTGATTTACAATTATCTGATGCTAATTTTGGCTTACAAAAATTTTTATTAGGATAAACTAAATCAAGAGGGAAGCATGGTGATAAAAGACCACCCCTCTTGTTACAGATCCAAAGAAAAATTACAATGAAAAATCCAACCATGAATTAAGACAAATCATAAACATGCTTTATTCATATATTAAACAAATAATATACATCTGAATAAATTGTGCCACTCTAATACATAAATATCAATATTGATTTCATACGAAATTCTTATATATTAATATGAGATGGGCTCTGATACCAATTGTTGGGGAAAAATTAGGTTTTTAAATTTTTATAAAACCTTTTGAAGATCGCTCTCATATAATATATAAGAATTTGTATTCTAGAAATCGTACCTTGAAAATCAGAGTTGGCTTTTTCCGCTGAAGTGATTTAGGCTCCTAGATCACGATCCGCCACCACCACTCCTGTTAGATCACGATCCGTCACCACCACGCTTGTTAGATCACGAACTGTCACCAATGATCTTTCAGATTATGACTCAGGTTCAATCTGGACTTGACGTGTGGGCGCCTTTATCACTACCAAAGCAACTAGCACCAGAAAATTTTTCTCTCAACAATAGAGAGAAAAACCTTATTCTCTGATCTGTATAAAGTGGCTTCTCCCTTTTCCTTTAGAGAAAATAAGCCTTATATATCTCCCTTTAGTGAAAACCCTAGGCTCCAAGAATGCCCAAAATAAAACTCACGTTACTTTTCATTTAATAGGGGACCCACCATATAAAAGAACATAAGGCCCCTTACACATAAGCTTATTAAATGGAGCCTCCCACTAAATGATATATTTAGGCTTTTGACCCAAATAGCTAGTTATCTTGCTTATTAGTCCAGTAGTGGTGCAGTCAATTAAATGAGCTAACCCGGGGATCATTTGGGAACATACAATAGTGGCTATAACAATTAGGCCTGTAATTAAACTAGCCTAATTATTTAATTCCAAATCTACTCCACTAAAAGATTGGAACTGACTTCCATAATTGTATGCTCGAATAATAATTCGTCCCAAGCCACATTGATTTCTTTAGTGCACAATCCTTTGTACCACATCGTTAATTAAATTGATATCTCAACTGTCCAATCAATTTAATAACATCTTATTCCTTGATCCTTACTGGTTTTCTCTAATGATCATTTTCAACATACTAAATATGTTGACACACTCTGGCCAGAGAATTCTATGATCAAGTGCCGAAAACCCATCAAGAGATGTGTTGTACAAATTCTATATTGTTAATCCATAACTCCAATACTCATAATTGCTCCCACCAAGATACCGGGTAATCTTGACCACAAGGATGTGTCGTGCCCATTGGTAACTCAAATGGAATAACAATTACAATCATGAAATCATAATTAACTCAAGATTAAGATTACAGTAAAATCAATGCCTATGAGATTTAATAAGTCTGACAGTTATTACAAAGTTAATTAAATCTCATATGTGATCCTGTTCAATGTAGTCGTACTACATCAACAAATTCATACATGATTAAGACAAATCATTCAATGAATTTATTACAGTCTATACCTAAATAAAGTGCCCAACTTTATTTATCAACTGCGAACTAAATTTATTTAATCATAAGATAACTTGTATTTATGTCTTCTGTGAATCCACATGGTGATCACATAAATACATATAATATGATTAAATGGACTTTAATACAAATATTAATGCAATTAAGATATTTGAATAAAATACCTCATCTATTTTATTAATCAGAAAAATTGTTTATTACAATTAAATAAACACATATGCTTTTAAAGAGCATATTTTCCCAACAAGAAGTGCGGTATCTCTTGTAGGATATCATTAGATGGTGAATATCTATATCCTTTTGTAATCCTCTTAAATGGTGAGCTTTGTATCTCTTGTAAGACATCATTGGGTGGTGAATATCCCATTGTAATGAGCTTTGCTCTTGCCTTATCTACGTGTGTGTTTTACTTAATAATGAAGTTCAGTTTATAATTAGGCCAACATCAAAATGGCATTAGATGTTTGTTGTATTCTTCGCTTTCCTTTGAGACAGTCCAAAATTTGCTAAAGTTTTCACAACAAAAGTAGGATGTGATGTCCTTTATATATTTTTGTTAGAAAGGAAACAGACAAAATGCATTTAGCATTGTCAAAGCAAGGATAGAACAACGCAAATTTTTTTGACAAATAGAGCACCATTTGATTTGGAAGAAAAGCTGGAATAATAAACAAGCAGAGATCAAAACTGAAATCAACCCAAAATCGAAGAAGAAATGTGGAAAGGATACCAATACATTGGACATTTGAAGATACATAGTCTGAATGTTAGACTGAGTATAAGTAACCTCCTAACCAAACTAATGTTATGAATTGGTCAATTTTATTCTCTGTAGGTCCATGTTCGAACATAGGGAAGCTAAATGCCCTTTTAACAATACCTTCTTTAATTCTGCCTGGAAATTGTGATAGGACTTTGGGCTAAATTAGGGCTGACTTTTATTGATTAGATCAAAAGAAAGAACAATCCTGACCTACCTCTCTCAAAACTCCTAATTATTCCTATCACTAGACAAAACTCAACATAAATCCTAAATGACTCATTAATCTCTTATTTATACCCGAGCCAAAATTAACAATAAATAAAATTACTAAACTGGCCCTATCCCTAAACTGACTTTTATTGATTAGATCAAAAGAAAGAACAATCCTGACCTACCTCTCCCAAAACTCCTAATTATTCCTGCCACTAGACAAAACTCAACATAAACCCTAAATGACTCCTTAATCTCTTATTTATACCCGAGCCAAAATTAACAATAAATAAAATTACTAAACTAGCCCTATCCCTAAAATTACTAAGTTTTTCCCACCCTTTATATTTGCGGCTAACATAAGTTTTATCGGTCTAACATTACTCCTCTCTTAAAAATACACCTCGTCTTCAAGGTGAAATAAAGGAAACTGCTGTTTTTTCTTCCTTGGCTTCTTCCCTACCTTCCTTCTCATCACACGTAGTTAGGACTTGTAGTGATTTATCCTTACATCGATGACTCGATGAAAATTTCTCATCGCATTGAAAAACAACCTCATTGTCCTCTTATCTTGAATCTATGTCTTTGTGAGCCATTTGAAAGTCACCCCTAGTTGTGCCCGACTAACCCGATCCCTTTAGGAATCTCTTTATAACCCCATCATTTGCATTTTTTAGCCTTCTAATGGTGTGCTTTGGAACTTTGGCTGAAACCCCAAAGTTTGGGTTTTCTGTCCTATCAATGGTGTGCTTTTTTGGTATGAAAAACAGACTAAACTGCTCATATTACCCCGTTCTATTGTGTTCTTATCATTAATCATCTGTGCCAGCTCCATTGACTCCTCTAACCCTCTCTACCCTAACAAGTGTAGTGAGCTCAAATTTCTGGCTTCAGTTCCTTCATAAATTTCCCTTCCAATACTGCCTCTTGGATTCCCCCAAATACCCTGATAGCAACTCAAACTTCTCCTTATACTCCATGATTGGTCTTTCCTAGGTCAGAGCAAAAAACTATTCAGACAAATCTCCCTTTTGAGTGGCCTGAAGCTTTTCTAATAGTCGGTCCTTGAATTCACCCTATAAATCAATGATTGTCATTGTTCTCGCCATTGAAACCATGCAAGGGCCTTTTTTCCCAAGCATAACGCGCCCGTCGTCAGCTTTTTCCTTTTTAAGAGTCCATTCATGGTGAAAGAGTGCTCTATCTTATACATCCAACCATAGGCATCCTCGCCTTCAAAAATAGGCATTATCAGTTTCCTTACCCTAGAATCTACCCCAAATTGAGTCTGTCCCGCCCGATTTCGCACTATTAGAGGCCTCTAACCTCTCGAATCTACTTCAATTTCACAAATCTTGAGACTTAGCCCCAAATTCTCCTAGTCTAGCCCCATATTAGGCTGAAATCCCTTGCTCAATTGTTTTCTGGTAAAAACTGCTCTCTCTCACATCGAAAACCCCTCTTCCCGCCCATCCGGCCCTAAATCCGAACTATCCAGACCCAAAATCGCCCTGCCTTGGCCCAAAGCAACCCTATATCTTATGTTGGAAAGATATATCATTTAAATCCTACTATTTCTAAAATATAACTAATTCAAACTTTATGTGTGTCATTAATTAAAATCATCCTCTAATCTATTTTTTAGAAAATAAAACAAAATCTCAATAATAATATTTCATAAAACAAGCATATTTCATGTTAACCCAACCAAAAACCATCCGAAAACCTCCTTCTACTCATAGTTACAAAGAAAATCTCACCCCAATCCATTAAAATTGTCAAATTTAAACAAAAATTATAAAATTTGAAATAAAAATCCCAAAATTTATAAAAAACGAAAATATTTTTTTTCCCTCTCTTTTACTTTCTTCATATTCTTCGTTCTATTCCCTGTTCATCTTCTTCTTCGTTCATTTTTTTCTTCTCTTTCACACACTTAACAAATCCACAACCACTGTTAATTTCAAATCAGCCCAGCAAAACCCATGTCTATTGCCTGGCAAAAGCCATGGCCTCGCACTGCCATGTCCAGCAAAACCCATGGCTACGCTAGCAAAATCATGGCAGCTGGGCACGGGCATTCCAAGCAAGCCCATGGATGCATGCAGCCATGCCAAGCAAACCCATGGCTGTGGGCGGCCAATCCAACCGAGCCCATAGCTACGCGTTGCGACTATTCCAAGCAATCCCATAGCCATCAGCAACCATTCCAAGTAAGCCCATAGACGTGCGTAGCCATGCCAAGCACACATTGATCCAATCAAATGGTTGTTAATGTTGAGAGATGAACAAAATCTGAGGTTATGACTATGTTCGACATGTCGGTTATTCAACCTGGTAATAGATGATGTGTCAGTTATCTCGAGTAAGGAAGCCATATGACAAAGTTGTTCCGTCAGTTGAGTGAATAAGTTGAGCAGTTGATACAACACGTGCATTACTTACTCAAAACGGTAGATGAAGACAGCATTTCTGAGGTGATTGCAACACGTGTCCAAAAGCTAGTTTAAATGGCTAGTAAAAGCTGTTGAAAGGCGCGGGAAATTTCTAGGTTTGTTGCTAACAAACCCAGTAACGTTGAGCTGGCTTCTGGGGGTATTTCTAAAAGCAATTTCGTGTTGTATAAAGCCTTGTGAGTTGTTATATGGGATTAATCCAGAGGGTGACAGTTTCTCAGCTTCTTTTGTATCTTGTAAAGGCCAGATTAGTAAAAAAGCTTGCTTTCCTTTTCACAGTGGATGTAGGTCACCTATGTGGATAAACCACTATAATCCTTTTAAGTCCTTGTGTGTGTGTTTTTAGTTCTTTATCTGATTCGATCTCTGATTGTTTCAGTATCTGTGTCTTCATCAAGATTGTGTTGATTATTAGCCATTCTTAGGTCAAAGAGATTTTGAGATCTTAGGGGATCAAGATCGGTTTCTTACTGGTTTTGGTCCAGCAGTTAATAATTTTCATGATTAGTCTGGTTTTGGGGTTCACTAATGAATTTGGGAAGAAGCTAAGATTTGTTGAAAAGGAGATGATGGGCCAAGACTTGGAATAGTGGCGTTGCTGCACCATCGCGTAGCTCCAAACTTCACTGCAAGTTGCTGGCATGGCTACTATGGCCTTATGATGCTTGGCGAAGATGAAGCGTGGAGAACATGTAGAAAACGGTAAGAAATAAAAAAAAAAGGGAAAATGAACCGAACCAGATAAAGAAATTAACCAGAAAATAAAAAAAAGAAAAAAGTTAAAAAAAATTATTTTTCTTATTTTAAAAAGAAATAATTTTTATGCTTTTGCAGTTAAAAAATTAACTAATTAAAAAATAAAAATTATAAATTTGGGTACAAATCGAATTTTATTGAAATGTTTGAGTGTGCATTGAAATTTGTTGAAATATTTGGGCCAAATGGTTCTTAAGAAAGAGAACTGAATGTGAAATGAATTTTGTAATCGAATCAAAACGAATCAAAATATTTCAATTTGGTTCGATTCGGTTCAATTTTGAAGTTCAGTTCAGGTTCAATTCGTATTATGCCAATTTGGAAAACACTTCTAAGAATCAGAAACAAAAATAGAAACATCATGAGAATTCAAAAGGAAAGAAACTGAGAGAAAAGAAACGAAACTCCATTGAGCCAAAGAACAAGAGGCAGGGGTCTATGTGTATAGAGAGAATTCAATCACACAAGAACAAGAAACAAAAGTGGAGACATCATGAGAATTCAATCACCGTGAGATTGCGAGGGAGAGACCAAGAGAGTTTGTTGTGCCGCCGCCGACCTTGAGAGAGATGGCTGCCGATTTAGGGTTATGAAACATTTAAGATTAGGAATTGAAAAATGAAAAAAAAAATTATTTTAGGCATTATATTTTAAAATAAATATATTTTTTAATTAAGTTGAAGCGAACCGATCAGTTTGTCAATTCAAACTAAACCAAATACAAACCAATTGATTCGTTTGTTTTCAAACCATTCGGTTTCTAACTTCTAAACCGAACCGTTGCCCGCCCCTACATTTGGGTTTTGTGGAAATTGCCTTTTATGTTTTGACTTCTTATCCATGAGTTGACTGTTAAGAGAATGTACAAATATAATTTTATGCTTTCAGTAGTTAAATTTAATGGGAAGAAAACAATATTTAGAGATAAGTTGAAGTTTTTATACTTTTAAGGGTAAATTGAAGTTTATCAATCTAATAAGGGATAGAATACAATTTACCCTTATTTTTTACTCTAAAATAACAAATTATTACTTAACTAAACATATTTCACTAATGCTCCTTATTTCCTACCAAACGGTGGGACTTGGCCTTGTGCCCAAAATTCATAATCTAATTTTAGCTGATGTGACATGTGTGCCGTACGACATAACTGTAGATAATAATAGCTAACACATTAACGAAAATTAAAAATACTAGTTTACAAACTACAAATCCGAATTTTGTGTGTGAGGGAATTTAAAAATGGAGAGACTAAAAAAATGTGGTGACAAATGACATTTATTACCAAAATTGAAAATACAAAGTTTAGGCAACAGAAAGCATCTCTTCAACTGCATTCAACCAATTACCACCATTCATAATTAACCAAAATCAAATAAATTAAAAAAAAACACAAAATAATCACAACACTTTGATCATCCCTGTTTCTTCTTCTTAGCATAGCTCTTGGAATAAAAATTAACAAAAAGTGCCAAAAGGGACGCATTAAACACAGCGTTGAAGCACCAACCCCAAATCTCGGAGCAACCAAAACCCGTGAAATGATAATACAGCATCAAAACCGAAACAACAAAACCAAACACAAACTGAACAATCTGACAATCAGTGACCAATCTCTTCCACTTTGGCCGCAACCCCATCACACACAACAGATAGTACCCGTACATGATCACATGCACACTTGCATTGGTGACAAGTGCAATAGGAAACAAAGACTGCTTCGTCTGTAACCAAAGGTAGCACATTACAACGACGGTTGTATGGTGGTAGACGTGGAGGAACGTGAGCCATTGGACGGAGTTTGACAAAATGATCAAAAGGGTGTCTAAGAATTCGAGTATTTTGGAGAGGTAGAAGATGTAAGCGTAGAAGAAGAGAGGGCCAGACGGAGAAATGGTAGGGGGAAATAGAGGGTGTAACGGAGGTGGGGTAAATGGAGGATGATGGAGAGAGTGCAACCAACGGCCATGATGAGGGATGAGAGGAGGAGGGTGAGGTTATGGACGGCTATGATGGGCTTGAGGATGTGGGGTCCAATGAGAGGTGATGATGGTGGTGATGTTGATGTTGATGCGTGGTAGAGGATGAATGTGAGGGAGAGGTAAGTGAGGATGGAGAGAATGAGGAAGTGTGGGGACGAAGCTTCTGAGTCCATGTGAAGTTGAGGATTTGGGGGTGGTTTATAGCAAATATTGGAGTGTTGCGGTAATTGAATATGAAGCCATGGCTGGTTTTTTGGGGGAGAAAGATTTGGAAGAGATGATGTTCAGAGGAACGGGGGAGTTTATAAAGTTTTGGGATAATGCGGAGGGTATTTTGGACATATTGTTATCTTAGCTTAAATTTTAGGAAAAAGATAATCAATAATAAGCTCTTTTTTCATGTCAATTTAAAACTCTGAGTGTGAGTCCAAAAATAGTTTTCGTTTTTCTATTTTGGATTTTAAATGGTAAATTTAGTAAAGGAAGTTAAATCAAGTGATCACTTTTTTTTTTTTAATGTAAAGCAATTATTTTTTTTATGATTTAAGAAAATATTGAGTTACATACTTTAACGATATTAATATTTGATTCGAAATTTCATCTACTGAAACTACAAAAATTAATATTTTCTAATAAATCAAAACTAAAATTAAAAGATGACTCATTGTCTGTCAACTGTCATTAAACGAAGCCATCACTCACGCCAAAAAAAAAGTGATATATTCATTTTAACGTAATTTCATACCAACAAATCATTCATTTCTTTCGAACAATGACCTCTTTAATTATCCAGGGCTTTGTGATAACGGCATCTTTGGACGTGAGTGTCATTAGACTTTTGGCTCAATCAGACTTGTGGATTACATGCACTCAACGTCGATAATATAGAAATGGGAGAAAATTATGTCAGTAAAATTAAGTCAATCAAATAAGAATTGTGTATTTTAAAAAAAGTTGGAAAAAACGGGTTGACGGTGCATAATTTCCTAACTAGAATTTCTTAACTCACTAGAATTTCCTAAAGTTTGAGTAAATAAGACTCCAAAGGAACATGGCAATTATTATTATCTAGGAAATAATTCATAGCTAAAACAAAATTAAATTTCCTAACTCACTAGAATTTAACTGGAGAAAAATTGGAATATACAACGTTGTATCACATATAGTATTTAGACATCAAGAAAAGAATCCCTGTATCAGTGAACCATACTTGCCAGGAAACACCAGGCGAATACCACCACCTCCTACTAGTTCTTAGGTGTCTCAGAGTTTGATGACGACTTCCATGCTGTGTCTCTTCGACAGGCAGCAAAATTGGGCAATTGACTACATTAACTCCAAGAAATTTATGAAGTCACCTTACTCCGGACTATCTTGTTTGACGCCAAGGAGCCCAAGCCCAGAAACAATGGCACTCTTTGGTATCAACCACCTGGGGACTTTTGTGCTGAGCCATGACATCCTGAGATGGGCTGTTGTGTAAGCCTTCTTCAAAAGGTCATCCGTTGATCTTTCTCCTAATTAGACCATCAAAACCCTGCATGGAATCCATTGGAGAAGTTGGACAATAGACAAACTCCAACACATACAGACAGTAAAGAAGAATTTAGACCGCAATCACTGTGGCTGAACAAATGGGCCTATTAAAGCCTATTAAAAGTTGGAACCATATTCACCAACCGCATTTCCTTAGAGAACTATATCAGAATTTTGTAAATTTGAAACTATTCTTACATATTTAACTGTAAAACAAGAGAAATTGTACTTCCGTAGCAAAGTCTCACTATTGGTAAGTATCTGGACTTGGAAAGGATGCTAGTTGATTAAGTAAAGGAAAATTGAAATCAGACTTTGAGGTGATAGATCTATATCCACTTTTATAGGAACCGCATTAACATCATATGAGACAAATAAACAAATAACCCAGTCAAAGTTCAACAAACAAAACATTAAAACAAGAGTAATTTCGTCTATCAATGTATATTTAGAGATGTCGATCAATAGACAAATACGTAAAAGAGAGACGGAGAGACCTCAAAGCCGTGCTTAAGAACAGTGCTACTCCAATAACATCAAAATGGTTGGTGACCGCTCTATCAAATCCACACAATAGCTGATATCTCATGTTTGCATATAGTCCAATGAAAGCACCATAACCAGGCGCTTTAGTACTTTCAGATGGGATTGTCACAGGTAACCTGTCAGACATCAAATATGGCCCAAATTTACAGATGGGATTGTCGCGTTAGTGCTTAGACAGTAAACATTTGCTCTAGTAGCCTGATTACACAAGAAATCGAGACAAGTGTTCAAAATTTTAATCTTTATATATACCCAAAATGATAATGTAGTTGATAATACTGACCTGAGTTAATAAATACGGGGCTGGTAACAATCACAGCATATCATCGTGTGGGGAAAGCCTTCGCAGCAGAAGACGCTGCTTGCTTTGAAGCAATAATAACTTTCCAATTCCATAAGGTAGCTTAATGCCCTTTTAGGATATCAGCACCAGCCTAACAATTATTCATGGAAATTCGATTTGCATTTATCACCTTTAATTTGCTCATCTTTGCCTAGAGTATTGTTTTTGCGTAAACTTAACAAGCTTGCAAGCCACATACAAATGGTTTTAAATATGTGCGAGAGTGTGAATTCGAACGAATTAATCAAATATGATGACAGAAGAAACAAAAGCAAAACAACCACAAGACGTAGAAATATACTTTTGTTATATTTAGAGCATCTTCTACTGTCTTCTTTTCCTTTAGCTCTGTTTCTACGTGTGTTCAAACGCAATACCTCAAGGCTCAAGATGTTAGGAAATTGGTGGATGAAACAGGACTGCAGCTAAAGTAAAATTGGAAGAAAAATAAAGAACAAGCACAATAGAGGACACCAGAAATTATGTGGTTCGGCTTTTAGCCTACGTCCACGGGTGAAAATAGAAGGAAAATATTATAGTAGTGAAAAAGAGTTACAAGTACTGTAGTATTTTAGCTCACTACCTAAAATCCCAATACACCGAAACTCTCAAATCACTAGACTCTTAAAATCACTCTCTAAATAAAGAAAAGAACTGAAGAACTCGATGATTTACAAATGAAGGGAGCCAGCATTTTTATAGCCAAAATTGGCTACTGTTCATTTAATATTTAATTATTATTATTATTTTATTAATTTTTCTTTTCTTTTCTTTCTTCGGCCTGGCATCTCTTTTTCTTCTCTCTTTCTTCTTTTTCCTTATTTTCTTTGGTTTCTTTCTTTGGGCAGCACCTCTCATTTTTTTTTCTTCTTCAAACTGCTTCTTTTTCCACTTTCCTTTTCAAGCATTTCGGCTGCCCCATTTTCAACATTTCTAGAAGAGTGGTGCCCCATATTCAACATTTATCCCACTTAGAGATTTGATTGAGAATCAATCAATCTCCACACCATCATTTCTGCTTCGTTATAGTCATGTTACCTACGTTTCTACTAGGCCACAAGAGGATCTACTCCAGACAAACTTGTCAGTATTGATTGGCTTGGTCATAACATCTGCTAGGTTCTCCTTCGTATGAATTTTCTATAAATCCATACTTCCGTCTTCCACTACTTCTCGAACGAAGTGATACTTAACTCCTATGTGCTTTGTCATGGAATGAAAGGCTGGATTCCTTGAAATGTGCAAGGCACTCTGACTGTCACAAAACACAGGAATTTTCTGTTGTTTGTGCCTGAGCTCCTCCAATAATCTTTGTATCCAAATAGCTTCCTTGCAAGCTTGTGTAGCTGCCATGTACTCTGCTTCTGTTGTAGATAAAGCCACAACGGTCTGCAGTTTTGAAACCCAGCTTACAGTTGCTCCTGCAAGTGCAAACACATAACCAGTAGTGGATTTCCTTTTATCAAGGTCTCCTGCAAAATCTGAATCCACATAGCCCCTGACAGTAAACTCTGATCTTCCATAACATAATGCAACATCTGAGGTTCCTCTGATGTATCTCAGAATCCTCTTCACAGCTATCCAATGCTCTCCACCAGGATTCGTCATGTATCGACTAACTGTTCCCACTGCTTGTGCAATGTCTGGTCTTGTACATATCATAGCGAACATCAAACTTCCCACTGCTGATGCATACGGTACTCGAGACATCTCCTTCCTCTCTGCTTCATTGCTAGGACACATACTTGAGGATAATTTGAAATTAACAGGAAGTGGGGTAGAAATTGACTTACAATCTTGCATGTTGAAGCGCCGCAAGATTTTCTTCAAGTAATTCTTCTGTGAAAGTCAAATCTTCATGTTATTTCTGTCTCGGTGAATTTGCATCCCTAGAATCTTGTTTGTTGGTCCCAAGTCCTTCATTTCAAACTCCCTATCCAATTGTGCCTTCAATTCTTGGATTCGATCTTTGTTGGGGCCTGCTACCAACATGTCATCCACATACAACAGCAAAATAATGAAATCATTATCTTCAAACCTTTTGTAATATGCACAATGGTCTGAACTGAGTCTGTTGTATCTAAGGCTCATGATGAAGGAATCAAATCTCTTCTACCAACACCTTGGTGCCTATTTGAGACCGTATAGAGATTTGTTCAACCTGCAAACCAAGTTCTCCTTTCCTGTTTCTGCAAAACCTTCTGGCTATAGCATATATATTTCTTCTTCAAGTTCTCCATGAAGCAATGCAGTTTTCACATCTAACTGCCTTAGATGTAAGTCAAATGTAGCACACATTGCCAAAACTACTCTGACTGTCGTTAGTCGAGCCACCGGCGAAAATATCTCGTTGAAGTCAATACCTTCTTTCTGAGCATATCCTTTCACCACCAATCTCGCACGATACCGCTCCACTTGGTCATTGCCATCACGTTTGATCTTGTAGACCCATTTGTTTCCAATGGCTTTTCTTCCATGTGGTAGTGGTACAAGTTCCCATGTCTTATTCTTGTGTAGAGCTTCAATTTCTTCCTGCATTGCTGTCATCCACAAAGTAACATCTGAGCTTTCTAAAGTTTCATGGAAAGTTGAAGGCTCTCCATCCCCTGTTAGAAGACAGTACACAACATTGATCTCTGTGACATACTCTAAGTGCCACGCCGACGGTCGTCTCTCATGAGTTGACCGACGAACCTCTGGAGCCTCGGACTCGACTGGTTCTTGTTCTTCGTGCTCTGGTGCTGCTTCAGAAGAATCTTAATCTTCTGGATTATTTTCCACATATACTGGCACAGTCTCTGACTTTTCTTTTGCAGTGCCATCATCCTCATCTCTCCTTTGCAGTTGATCTTCTACAAAGATAACATCTCTACTGATGACGATCTTGTGGGCAGTGGGGTCCCACAGACGATACCCTTTACTCCATCAGCATACCCCAAGAAGATACATCTTCTAGATTTTGCATCCAGCTTTGTTCTTTCTTAGGCATTGTACATCACGTACACAGGACATCCAAATGCATGTAGGTAGGAATAATCAGCTGGCTTTCCAGTCCACATCTCCATCGCTGTCTTCAGCCCAATTTTTGTAGATGGCGATCGATTTACTATATAACAAGCCGTTTTGGCTACTTCTGCCCAGAATGAATTGGGTAGACCAGCAGTCCGCAACATAGCTCTTATTCTTTCTGTAAGAGTTCTGTTCATCCGCTTTGCCACTCCATTTTGTTGAGGAGTGTATGCCACCGTGAACTGCCTCTGAATACCTTCTTGCTTACAGAAAACAAGAAATTCGCCGTCTGTATACTCTCTACCATTATCTGTCCTCAAGTACTTGATCTTTTTACCAGATTCAAGTTCCACTCGCGCTTTGTATTCTTTAAATACTGGAAATACATCTGACTTTTTCTTAATTGGATACACCCAACATCTTCTGGAATAATCATCAATAAAAGTCACCATGTACTTTGCACCGCCCATGGATATATCCGATGATTCCCAAACATCAGAATGAATCAAGTCTAAAATGCATTTACTTCTAACAACAGATCTACTGAATTTTAATCTATGCTACTTACTTGTAACATAATGCTCGCAAAATGGTAAACTTATCGATTTGAGCCCTAGAAGCAATTTTTGCTCAGAGAAAATCTTCAAACCTTTTTCTGACATATGGCCAAGTTTGAGATGCCACATCATCGTTGACTCTTCTCCATTTGATGCGACACACGCATCAGCCTCCTGTAGTGTTTCTCCTTTAAGCATGAATAGATTAGCACCGATCTTTTCTGCCTTCATCAATATAAGCGCGCCTTTAACGATCTTCATAATTCCATTCTCCACGTGAGTTTTGTACCCATGACTATCCATTTGTCCCAAAGACAATAGATTTTTCTTCAGGCCGTTGACATGTCGTACCTCCCCAATTGTGCGAATTGTACCATCAAACGTTTTTATTTTGATAGTACCAATACCAACGATCTCCAAGGCATGATCATCTCACATATATACAGATTCTCCTGAGATAGGTTCATATATGTGGAACCATTCTTTCCGAGAGGTCATGTGCCAGGTAGCTCCTGAGTCTATAAGCCAGACATCAGATGTCATTTTCTGCCTTCTGAAATAGTTGTTGCCTCGCTGTAGAGAATTTCGCCATCATCCGAGGTACTTGCTACACACCCTTGAGCATTTGATGACTCAGGTTCTTTGCCCTCTCTTCTCTTCTGGTTACTCCAACACTCTTTCTTAACGTGCCCTTTCTTGCCACAGTTATAGCATTTAACATTCTTCTTACTTCTGGATTTTGATCTACCATAATTGTGAATCCCACTGGGGCCACGTTCAGTTGATCTCCCTCTCGTCACCGATAGCACCTCCGCTTGCTGCGAACTTGCTTGTTTGTTTTCCTTATTTTTTCGCCTGCTGTCCTCATTTAATACAGAGGCTGCAACATCGTCGAAAACTAGATTGTCCGCTGGATTGTTGTTCGTCAGGTTGATGATGAGTTGATCATACGAATCTGGTAGACTTTGAAGTTGAAGCTCTGCACGTTCATTTTCCTCTATATTATGACTCAACGTTGTGAGTTGTGAAAATAGAGTTTTCAAGGTGTTGATGTGGTCGGTCACCATTGTAGAATCCGCCATTCGAAGTGTAACGCCACAAATTTCCATAATATTAAATTATGGAAATTGGGCTTTCATTGAGAATTATGGGTGGCCTATAACCCTTATTAAGAAAGGGATACTAATTATAAATAGAGGTTATTTATGAGATAATTTTGGAGAAGGGTTATATTTCCTAATTAAATAGGATTTCTTAAGACTCCCTATAAATTCATACTTTTTCCCTTCCATAACCCTAAGTTCACGACGTTTATTCTTCTTCTCTGCTGCTCTTTACGCTCCTACCCAAATCTTAGAATTCAAACCTTTGTTTAGGAGAGAATCAAAGCGACGGGTAAGTTATTCTCCCTATTCTCAACAGATTTCTAATCACTCTATCTAGGGTTTATATTGGCACGATTCTGGATGGTTATAGATCATAATGCATGATTTAGAATGTATTTAGGCTTTGTTTAGGGTTTTGATTTATTATGAGTTTAGTTAATCAATCCTTGACGTACTAAGCACAGGATAATTCTGGACAGCATGAGTATCTCGAATTTAAACCTATATTTTCTGAACGAATTTTCTTATAAAATTTATATTTCTGGAAACTAGACATGTAGGGCTTCTTGATTAAATTTTATTTCATTAAATTCGACTTTTTTTCAATTTTATATGTATTTTCGAAATAGAAACCACTGCACTGGAAAACTGCGATTCCAGCATTGCGATCTGATTCACAAGACTATTTGTACCACCAAATGAACTCGGAAAATTCTGAAAGTTTATATGTAGGTTAATATATGTGTCTAGGATTCCCAGTTTTAATTTCATAATTTTCTGATTAGTATTTTATTTTATAAAAATCACGGAACCCGTTCTGTTTGGTTTAGATTATGTGAAAACAGTTTCGAATTTGCTAAGAAGTAAATAGTTTTTAAAATGTTTTTGATATCGGATCCTCTTGCCAATTTTACATGGGGTACTCATGGATGTCCAGAATAGTTCCATAGAATATTATATCATTCTGAGTTTTAGATTAAGAGTTAAAATTCTGAGAACCAGACCTGTACGGGTATGAATTAGAAAGTCAGATTCTTAGAATAAGTTATTAATTGTCATATCTTGTATTTGTTTAAGGTATTGAAGGTGATTGAGGCTCTTAGAAGCTTAGAGGTGTGTTAATTCAAATTCATTTGTCGAGGTAAGTAACTTCATTCCTAGTATACTGGATATGTATAAGTATTTTGATATTATTATTATAAGTATAAATATTTTTATACTACTTAAAGGATTAATTGATTTTGATAACAAAATTAGCTTTATGTAAATGTTTTCAAACCTAAATTCTTTTTAACAGAGTATTTTATAAATGCTTTTTAATATGTAAATGATTTTATGACATGACAACCTTTTATGATTTTATCTTTAAAATATAATGCAAGCCTAAATTATTGTTATGGACTTTTATGAATCCGATACGAATGTTTTGTGCCCATGTATGATTTCAATTATATATGATTGTATGGGGGTCACCTCTTGGGACTATATGGGGGCCACCTCTTGAAGGCCAAAGCGTTGCAAAGTGCCACATATAGTGCAAAGTGCCACGTATAAGTCATTATGTTTTGGCTCATTGTCCGTAGTCATTTTGATTCTGATTCTGATCGTATAATATGATATATGTCTGTTCTGGACCAGTATTGGGTTTCTGTTCTGAGTGTGCACACGATATTCTGATTCTGTTTCTGGCCGGGTCACCGGGACTATAGGTGACACTATGTGACATGAGCTAACCTTTTGTTTTCTGTATACGTATTCTATGATTTACTTCGTAAGTAAATATGCTTTTGGATATTCTGAATTATTAAGAATTTATGTTATGTTATCGTGATATATCGTTTTATGAAATTTATGGATTATGATATATGTTTTAAACAAAAGAAGGCTTGCAATATTTTTGTATCGATAGGCCTAGTATGTTAGAAATGGTTTTACTTACCGAGTTGATGGCTCACCCCTCGTCATTACTTTTTGCAGATTAAGTTTCTTTTGAGAGGTGCGCTTAGCTTTGGAGTTAGTAATTTTCCGTTTCCGTTTTCCATTTAAATAAGAGGAGGAATAGACTCGTGTTTCTATTTATTTATTTCTATTATGAATGTGTAATTTGGAGTTTGAGACTTTTGTTATTATTTTTATGTCCTCGGGAGAGATTATTTAGTATTAGACGTTTGAATTTGTGGATTTATTTGAATAAGAATTGGAGGTATTTCAGTTTGAAACTTATGAGTAAATATTATGATTTGTGAGTAATCTCCTTCTTCACGTGCTCCGCACGTGTTAGATTTGGGGTGTTACACGAAGAATATAGAGTTTCCTCTTCAAGAAGATTTTGTTGCGTAGTAACTTGGCCTCGTACAATTTTGTAAGAGTATCCCATATTTCCTTCGCTGTATTTTTCTCTGCCACACTGGATAATACTCCGTCTGCAAGTGCCAAGTGTAGATCAGAAATGGCGTTACCATCTACCTCGTTCCACTTGTCATCAGTTATCTCCATGGGCCTTTCTCCAATTGCTGCCAAGCAATTATTTTTCCTCAATACAGCTTTCATCTTCATTTTCCACAACGAAAAATTATTTCCGTTAAACTTCTCAATTTCATACTTTGCCGCCATTTTGTCGATAAATACCGCACACAAACTAGTGTACCACCTTGAATAGTTGTGAGTATGTGTGAGAATGCACACCAGGAAAGTTCCTAGGAAAGACTGGAGGGGTCACAATGGTCCCACTTAAAACCCAGACTCCTTAAGCTCTTATCACCTTTGTGACAGAACTTTCCTAGACATGTACAAAACCACACAGTTGTTTTACTCACACCACTATTCCCTGCTTTGCACCTCAAAATTCTTAGATCGCTCCCACCATTTCACTTGAATAGTATCATATACGTGAATAGTACCCCTTATGTGAACAGTACCCGACTCCAAAAATACAACCAATAGCTCTGATATCACTATTAGGAAATTGGTGGGTGAAGCAGGACCGCAGCTAAAGTAAAATTGGAAGAAAAATAAAGAACAAGCACAATAGAAGGAAAATATTATACTAGTGAAAATGAGTTACAAGTACTGTAGTATTTTATCTCACTACCTAAAACCCCAATAGACCCAAACTCTCAAATCGCTAGACTCTTAAAATCACTCTCTAAATAAAGAAAAGAATTGAAGAACTCGATGATTTACAAATGAAGGGAGCCAACATTTTTATAGCCAAAATTGGCTACTGTTCATTTAATATTTAATTATTATTATTATTTTATTAATTTTTCTTTTCTTTTCTTTTCCTTCTTCGGCCCGGCATCTCTTTTTCTTCTCTCTTTCTTCTTTTTCCTTATTTTCTTTGGTTTCTTTCTTTGGGCGACACCTCTCATTTTTTTTTCTTCTTCAAACTGCTTCTTTTTCCATTTTCATTTTCAAGCATTTCGGCTGGCCCATTTTCAACATTTCTAGAAGAGTGGTGCCCATATTCAACACAAGATAATTTTATGGCCATCAATCTTTTGCAGCCATATGCAGACTTGAAACACTGTAGTGTCCCTAAGGAAATTGAAAATTAGAAAGTTTCAGAATGAGTGACTAAATATGATAATCGAAACTAATTTAATATACACGCCTTGTAAATCTGAAACTAAATTACTCAAATGTATATGCCTCTTCACAGCAATTGCTCGTGGTGGAAAGTTTACTGCAAAGACTTCCTCAAACCCTTGAAGATCACACTCTTCTTGGCAACAAAGAAACAGAGTCAATATACGAAGATGATTTTACTAACAAGTGAGAGCTTGCAAATATTGGAAGGATAACGATTACTCATAACCCAAATCCCCAATACCTTCTAATATCTCACTCACTTGAGTTCAAGCTCCCAAAATTCACTACAGTGAAACTCTCACAACAAAATTCTCTTCAAAGATTCTCTACTCAAATTTGATTAAGCTGCTTAGAATCCTTAACCTGATAACTTACACAAACAAAAACAACTTGCCTAAAGTTTAATATTTAGAGGCAGAACAGTAAAGAAGAAGATATATATTGATACTAAAATTTGACCTGTATTACCCTGATGTCAAGAATCACGACATCTCATGTGGGCAAAATCTTCACAATACGAGATGCTTGCAAAATTGAAGCAGCATCTTATCACCTGTAATTTAATTAAGACAATAACTTTCCCCAACTATTTCAATGCATTATTGGCAACTAAATTCAGAGGGCGCTAATTAAATATCCTTTTAATAATATCTTCATATTCTTCTCCAATCTAACAGTTATTTGGAAATCTGAAAAGAGGTTCAACATTTTACAACCAATCAAAAATCACTGAACCATTGGAAAGTGATTTACGTATAATTTTTTTTTCCAAATTTTGTCCAAAATGATGAATGAGATAGGATGACACAAGAAACAAATGTAAATTGACCGCAAGTAGAAATATACTTCTGTTATATTTGCAACATCTTCTAGGGTCAATTGCTTTTCCTTGAGCTCTGTTTCTGCATGTGCTCAAATGCAACACACATACCACAAGATATAATTATCAACATGAATCTTTTGCCGCCACATGCACCACTTGGAAAACTGTTTATGGCCATAAAGAACGGGAAAATCAGAAAACATTAACAACGAGAGAAATCATTTTAATCGTAGCCAAACATACACACTAAGAAAATCTAAAATTGAATTTCTCCCAATGAATGTGCCTCTTCACAGCAATTGCACAAGCTAATCCCAGCAGCCTGCGTCATGGAGCTTCTCCCAATGAGTGAGCCAGCCTTGAACAGTTATCACTTAGCTCAAACTAAAATGAAATTATTGTGGACATCTGAATTAAAAATAGATGTAAAAGCAGTTTTCTCAAAGCAAGGTCAAGATAAGAGATTAACTCTGCTCCTTATTTACATTAAAAATACCAAACAATGAAAAACAGAGCTAGAGAAGAACTTACCTGTGCGTTGAGACCACGTGGGGAATGTGAGATATCTTCTTATATTTGGTTTGAGAAACTCCATCTTCTTCTGAAAGTTCTGACAGATCCCTAAACCCAGGCCAATACAATTGCAACAGAAACTGCATGCTTTAACCAGCATCTTATCATCTCCTGTTATTTCAAGACAATAATAACTTAACTGCAACACTGCATGCTTCAACCATTAACCTTTTCAATTTCAACACTTCTTTTGTCCCCCGCCCGATGCCCCTTTAACAATTCTATGAATCAGATTAATCAGCCTTCTTCACAAAACTATGACAAACTTTCACGGTGTTCCACACATTCCGGGATCAGTATTGATGACAAACATTTGATCAGTCCCCATGTAACAGAATTTCTTATTTTTCTTTTGTACACAAATGCAGACACTTAAGCAAATTAAGATTTCATACCTAAAGCAAATTATGATTTCTTTTGACCCTGCAAGTTACAATTTCAGTCCCCATGTAATAGTAAAAATTTGTGCACATACTTATAGCAAATTAATATTTCATACCTCATGATATTTATCATAACCATCAATCTTTAGAAACCACATGCAGACTTGTTAAGCTGTTTATGGCCCAAAATAACAGGAAAATTAGAACAGATTTTTAAGAATGAGCGACTAAATATTTCAATGGCAACTAAAATTACACATCTTGGAAATCTAAAACTCAAGTACTCAGAATGAATGTGCCTCTTCACAGAAATTAAACAAGCTGGGAACTTTAGTGCAAATGCTTTTTCATAATCTTCAATTGCATAAGTCAGTTAGAATCAATCTTTCTTAATCTTTCAATTCACAGATGAGAGCCTGATAACACAAGGAAACACTGTAAGTGAATTGTCAACTGTGATAAATTTTGGGTAAAAATCATCAACTGTAGTTATCCGCATAACATACAGTGTCAACACCAAATTCCTTCCTGATCCGTGGAAGCATTTCAGCCCACAGACGGTTTGCTTTGTCAATATATATCAAGCTTTGTAGCTTTTAAGAAACTGAGAGGTGAAACACCTGGAATTTTCGATAGCAACTCAGGATTCTATATTTGAACTATGATGTTTGATAACTTGCTGATACAAAAGACATTGCCCCTAGCACTTTTTTACAGGAGCTAAATTCAAGCCAGTCACTTCCATTTGTTGCAGTTTTAACGCAGAAAGAAAAAAGGAGAAAAAAAATCTGCGAGATACCGCATGTTCGCGGAAGCAGAGTTGCATAATTACAAAATTACATTCTTGATTGCACAGAAATGATATATAGCCAAACAAGCATAAGGAAATAACAACATAATTTTACATTGTTCAGCTTTTGGTCTACGTCACAGTCAAAGACGTGAAGAGAATTTTACTAAGAAATAAGAGTGTACTAATGTTAAAGAAAAACATTCACTAATCGCTGATATATGCTTCATTTCTCACCCACTAAGAACGTTCACTTCACATGCTCAGCAATTCAAATTTGAGGATGATATTTCTCAAAATGGAGGGCTCTATTTGGCTTGCCAACAATCTTCCTCACCACTATCATCCTTGCTATACCGGTTGCACTGAACAATCTTCATTCTGACATTTGCCCTATTAACCTGAGTACACAAGAATCCGAAACAACTGTTAGAAGTTTTAATCTTTATATATAGCCAAAATGGTGAATAAGATGATGTACTTGATAACAAAAACCTGATTTAATAAATAATTAAGCGGCCGATAACAAGCACAGAATCTCATCGTGTGGGGAAAGCCTTGACAACAGAAGATGGTGCTTTCATTCAAGCAATGATAACTTTCCAATTTCATAAGGTAGCTTAATGCCCTTTTAAGAATATCTGCACCAGCCTGACAATTATTGATGGAAATTCAAATTCAGAATCATGTTCGTATGAGAGATGAAATGTAATGAGCGACTTGGTCACTATATATGCATTTATCATCTTCAATTTGCTCATCTTTGTCTAGAGTATTGCTTCTGCGTTAACTTAATTAGCATGCAAGCCACCTGAAAATGGTTTTAAATAATGAGAGAGAGTCTGAATTCGAACGAATTAATCAAATATGATGACAGAAAACAAAAAAGTAAAATAACCACAAGAAGTAGAAATATACTTTTGTTAGATTTAGAGCATAATTCTTCTGTCAAGTTCTTTTCCATTAGCCTTGTTTCTGTGAGTGCTCAAACGCAATTCCTCAACGCTCAAGATAGTTTCTGCAGACCTGAAAAACTGGTTATGGCCCTAAGGAACTTGAAAATTAGAAAAGATTCAGAATGAGTGACTAAATATTTTAATCAAAACTAATTAAACATACACGCCCTGAAAATCTGAAACTGAATTACTCAAATGAATATGCCTCTTCACAGCAATTGGTTGAAACTTTACTGCAAAGACTTTTTGAAACCCTTGAAGATTATACTCTACCTGATAACACAAGGAAACACAATGAATATAAGAAGATGATTTTACAAACAAATGAAAGCTTGCAATTATTGGGAGAGCTCTACTCAAATTTAATGAGATATCTCTCAGGAGGGAGAGCTCTAATAATATATAAAGCCAAAAATCTGAAAAAGTCTTAACACTCATCAAATTGGCTTGTGAAGAATTAATCTTCCTTGCCATCATACATGCCAGGTGTGGTGAACAATCTTCATTCTGACATTTGCCATAATAAGCTGCTTAGTATCCTTAACCTGATAACTTAAACAAAAACAACTTTACTAAAGTTTATTCTTTAAAGGAAAAACAGTAAAGAAGATGATATATGCTGATACAAAAAATTGACTTGAGTTATCCTGAGGTCAAGAATCACAGAACCTCATGTGGGCAAAATCATCGCAATACAAGATGCTGAATTCAAGCAACATCTTATCACCTGTAATTTAATTAAGACAATAACCGTTCTCAATTTCAATGTATTATTGGCAACTAAATTCATAGGGGACGTAGCTAATTAAATGCCCTTTTAACAATATCTTCCCCTCTAACAATTATTTGGAAAATCTAAATGACAATCATGCATTGATGGCATCAAAAATTGGCCACAAAGCTGCCTAGAAAAAGGCTTTAAATTCTTAATGAGACAACAAATTCGAACAAATATGGTGAATGAAAAGACAAAGGCATAATACCTCAAGAAGCAAAGCTCTGTTTCTGTATGTGCTGAAACCAATGGAAACCCATGGAAATGAATTTCTACGAATTAGACATGTCAGCCAAAACAGGTGCTCTGTACAAGCAAAGTAAAAGAGAGTTACAAAAAATGTTAAGATAATTAAACTTTTAATCACCATATAATTAATAGAAAACTTTGTACACAATGATTTATTGGAGATTAAGATTGTATACCTAAGTTTTAATTTCAAACTAAATATACACAACATGACATTAGCATTAGAAGACCGCACCAAAACGTACCGAATTGAATGTACCTCTTCGCGGCCATTGTACAAGCATTGAAACTTTACCACAAAAGCTGTTTCAAACCTGATGCACCTTAGAGATGCAAGATCAGAAATTGTTATTACAACTAGAATTGAAACATGTGTGAAAACTGTTAATGGACCTAAATAACCTGAAAATCAGAAAAGATTAGGAATGAGTGACTAAGCCTGCTAATCGCAACTAAACATACAAACCTTGAAAATCCAAAATTGTACTCGATGAATGTGCAATCCCTCGAGCAGGTAACTTTACTGCAAGGCTCTTACAAACCCTCAAAGATAATACTATACATACCATGGTAACCTGAATAACAAAAAGAAACACAGTGAATATTAAAGGGCATTCTGACAATGCAAATTTGTGCAAATTAACAACTGCGGTTACCTTATAATAGTGTCAATACCGAATTCCTTCCTCCATGGAAGCATATGATCAGACCACATGTGCTTTGCTCTGTAGCTTTTGAGTACCTGAAATTGTTATTACAACCAACGGTGAAAATTGGGTGAAAAAATGGTAATATTAGCATAATTGAATTTGTTTATAGAGGATAAACCGATCAAAGAAAAAAACAAGATAGAAATGATGATCTTAGTACCGTAATATCATGCAATAATAATCATCATGCCTTCTAGGCAGCTATCCATCCTCAATTGAAACAGAGCAGACCTGGCCATCACTTTCTTCTTCAAAGTCCAGCAACTGAACTTGCACACAACACCACAGTGGAAGTAGTTCCATCACCAGCCTAATCCTTGATTACCCCAATGTTCTCCATAGGGTCTTCAAAGTCAACCTAAAAATAAAATGAAAATGCAATGCATTATTATTAGGGATCTAGTGCTTGAGCTTGCTTTGACATCATGGTATTAGCAAATTCTGATATAGCCAAAATGGTGAATAAGATGATGTACTTGATAAGAAAAACCTGATTTAACAAATAATTAAGAAGCCAGTAACAATCACATAATCTCATCATGTGGGGAATGCCTTGGCAACAGAAGATGGTGCTTTCATTCAAGCAATAGCAACTTTCCAATTTCATAAGGTAGTTTAATGGCCCTTTTAAGAACATCTGTACCAGCCTAACAATTATTCATGGAAATTAAAATTCAGAATCATATTAGATTGAGAGATGAAATATAATAAGTGATTTGGCCACCATATATGTATTTATCACCTTCAATTTGCTCATCTTTGTCTAGAGTATTGATTCTGCATTAACTTAATTAGCTTGCAAGCCACCTACAAATGGTTTTAAATAATGTGTGAGAGTGTGAATTCGAACGAATTAATCAAATATGCTGACAGGAGAAACAAAAGTAAATAACCACAAGAAGTAGAAATATACTTTTGTTATATTCAGTGCATCTTCTTGCGTCAAGTTCTTTTCCTTTAGCTCTGTTTCTGTTTGTGCTCAAACGCAATGGCTCAAGGGTCAAGATAATTTTATGACCATCAATCTTTTTGCAGCCACATGCAGACTTGAAAAACAGGTCGTGGCCCTAAGGAACTTGAAAATTAGAAAAGATTCAGAATGAGTGACTAAATATTATAATCGAAACTAATTAAACATACACGCCGAGAAAATCTGAAACTGAACTTCTCAAATGTATATGCCTCTTCGCAGCAATTGCTTGTGGTGGAAACTTTACTGCCCGGACTTTCTCAAACCCTTGAAGATCACACTCTACCTGATAACAAAGAAACATAGTCAATATACGAAGATGATTTTACTAACAAGTGAGTGCTTACACATATTGGAAGGATAATGATTACTCATAACCCAAATCCCCAACACTCCCTAATATCTCACTCAAGTGAGTTCGAGCTCCCAGAATTCACTACTGTGAAACTCTTACAACAAAATTCCCTTCAAAGATTCTCTACTCAAATTTATGATGATGTCCCTCGAAAGGAGGCAAAAAAATCTAACACTGATCAAATTGGCTTGTGAACAATTAATCTTCCTGGCGATCATGCATACCAGGTGTGGTGAGCAATCTTCATTCTGACATTTGCCTTAATAAGCGGCTTTGTATCCTTAGTATCCTTAACCTGATAACTTACACAAACAAAAACAACTTGATTAAAGTTTAATATTTAGAGGCAGAACAGTAAAGAAGATGATATATATTGATACTAAAATTTGACCTGTGTTATCCTGACGTCAAGAATCACAGCATCTCATGTGGGCAGAACTTTGCAGTACAAGATGCTTGCAAAATTGAAGCAGCATCTTATCACCTGTAATTTAATTAAGACAATAACTTTCCCCAACCATTTCAATGCATTATTGGCAAGTAAATTCAGAGGGTGCTAATTAAATAGCCTTTGAACAATATATTCTAATTCTTCTCCAATCTAACAATTATTTGGAAAATCTAAATTACAATCATGCATCGATGGCATCAAAATTTGGCTACAAAGCAGCCTGGAAAAGGCTTTACTCTCTGAATGAGAGCATGAATTTGAACCAAATATCATGAATGAAGAAACAAAGGCATAATACCATAAAAAGTAAAACTTTTTCCCAGGGCTCTCTGTTTCTGTTTGAACTAAAACCAATGGAAACCGATGGAAATGAATTTCTAGGAATTAGACATATCAGCCAAAACAGGTACTCTGTACAAGCAAAGTAAAATAGGGTTACAAAAAATTTTAAGATTGATATGATAATTAAAATTTCAGTCACCATATAATTAATAGAAAACTTTGGACACAATGATTTATTGCATATTAAGATTGCTATATAAAATATAATATTAGCATTAGGAGACCGCACCAAAGCATACCGAATTGAATGTGCCTTTTCACAGCCATTTTACAAGCTTTGAAGCTTCACCACAAATGCTTTTTCCAACCCGTGAACATGGTGCACCCGAGAGATGCAAGCTATGAAATTGTTACTACGGCAAGCGTTGGAACATTTGTTAAAAAAGGAAGTTTATGAAAATACGCCTTTGGATACCAGTCTTCAGGAATCAATTCATCCGTAATAACAATTTTCAAGAAGTATCAACTGCTTTAAGCTCATCGACATCACAAAGATCTTCAACTAAAATAGAGCAGATCCGGCCATCACTATCCCTTCTACTGCTCTTTTCCTTTAGAGAATGATTGAATTACAGAATGCGTGTAAGGCATTCTTCTTCAAGGTCCAATGATCAAACCTTGCACTATAACAACAGAGGTAGTAGTTTCTTCGCCAGCCAAATCCTTGGTCTCAGGAATGTCCTCAACAGAGTAGTCGAAATCAACCTAAAAATTAAGAATGAGTTGGAAAACTGTTTATGGCCCTAAAGAACTTGAAAATCAGAAAAGATTAAGAATGAGTGACTAAACATTTTAATCGCAACTAAACATACGAACCTTGAAAATCTAACTTTGAAGTACTCTTGAATGAATAAGCAATTGAAAGAGCTGGTGACAACTAAGGTTACTGTGAAGTCTCTTACAAATCCTTAAAGATGATACTTTACATACCACAATAACCTGATAACACATAGGAACACAATAAACATTAAAGTGTATTCTGACAATGCAAATTTGTGGAAATTATCAGCTGTGGTTACCTGGACAATATTGCCAACACCAAACTCCTTCCTCAATTGAAACATATGATCAGCCCATAAATGCTTTGCTTTGTAGCTTTTGAGAGCCTGAAATTGTTATCACAACCAACAGTGAAAATTGGGTGAAAAAATTGATAATATTAGCTTAATTCCATATGTTTATATAGGATAAACCGATCAAAGAATGAAAAAAGATAGAAACAGAGCAGACCCAGCCATCACTTTCTTCTTCAAAGTCGCACAATAACCACAGTGGTAGTCGTTCCACTGCCAGCCTAATCCTTGGTCCCCAATGTTCACCATGAAGTATTCAAAGTCAACCTAAAAATAAATAAAAATGCAATGCAGGTGGAAATGAAAATTCTATAAATTAAATAAAATAAAAATTTAATGCTTGAGCTTGAGCTTGCTTTAGCATCATTGTAATAGTAAATTTTGATATATCTTTACTTCTCTGTTCTTGTTTATTCACAACAAGATATCAATAGAAGAAGATGGAAATGAAATTCTATAAAATAAAGCAAGTGAATTACCAGCAGAACATTTTAGCAATCCTTTGGCTAAACTTTTCATTTTCTTAGCATACTCTCCTGCCTGCATCATTAAAACCAAATTAGATTGGACCTGTGAATTGCTAGTGTAGTTCTGACATTTCCTTGAATCCCTGGTGAACATAATTAAACAAGTATGAACCCTGGTGAACATAATTAAAAAAGTATGAAATAAAACAAAGTGGGCTAATGTAGTAAAAACAATTACACAATTACTTTAAAGAATTAATGACACGTATATTATATATATAAATTTACGATTATCATTATATAAGATAAAATTGATAATTTAGTTTTCAACATTACTGCAAACGTATCACAGAGATTTTGTTACACATAACAAATTTTCGTACATTAAAAAATAAATTACATTGCATGAAATTTTACAAAAGAGCACATATTTTTTAAAAGTAAATAAATATAGAAATTTCAACAGACTACACTTGTATTTTTTTATTATTTAATCTTTAGAAAACAAGTTTAACAGATTTGATAACTAGGAAGTTTTACGTATTTATACCATGATTGATTCTATATAGAATTTTAATTCAAAATATAATTATTTTTATTAATTTCATAGCAAGCAACAACGAAGTAAATCAGAGGAGGAGAAATTACCGGCGAGTGATATCTTACGGCAACGGCCACCACTTGATGTGGGGAATGTGAGATATCTTATGCCAGTCTTCTCCTTTCCCCTCTCTATAACGGTTTTCCAGAATGGGACATTCCCAAATTGTCAATTCCTGCAGTGCCGTCGTTTGAAGAAGGTAATCCGGCAGCGCCTTCAATTTGTTGCAAGAACGAACTTCCAAGGAAGAAAGACGGGGCATGATAGAGATGTTTTCCTTCCTCGTAATCCTGTAATTCCACTCTTCCAATTCTTCCATTGCCCCAATTATGAGTGATTTCAATTTGGGGAAGGCAATAACTGATGGTGATGATGAAGATGAAGATGGGCCATCCTCACTGCTTTCTTCTATTCCCAAAAACTCATTACCCACTCTTTTTACACTTTTTAAGTTCCGTAGTTCGAGTTTTTCCAAAGGCAATTTTCCCAAAGGAGGCAAATGCTCACACTTAACGCACGAGCGAAGATATAAATTCCTTAGATTGGTCAGTGAAGTCAACCATTTGGGAAAAATGTTGCCTCCATATAATATAATCCCTAATTTCTCTACACTCAAAGGCGGTTGTAAGGTTTTAAGAAGTTGTTCATCTTTCTCTTTCTTCCTCCTCCTTTCTTCATCTTCCCCATCTACGACTCTACCAAACTCAAGACGCAAACGAAGGAGGTTTTGCTGATTGTAAAGTTGTAATCTCTCGGCCTCATCTAAATGGGACACATTACCCAGCCCTTCTATTCCACATTCTCGAAGGAGTTGAAGATTTTTCAGAGATTCAAGCCTACACGTATTGCTACCATCAATACCTCCACCCACCACAAACTTGTCTAATGTTCGAAGACTGGTTAATTTGGAAATCCCTACTGGCATGTATTTCAACGAATAAGTTTCGCCATTCAGTAAACTCCTCATGTTCTTTAACTTCCCAATCCCCGCTGGCAATTCTTTAAGATTTCGGCACCGCCTAATATCTAGATTTTGTAAATTATATAATTCACACAAAGTCTTAGGTAGTCTCTCTCTGCCTAATTCAGACAAATTAAGATATCTTAAATGTATCAATTTTCCGACATTTTTTGGAATTTCTCTAATCAAATTTGAGTGAAGACGAAAAGGCGAGGATGATAGCCTTATAACTAATGATTGCCTTATAACTAATGCCCTCAAACACGCCAATTTACTAAATAACTTTCGAGTTTCTCTAATCTTATATGTGTTTGGACGAAAAAATAGGCGCAACTGCCTTATAACTAATGCCCTTAAACATTCTTTGCTAATACTAAAAGACGAAAGGATGCTACTACTAAGAGACAGATTGAAATCACTTCTATCATAAATTAAAAGGGTACGCAATCTATCAAGTCCACGAATGGTACGGAATCTATCAAGTCCACGAATGGACATAGGAAATGAAGCGCCTCCTACAAAATTTAACCCTAAGTGACGGACTTTGTCACCAAAAGAGTTTATGACTGATTCTTTGGTACCATTAATTTCTAGCCACAAACATTCTTTGCTACTTACAAATTGAGCAAAATCATGTACTATGTCATGCATCTTGCAACTCATAATATCATCATCATCATTTTTCTTAAATTCTTGAAAGAAAGAGCGTGCTGCTAAAATGTTGAAATACTCTTCCCCAATCATCTCCATCTCTTCGTCTTCTTCTGCATTAAGGTAACCTTGAGCCATCCATAGTGAAATTAGTTCCTCTTTATTCATATTGTAGTTTTTTGGAAAGACAGCACAATATGAGAAACACCGTTTTACCATAGAATTGGAGGGCAAATCGTTATAACTCAACAACAAAGGAGCTAAAAGACCTTGCCCAATCTCTTCTACTTTCCACATTTCACTCTCTAAAATTCTTTGCCACTCTTTTACTGTACTTTTAGAGCGCAAGAGATTCCCTATTACCTTTGCAGCAAGAGGCAAGCCTTTGCACTTGTGTGCAATTTTTCGCCCCATTGGTTCTAATTTTTCACGATCCTCAAAGGACCTACGTAGAAATGCTATCTGCTTAAACAGTAACCAACATTCCCCTTCACCCAACTCCTTGACAGGGATAATATCTATTGATCCCAACTGTAGTGCAACTGACCTATCACGTGTGGTAATTAGAATTTTACTTTCATGGTGGCCATTCTTTAGACAAGAAAAGAATGGGTCCCATTTTTTGTAATCTCCATCCCACACATCATCTAAAACAAGAAAAAATTTCTTCCCCATAATATATTCCTGAATCTGTTTCATAAGAGATTCGAATTCGCTTAAACCAGAAGCTGACACGCCTAGACCTTCAATGATTGCTTTGGCGACCCTAATCCCCTCAAAAGTGTCTGATACACACACCCATATAACTTTTTCAAAATTTCTTTTCACCTCATCATTATTATAGGCCAGTTGTGCAAGAGTGGTTTTACCTATACCCCCTAACCCAACTAGTGAGATGACATAAAGGCCTTGTTGTTGTTCACCACTTTCACACAGCAACTTGCTTAAGAGCTCATTTTTCTCATCAACTCTACCGCAAACCTCTCCCTCATCAATCAAGGAGGTGGTTCGCACTCGCTCTGGTTTCTTGACATTGTTACTCACATTCTCCACAAATTTAAACGTATCTTTTTGGGAGGCAATATCATCTAGCGTTCCATTGATTTCCCTAATCTTGACGGCAATGTCATGACGAAGACTAAGTTGTTTGAAACTACCAAAGCAGTTTGATAGAGCACAAAAGAAGGAACGTACCTTCTTCTTATGAGGAGCAAGAGCAAGAGCAGTGTCATCATCAACGCCCTCAATCTGCAATTTGAGCCTTCCAGTGGTCCACTCCTCCAACACATCTTCCATGTCGTAAGATGCGTCTTTGAGCTGATCCAGCCAAAAAGTAACAGCTTTGTCGTGCTGCATTTGCCTTTTCTCTGCATCTTCCAGCACAGCTCGAATGGCTTGAAGATTGCTGGTAAGCTTTTTCACTTCTTGTCGGACACCAGTCACAAGCCTCACCTGCTGTTTCACTTCATCAGCCGCAACAGAGATCAGCTGCTCCAGGAGAGAGGAAACGATCGCATCAACCATTGTGGCAAAGGAAACGAGAATTCTAAAGAGTTATTAGATGTGCTTTTGTTGCGAAAATACTGAAAGAAAATGAGTTATTGCGTTCTTTTATGCAGCATAGAAAAAGTTTATGCTTATCCCCACCCCACACGTCAATGATTGTAGAATGTTTAATTTCCCCGATTCTACTCCAAAAGTTTATGCTTATCCCCACCCCACACGTCATGAGCACAAAAATAATATCAAGCATTAACTCTAATTCACAAAGGAATAAATAACGAAAAGAAAAAAGATTGGAAAAATCATATTGGTAAGTCAGAACATTGTTTTTTAATAATCTCAAAAAAATTAGTAATATTCATCTTAGTCCCTAAAAAATTAATATATATAACTAAAAAAATCTTATTAGTCTGCATGATCAGAATTTATTGAAATATTTTTAGCCTGTGTTAGAAAAAAAAAAAAAAGTTCCCAACTTCTCCACTAGTTAAATCTGCAGTACACGACTCTATATATATATATATATATATATGGAAATCCTTTCTCGCAGACTTCTGCACAAAATAGAGTGTGAGTACGGCATTTTACGGTCTAACAAAATGATTTTTATTATTGTAAAACTATTAACAATAACCTAAAATACTATATCTGCATGTTATTTCCTACAGAAATAACATGCAGAGAGAGAATATCTTAAAATACTATATCGGCAAAGAAGTCCCCACTTTCTACTTGGGGAAATTTGGCATTGGATGAAAAAAGTTATGCTTATCCCCACCCACACGTTCGTAATTGTAGTAGCATCTTTAATTTCCCAGATTCCACTCCTCCGGTGAACACATTTGTAGCATCTTTAACGTAATAATAAATATTTTCAAATTAGCCGCATCTTTAACGTATGAGCACGTGTTTTGTCTATGTCACTTTTTTCTATCTTACTGCAATATCAGGTAGAGGAATTCGATCAGTTTCCCCAAGAGATGGGAAACGATGTCATCAGCCAATTGATGTTGGATTAAATGCTAAATGTTACGATTGCTTTTGTTGCGAAAATGCTCAAAGAAAAGTGGCTTTTGTGTATTCTGTGAGAATGCCCATTCAAGCATTTTTGCATTCTTCTTATACTACGTGAGGTATTTAATTTTTACCCTTGAGTCAATGTCAATGTGAATGCTTTTATGCTGCAAATTAAAGAAATCCCAGACCAATAATTGTACAACATCTGCCCTGTTTCTCTGATTCATAATAATTATGCAGTCTACTCAGCATCGGCACTTGTAAAATTTCTTACATTATAAGTAACGAAATATTCATAATAATTATGAAGTTACATAAAATAGAATAATCTTAGTGTTGGAACAATTTTAAAATAAATGATGTCTCATTATAAAGACATATCTAATTAATATAGAAGAGGTATCTTTTGATATTTAATAAATATCATACTACGGTCTATGACTTAGCTCATATTACAAAGAAAACATGTGAAAGATAATTAAGGAATAAAGGTTTCAACAACGATTTATAAAATTGCTTTTGATAAAACTGTTCTGATGAAATAAAATTATGTGAAATTACTAAGAATTTAATTAGCCTCTCAAAAAGGTTCATTGATTGCTTGACTTCTCAAGTTTAAAATTCGAATGTCAAAATAGATAAAACGTTAAAAAATTATTTTGAGTTTTATCCACCCGTTTACCATTTTAATACATAAAACTCTCCTATTGCTTTAAAGTGTCATTTTTTGTTTTAAACAAAAAAATGACACTTTAGTATCATATGTTTGCAAGATATTCGGCCAAAAGTGTTGAGGGAAATTTCTTCATCCTTGAGCGGAAAATACAAAGAAAAACATTGTTCGCAATTTTAGCAGCGAAACCAATATTTTGATCCATATGGGGTAAATCTTCAGGAGGCCCAACTTCAAACTTAAAATGTTAGCTGAGGATTTAATTTTAGACTGTTTTTCTATTTATAGCTATTATATAGTTGTTAGGAATTTCGAAATTTTAGAATTTTGCTTGTAGCTACAGGCTGCAGCGATTTTATTTGGCGACTTTGATTCATAATTGAAGTACTGTTGCAAGTAAAAACTAAAAAAATAATTAACAAAATAAAAATCAAAGACTTAGGCCCAAGTTTTATCAAAATTTTAATAAAAGGTTATTTGTCATATCGTCATAATGGAAAAATAATTAACACAATAAAAAAAATCGAGTTGATTTTATTTTAATAATATATAAATCAAATTTCTATTATATGTATAAATTTTATATATCAAGTTCTTAGGGGTCAAATCAGTCTTTTTATACCTAATTTTTAATATTTCACTTCGAAACCTCAAAATTTTTCAAAGCTTGTAGGGTCATGATCCTCACTAAGAGTGGGCAAATTTGTGTTCAGATTAACTTAATCGGGTTTTAGGTTGATTGGGTTAGAATATTCAGATTGGATTGTATCAAATCAAAAATTCAAGTTTAGTTTGGATTGCATCAAGTTATAATTATATGGGGATCAGGTTGGGGTTGGATTAAAATCATATTCAGTCAACTAGGATGGATTCAGATATTGTTGGGATTAGGGGTGTTTTTGAGCCTATTTTGTTTATTTTGAGTTTTTTTTTAAAATTATTTTAGTTCTTGATGATGGTTTTATTGTAATTGTCTCATTTGAATTTGTTTTTACCAATTTTCAACCAAAAAAAAAAATGAAAACTACTACTATAAAATCAAATGAATAAAAACTGAAATGAACTACTACTATTAGATTGGATCGGATGCTCATCTTTTGGCCTTCTTATACAATAAGGTAACTTTGAGCCATCTATAGTGTAGTTTTCATTTTTTTTATTGGTCATTTATATTGTAAGAATTTCCCTATTAATATTGTTCCCAATCTCTTCTACCTTCTACATATCACTATCTAAAATTCTTTTCCATTCTTCTATTGGTCATTTATATTGTAAGAATTTCCCTATGCCTTTACAATAAGAGGCAGGCCTTGCATGCAATTTTTTTATCATTTGGTCACTATCCTTAAAAAATTGACCAAAAAATGCTACTTGCTTAAACAATGACCAATATTCTTCTCCAGTTAATTCCTTAATAAAAATAATATTTGTTAATCTCATCATGCTTGCTACTATCTGATAATGTGTAGTAATAAAAAATTGACTACTGTTGAGACCATTCTTTAAACAATAAAAGAATGGTTCCCATTGATTGTAACTTCCATCCCACATGTCATCTAGGACAAGAAAAAAAATATCTTTCCCTCATTAGATTTATCAATATGGTTTACAAGAGATAACCTAATATTTGTCTGTTGCCATTCTTGCATTATATGCATACTCCATGACTTACAAGATTGCTTCTTTGACCATCTATCTGATAACCTCCAATGGTGAAGCTAGCATCATTTGTTTAGGTGGGCTAGATTTTAAAAAAAAAATGAAATTTACTTCTCAAAAAATTTATTTTATATAAATGAAATTAAGCACACTACATAAGCAAAAATTTAACCATAAAACTAAAAAAATACAATGTAAATAAGAAAAACACTATTGACGAAGCTGTGTCCTGCGGTTCTTCAAAAAAGAAAATTCATCTACTATCGCATCTGAGTCAAAATTATTTGTAATTTCTCTTTCGATGTAAATAACCATACAATCTGAAAGAAACTCATTCTCCATCTTGTTTCGATGTGTTATCTTAATCAGTTTCATGGCAGAAAATGCTCTCTCTGTTGTTGCTGTTAAAACAGGAAGGGTTAACACTAAACGAATTAATCTATCCAACAAGAAATAAATTTGTAACTTTCTAATTTCAACCAATCTTCGACACGATGAAAGGGAAGTAATATTCTGAAACTCTTGAAGAGAGTGTATATCTATCTCAAAGCACTCTAATTGTCTTCTCAAAGCCTGTAACTCAATCTTAGTGAAATCTTCAGGATAAAATCTTTCAGCAAGGCTGCTAATATCTTCAATTTTAAATGATTTAAATGCATCAATAGGATTTAAAGTTGAACTAAGAGTGAGGAGTTTCCAAAGTCTGTTCAGTAAATCTATTATTCAACTCCATCAATTGAAAATTTATCACAACATTAAATATATCATAATGATAATAATGCTCAACTGTAATATAGTCATTCTGCTGACAAGAACGTCCTCTGCCTTTCATATGGCGAGCTTTCATATTAGGCATATCTATCTCATTCTTTTCACAAAATAGAACTATGTTTTCAATAAAAGTTTCCTAACCATTGTCTTGCAGCCTTTGAAGAAGTTTTTTCGTAGTTGAGACTAAGTGCACAACATTTAGAATATCTTGAGATTTAACTTGTAATGCTTGATAAAATAAATCACTCACCCCCAAAACTTTATTTAATAAATGCAAAATGAACACAAATTTAAAAGATGTCATTGATTCACATGCACCTTTAGCCTCTCCACGTATGCTATTGTTAGGTCCACACTTTACCAACTTCCCAAGAACTTTACGAACAACACTAAACAAATCAAGCAACCTACTGACAGAACAGAAATGAGAGCTCCACTAAGTAGCTCCAGGCCATTGCAAAGTATGAATTTGATAGGCCCCTGTGCTAGTTTGAACTTCTCCTGAAGCTATCAAATCTATTATTTCTGCTTCCCAAACAGATTTTAACTCAGAAAACTGTTTAGCAGATGAAGTCAGAACATTTACAATTGAACCCAATGCTGAAAAGAAAAGCCATACATCTGGCACATCATTAGATGCTACAACTAAAGCAAGTTGTAGTTGATGTGCAAAACAATGTATATAATATGCATATGGGCAATCTTTCAAAAATAATGCTTGTAATCCATTCCATGCACCCTGCACGTTACTAGCACCATCATACCCTTGCCCTCGGATATTTTCAACTAAAAGATCATATCGTGCAAGAACATTACATATTTCCTTTTTCAATGTTACTGCTGTAGTTTCCATGACATTGACAACTTCTAAAAAACGTTCTCGAATACACCCATCATAATCAACATACCTTAAAATAATAGCCATTTGCTCTTTATCAGATTCATCAAGTGATTCGTCTACTAAAATACAAAACTTACCATCTCCAAGTTCCTTGCGTATCTTGTTTTGCACTTTGTTTGCAAGAATATTTAAAAGCTCTTTTTAAAAGTCAGACGATGTATACCTAGAATATGATGGAGCATTTTCCAAAGATAACTTGAGCAATTTCTTTAATACACTCCGTTGAATGCTTTATCAACTCTATGAAATTTCCCTGATTTCTTGAATTAACTGATTCATCATGACCTCTAAAAGTACATGCTTGCTTTGCTAACCATTTAACAACAATAATTGAGGTCTTCAATCGTAGTCTATTCTCCAAAAGTTGTTGTGAAGTTTGGGCATTAATTAATCTATCAATGTGTTGAATTGGGTTCCTCAAACAACCCCAACTCTGCATATTCTTATTATGATGAGAAGATGGACCCCCTCATGCTGTAAAAAGGGACATTTTTTTCCATTGTTGACTCTCTTCCAACTAGAAAATCCTTCAACAACAAATTTTGGGTTGTTTGATGGAAGTTCATCAAAAAGAAAGCATGGAAAACAAAATGCACTATCTTTTATCTCAGAGTACTCAAGCCATGGAAATTTTTTAAACCAGTGATAGTGAAACCTACGTTCTTGCATGCCATCAATAGTTAGTGGATAATCTCATAGTTTAGGCTTATAAGGTCCCATTTTGATGTACTCCCTTCTAATATCATCACATTGATTTACTGAATATGTCCCTATTTGATGACGTAATCCAGGATCACGCTCCAGATAAGTATTTCTAGTTTCTTCAACTTCAACCCTTTCAAACTTGGAAGTATGTTGCTCACTGGAATCTTGAGCATTAACTTGACATGGAGATAAAGACTTGGAGGATGATTGATTTTCACCTACTCTCTTAAAAAAAGAAAGTAGAGTTTTTCTTGGTTTATTTAACATTGAATCTGTAATAAAATACATTGAAAATTTAGTATTTTTTTATAAAAAAATTGACAAAATCGCAAGTTAAAAGCTAATTAAAAAAGTCAGCATTCAAATTAATTGTTTTACTATTTTATTCACTCATTCTTTCATGCCATCATTATTTTATAATTCCAAGAAGATGAATCAGCACCTTTCACAGTTCCACTTTATATGCTATCATCACCGTTTGTCACATTCTATTATTTTATAATTTTAAAAAGATGAATCACAGTTCACAAAATCAACAACTTCCAGTCTTCCACAATTCCACTTCGTGTGCCAACCATCATTATCATAAAACCATATTATATTCTGTAAACTAAAGTTAAAAAGGCAAAGTGCTTTGTACCAGGGGCCGCATCAAGAGACTGGGCATTCGTCGTCAGCTCGGCGGTGAGAGATTCAACTTGCGTGTGCGGGCCTTGCGGCAGTGACTCGGCGTCACTCATGAGGGAGCGGTTGGGCGTCAATTCGAGCATAGGAGACTGGGTATTTAGCAGCAGTAAGACACTTGAGCAATTGAATTTTGGTGAATTTCAAATTCGGATTTTAGTTAGATACTGGTAAGTTTTATGAATTGTGATTTGGGGAAAATAAAGATTCCTGTAATTATTGGGTTTGTTTTATTTTTTATAAATATTAATAAAAGTAAATTTATAAATTATAAATAATTTTTTTTTCAAAAAGATTACCCAAGCTGTAGCCCGGGTTAGCCTTCCTTGAGCTTCGCCTCTGCCTCCACAGTCGTTGTCTACTTCCCTTGATCTTTGGGACGGTTGTTCCTTTGTGTGGTCACATCATGATAACAAGCGAACTTACTCTAATACCAGCCGACGATGAGGAAACATTAAAAGGCTATTAGATAATAGAAACTAGGTTTTTAAATAATAAGTTTTATTGCGAATAATTTGAACAAACAAAATTGGAGTATTGAACAACTTTTATAGAAGCATATTCTAGTTATTTTAGTTAATTTTTAATTGAATAGGGAATTAATTAATATACATATTTTACCCTTTATTATATATTTGCTAGTTATTTTAATTTCTTATTTTTAATTAATTGTATTATTTTATTGAATAGGAAATTAATTGGAGATTGTGGATAAAAAGGGCATGAAGAAGTTCAAATTGAGAAGGAATAAAGATTAAATTGGAAGACAAAATACAATCAAGAATTGATAGAACTGAGTGGAAGAAATCAAAGCAATTAATCCAATTGAGAAATGTTGAATAATTAAAAGATTTAATTTTTCCAATTGGCAATTGGAGTGCACTTGCATGGCATTGCAAAAGTGGAAAGCAATTTAAATGGGCCCGCAACTAACTTTCAAAAGTTGGAATTAATGGCTTTTGGTGGCGTTAAATTGAAAAAGGATTTCAATTAGAATTGAAAAAGGATTTCTTTAGAATTGTTGGAGAAGAATTCGGTCAACTAGCATTATAAAAGGAGAGCCGCCAGAGAGCGAGAGAAAGGGAGGAGAATCGGCAGCAAGAGGATTTGAGGAACCAGCAGCCACAAGAAGGAAAAGCAAGGGAGACCGAAAAGGAATTGAAGAAAAAGGCAGCCGCTTGAATTAATCTCCATGATTGATTTTGTCAATTCTCTTATTTCCAATTCAATTATGTTGGGCTAGATTTTTATTTTGTTGAGGGTAAATTCAAAACCCTAAACATGCTATGCAATTAATTTTTAATTTCTATCATTTAATTTATTTAATTGAGATTGTTTAAGTTTTTCTATAATTAATGTTTATGATTTTATTCCCGTCTTGTTTGAGTGGCCAATTAGATAAGACATGAATAAATTCTATTGCTAGATTAAAATTCTTGATCCATAATTATCTTGAAATTTTAATCATAAGTAGCAGGTTGGAATCAATGATTTCAATTGGAGAACATAACTTAGGTTAAATAATCCGAGCTTGTGTGTTTATTGCCTAGATCAACCTAATATCTTTCTATGTTTAATGCTTCCATTATCTTAAATTTAAAGAGCTTGTTTTAAATTATTTAATGGTTAGAGATTAGGTGAAGAGCTTGTTTTGCCTAACGACACACTAAGGAAAGATTGAGACTAACAGAGCTTATTGTTGTCTACGGTTGATAGTTTCAATATAACTTGATGATAGAATTGATATATTATGTGCATGTTTGGTGGTGGCGAATGATCCTTTAACCAAAGTTTTCATCATTATTATTTCTCTCTCCTTTAATTAGAGTTTTTATTAAATTCTTGTTCGTAGTTTTAATTTCTTTATTTCTTACTATTTAGTTAAAAATTCATAAACCCCCTTTTTATTTATAATTGTCATTTTCTTTAGTTAGATTAATTTCTATTATTACTACAATTATTTCATTTTAAATCTTGCTTTAGAGTTGATAATAAATATAACTAGCATAGTCTCTGTGAGATTGATCTTTACTCGCTCTGTACTAATTATTTATATTAGTGGTAAGGTTTTAAATTTGGTGCACCTTAACGACACTACCAAATTTTTTGCTCAACCACAGGGCAGGATAGCGTAGACTGTTCTGCATTTGGTTCAACTTATTGCAAGCTTTGAAACGATATACTATACATTCAAAACGAAACGGATATCTGTATCCTAAGTTATGACGTTCGGAAGATACCCTACTCATTCTATGCAACCATCCTACATCAACTTGCCTTTGCTATGTATCTTCGAGCAGCTTGAATGGCTTGAAGATTTGTGGTAAGCTTTTTCACTTCTTGTTGGAGAATAGTCACAAACCTCACCTGTTGTTTCACTTATTCATAAGCAGCAAAGGAGTTCAGTTGCCCAAGAAGAGGGGAAGCGATCGCATCCGCCATTCTGACAAGGAAAAGGAGAAATAATTTGATAAGATGTTAAGTGTGCTTTTGTTACGAAAATACCAAATCAAAGGAGCAGTTGCATTCTTCTTACATTGCATGAAAAAATTAATAGTTATCCTCCCCCACCCCACACATCAATAGTTTTACCATCTTTAATTTCTATGATTCGACTCCACAACTATGGTACATAATTGTAAATATTCTAAAATTACTTTGTATTGGTCGGGCCAGTGCCATGTAAAACAAAAACAAAAACTCAAAAGAAAAAAAAAACCAAAAGTTGTAAAAAGCATGCCTCACGGATAATTTACTTATAGTTAAATTTCGTCCCACACCCTTATTAGATTGAAATACTTCAATTTACCCTCCAAAAGTATGAAAACTTCAATTTACCTGTCAAATACCGTTATTTTTAATAGTTAACTGATGTTGACTTGAAAAATACGAGAATGCCCCTAACCCTAACTAATTAACAGTTTCGTGGAGTTAACAGGAATAATTTTATTTCACCCCTTAAGGTCTATTATATTTCAAGTTAGATGACAAAAAAATTATTAATAAAAACTCCCTATAGATAAAAAAAAAAAGTAAAAAAAACCATTAAAATATTAATTTAACTTTTACTTATATCTTAATCTATAAAACAAGTATGATAATCACAAATTTATTTTATGATATCACCACAATGAAAATTTAAAAAATAATTTTTACCCTTTCTTGAATTTAAATATCTTAGGAATATAAATATTTAATTAATTAGTTGACTTTTACCATCCAAAATACCATGTTACCTTTCAAAGTATCTAAAAGACAAATTAACGCACAAAATTTATTGACATTCCATTAATAATGTAATTTGATGGGTTAAAAATTAAAAAATATATAAAATTTAGAGAAATTCAAGGACTGAAGCCTTAACCCCTATTTCTAATCCCAAATTTTATCAGTTTCTTTCTTATTAATATCATTTGTTATAATTTTAATCTTATTTTTTTATAATAATTCTTTTTATTGAAAGCCAATTTAGTATTTTTTCCCCAAACATCAAATTAAGGGGTACAATAGTAAAATAATTAATAATTTTTAATATTTCATTATATCCAATATATATCATTTTCATAGAATAATATTTATCATTTTTTCAGTATTCTTAGGAATCTTGAATAGTAACTCCTTTTTAATTTATGATTAAAATGTTAAAAAACAAAAAGTTATAATCTTTTAAAATTTGAAACGAGTTATTGCAAAAATAATAATAATAATAATAATTTTATTCCTTATTTGAGCTTTGAAATATAATAAATTACCAACAATGGCATCCACTACAATTTATCCTTAATTAAAATTTAAAATTGCAATCTATTTTTTTGTTTTACAAATTATTTTTTCTTTTATTCTTGGTCTTCTTTTGTTTCCTTATTTCTTTGTCTTGTACTCTTTTTTTTTTTTAACCTCTGTTCCATCTTTGAGGCTTTATCTTAATTCTTTGCATTAATTCTATTAAGACTATCCTTGATAATTCTATTACGGTACAACACAAATTTCTACCATCACATAATATTAGAGAGATATATATTATATCCTTATTAATTAGAAGATAATTTTACTCCTATTCAGTTTAATTAAGAGGAAAATCGAGAGACATATCTACTTTATTCTTATTAATAAAGAGATAATTTTATCCCTATCTAATTTAATTGAGAAGAAAATTGACAATAACCCATGCACTCAAGCCAACTTTAAGTGCTTGGATGCATGGGTTGTAATGTTTTTTATTTAAAGGCTCAGGCTATGTTGGCTATGTTGGATCAACTCCAACATAGAACCAACTAATATCAGCCGTGTGATTTTAATCACTCTGTCCAACCGTCACGATTACACTCAGTGGATAAACATTCTACATAGTCCACAAACATGAAGAGTAAAGGATTGATTGCGTATGTATCCCCTCAAGTTCTCAACAACTTTTTCTTTAAAACACAATTTTAAAGCTAATCTGTAGATCTCTCCGAAAACTTTTCCTCTCCAAACTCATCTCTTCCTCACCGAATCTTCGGAGGCAAAAATCTTTCTTGCCTTCTCCAGTGGATTCTTGATTTCTTTTTTTTTTTTTTGGTTGCACCCACCTCTTCCTTATGATTTGAGGATGTGTGTCTTGTTCTGGCCTTCTTCACCTTAAGGTGGTTTTTCTAGTTCAATTTTCTCCTCCTTTGGTTTTGAGGATGGCTGCTATGCGTCCATTCAGATCTTGATCTGTGATGGTAATAATGTACCAGTTATAGTGATAATGTTGGTTTAATTTCTATTTTCCAGTACATAACCCTTTAACATCTCTGTCAAATGCAATGAACCGATCACAACCATTCATAATTAACCAAAAAAAAAAACACACAAAGAACAATCACAACGACGATTTGTTTTGATCATCCCTGCTTTTTCTTAGCATAGCTCTTGGAATGAAAATTAATAAAAAGTGTCAAAAGGGAAGCATTAAACACAGCATTGAAGCACCAACCCAAGATCCCAGAGCATACAAATCCCGCAAAATGATAATACAGCATCAAAACTGAAACAACAAAACTAAACACGAACTGAACAATCTGACATATAATGTTGGGATAACCTGAGGGGTATTTTGGGCATATAATGTTGTCCGAGCTTAAATTTTTGTTAAAAATAAATAATAATAATAATAATAATAAATTATTTTCTCATGTCAATTTAAAACTCCGAGTGTGTTTCCAACAATTGCTTTTCTTTTTCTATTTTGGGATTTTGAATCATATTTTTTTTAATTCAATAATGGCCTCTTCAATTATAAAATATGGTAAAAGGGCATGGGTGTAGTGTCTAGGCCTCCGCGACAACGGCATCTTTGGACGTGGGTTTCATCAGTTTCCTTTTGGCTATTTCTGCTCAATCAAACTTGTGGATTTCGTGCACTCAACGTGGAACCCTTTTGAATGGACGTAATGGTTTTGGTGGGATCACCCAAGCTGAAGAAGCATGGAACTGGGACCAATTTGTGGGCAAAAATTTAGGCATAAAATTTACAAATCGAAGTCGAGTAAGATTTAAGTAAAATTGAGTTGACATCTTGTATGGTGAAGTACATCGAGTAAGGATTTTATACAATCGGTCTAGAAAGTATAACTAAAATTTGGTAAGAATTTCGAAGGGCATAATTTTTAAGATACAACGTTAAGAGTATTTAGTAGACACTTATAATATTACTTGAATTGATTTAATCTCATACTCAAATATAAAAAATTTAAAATATACTCTTATAATATTACTTGTATTGCTTTAATCTCATACTCTAATATAAAAAATTTAAAATTTCTTTACTAATTTTATCGAAAGTATTATTTGACAATCCTATTTATTACATCATATCAACATTTATATTATAATTGCCACTAATACTAAAAGCCGATCTCATAATTAAAAGCTAAACAAAAACTCGAGTACAATCTAGTAATTAAAAGCGCTATGGTTTTTTGGCATTACAAGATGATTCAAACTTGAACTTGCCATCAAAAGTGTATCAAAACAGTCACAAAACACTCTGTTTGACAAATCTGCAGTAGAATTTGCACAATTTAACTGGGTTACAGAGAGTGAATAAGATTCCAAAGCAACAGACGATTATTATTATTAAGAAAACAATTCATCGCTAGAACAAAATTAACTTTTCTAACTTACTAGAATTTAACTGGAGAAAATAGGAATATACGACGTTGTATCACATATAGTATTTAGACATCAAGAAAAGAATCCCTCTATCAGTGAACTATACTTGCCAGGAAACACGGTGAAATACCACCACCTCCCTACAAGTTCTTAGATGTCTCAAAGAGTTTGATGCGGATTTCCGTGTTGTATCTCTTCAACAGGCAGCAAAATTGGGCTATTGACTGATAAGAATATGTGTTGATGATGACAGTTTGAATTAGTTAAGTTAGTTATAGTGACGTGGCAGTCCAGTCAGCAAATCATTTGTTAGCTTGTTTAAGTTTGTTATTCTGTTTCTTAGGAAGTTAACAAACACGTGAAAATGATGTATGTGTTAAAAAGATTCTGAGAAGCAGTATATAAACTTGTAATCTCATTCTGTTAGTAAGTCAATAAAAAACAAATTCTCTTTAATGAATTTTCTCTCACTTTCACTTGAATTTTCTCTGTAAACAAACACTCCAAAGCAGCTGATCAATTTCTAATTTGGTATCAGAGCCTTGAATAATTTCTAGTTCATGGCTTCTTCAAGTCTTAGTACAAATGTTTCTTCCGCAATTTCAACATTTACTTTCGCAACTCCACTCAAGCTTGACAGATCAAATTACACTATATGGAAGTCTCAGATCCTCTCAGCCATTCGAGCAAATGATCTGGAAGGATTCCTTGATGGATCACGTACCTGTCCAAATCAGCTGCTGCCTGGTGAACCAACAAGCACAGAGGCTGCAATCATCTCAGAAAATTCTGCTTACACTGCTTGGAAAAGACAAGATCAGATGATCCTGAGCTGGCTTTTATCTTCAATCAGTGTGGAGATCTTGAGTATTGTGGTAAATTCTAAAACCTCTTGAGAACTTTGGATGAGTTTAGAGGAACAATTTGGATTTGAAACAGTAGCTAAGAAAGTGCATTTAAAGATGTTGCTAAATAACCTTAAGAAAGGATCCATGACAATCACTGAATACTTCTGTAAACTAAGGTCAGTAACTGATGAATTAGCAATGGCTGGAAGTCCAGTTAGTTCTCTTGACTTCGTTACACATTTGATCTCAGGTCTAGGACAGCCTTATTATCCTATTGTGGTCTATATTGAGGCAAATGTTCTTAAAATGAGCATCAATGAAGCTTATTCTATGTTGCTATCTCATGAAGCTAGACTTGAGAGTAATCATTCGAGTGCAGCTAAGGAAACTAAGTTGAATTTTAATGCTAATATGGCTCAAACTGGTAATAATCAGAAGAAGTTAGGAAATAATGCTAATTGGAATACCAACAACCAGGGAAATTGGAATGGAAATTTTGTGAATAGAAATGGGAATGGTAACTTTAACAATAGAGGAGGTTATGGATCTGGCAGAGGTGGCTTTATGGAACAAAACTCAGGGAGAGGCTGGTTTGGAAATCAAGGAAGAGGAGGTGGCTCTAATGGAAATACTGGTGGATTTGCTGGAAATGGTGGTTTTAATGGTGGAAATCTGGGATTCTCTGGTGGCTTTGGTAGAGGAGGTGGCAGAGGACACATTACCTGCCAAATTTGCTTTAAACCAAATCATTCAGCTGTTGATTGTAAGAACAGATTTAATAGAAATTTTATTCCACATTCACAAATGCAGAATCAAGGGCCGAGAGCTGCTTATATGACTACCTCAGAAGGAGTTGCTGACCAGGGGTGGTATCTAGACAGTGGAGCCACTCATCATCTCACCAACAATGTGCAAAATCTGGTTGAAGGTAATCCTTATAATGGCACTCAATTATTGTTTGTTGGAAATGGTCAAGGTCTCACTATCACACATATTGGCTGCACTTATCTTTCCACTTCTTTTGGCACACATTTATCCTTAACCAATACTTTGTGTGTTCCTAAAATAACCAAAAACCTCATCAATATATCTAAGCTTCTTTTAGATAATAACATAATCATTGAATTTTTTTCCACCATGTGCTTTATTAAGGACAAGAAGGAGGGAACTTTACTGGCACAGGGGATTGTTGAAGGTGGTCTTTACAAGCTACTGTCACTTGATGTCTCATTTCTTCACTCTATAGTCTATAATTCCAATCTCTCTAAACCGAGTTCCATGTTGTCATTTTGTTTTGATAATAAAGTTGTAAACTCTCTCCAAGAGTCAAACAATTATGTGTCAAAATTGAATAATGAAGATACTTCTGAAGTTTTTTCATGTTCTGTCTCTGGAAATTCTTCTAGAGTTGGAAAAATATCAGTTCAGTTGTTGCATAATAGATATGGTCATCCAAATAAACATGCTTTGCAAACAATTGTGAAAAATCTTCCCTCACATTGTCTCTCGAACCAAGTTATTAGTTTTTGTGATGCTTGTCAATATGGCAAAATGCATCAGCTTCATTTTTCTGTTACTACTATTAAAACAAAAGCCCCACTTGAACTCTTATACACAGATTTATGGGGACCAGCCCCTGAATTTTCAATGAATGGATACAGATATTACATCTCATTTGTGGATGATTTTACACGTTATTCTTGGATCTTTCCTCTCACAGCAAAGTCAGAAGCCTTAGAAACCTTCAAACACTTCAAACTTCTTGTTGAAAAGCAGTTTTCTTTACCTGTCAAAACATTACAGTCAGATATGGGGGGTGAGTTTTTAGCCTTTAAAACCTTTCTTCAGCAAGAGGGTATATGTTTTAGGCATAGCTGTCCATACACACACCATCAAAATGGTGTTGTTGAGAGGAAACACAGGCACATTGTTGAAACAGGCTTAACACTTCTAGCTCAATCTCAGTTGCCTCTTTCTTTTTGGTGGGAAGCTTTTCATACTGCCTCCTTTCTGATCAACAGGATGCCCACATCAGTTCTAAAAAATCTATCTCCATTTCAGAAACTACACAATCAACTACCTGACTACCAATTTCCTAAAGTGTTTGGTTGCTCCTGTTTTCCATTTCTCAGGCCTTATAACCAGCATAAACTCAACTTTTATACCCAAAAATGCATCTTCATTGGTTACAGTCCACTTCATAAAGGTTATAAGTGTTTAGATCCCTCTAGTAAAGTGTTCATTGCTAGGCATGTTATCTTCAATGAAACTGAGTTTCCTTACAAAGATTTATTTTCCAAACACTCAACCTCAAAAGTCTCAGATGTTACTGGCTTCTCTTCACCAGTACAACTCTCTTTCCTTCAGAATTCTGCTCATGTTGACAGTAGCAATGTAGAGTCACCATCTACTAATCTTCCTCCAGCAATGTCTCCTTCATCAAGTTCCAGCTCAATACAGACCTCTTCTTTTTCCCTTCCTTCAGCTGAACCAACTCACTCTTCATCATTACCATCTCACCATATGATTACCAGAGCTAAAGCTGGTATTTTCAAACCCAAGTCCTATCTAGCAGCTACTGCAGATCTTGAACCAGCTAGTGTTAAAAGTGCCTTGCAAGATCCCAAGTGGTTTCCTGCTATGAAGGAGGAATTTGATGCCCTTCAACGAAATCAAACCTGGACTTTGGTACCCTCTGAAAGTGCTGCTAAAGTAGTTGGCAACAAATGGGTATATAGGGTAAAATATAATCCTGATGGGAGCATTTCTAAGTACAAAGCCAGGTTGGTTGCCAAGGGTTACCATCAAACTCAAGGGGTGGATTTCTTTGAAACCTTCAGCCCAGTTGTGAAACCTTGCACAGTCAGGGTTGTTTTAAGTCTAGCAGTAATGCATCATTGGCAGATTCAGCAGCTGGATGTCAATAATGCTTTTCTAAATGGTGTGCTAGAAGAAGATGTGTTCATGCATCAGCCACAAGGTTTTATAGACTCTGCACATCCATCTTATGTTTGCAAATTAAACAAAGCATTATATGGACTCAAACAAGCTCCTAGAGCTTGGTATGAGAGGTTAAAAAGTTCCTTACTCCATAAGGGATTTCAATCTTCAAAGTCTGACACCTCTCTGTTCCTTCAACATTTTGGGCATGATATTGTGCTCATTCTTATATATGTTGATGACATTTTAGTCACTGGTTCTAATTCTCACCATATTGGGGCTGTCATTCAATACCTCCATTCTGAATTTGCTCTTAAGGATTTGGGAGAGTTTAACTACTTTCTTGGCATTGAAGTGACACCTTCAGTTCAAGGGTTGCATCTATCTCAAACCAAATACATTGGTGATATCCTTAGCAAAGCTAATATGCTTGATAGCAAAGGTTTTAACACTCCTATGAGTCCAGGTGATAAGCTTAAAAAGAACAGTGGTGCAGCTCTTGATAATCCTTCATTGTACAGAAGTATTGTGGGTTCTCTTCAATATGTGTTGCTGACAAGGCCTGACATAGCTTACCCTGTCAACAAGCTCAGTCAATTTCTGGCTCATCCAACCATTTCTCACTGGCAAGCTTGTAAAAGGGTTCTTCGATATCTACAATCCACTTCATACTTTGGCATTCAGTTTTTCAATTCAGGTTCTGTGACTTTAACAGCATTTTCTGATGCTGATTGGGCAGCAGATCCAGATGATCGTAAGTCCACTGGAGGGTATTGTGTATTCTTCGGCTCCAACATTATTTCTTGGTCCTCTAAGAAACAAACAATTGTTTCCCGTTCCTCAGCAGAGTCTGAATATCGAGCTCTTGCTTCAGCAACCTCTGAAATTCTTTGGCTCACTTATTTGCTTCAAGAACTGAGGATTCAACTAGATCATAGTCCTGTTCTGTATTGTGATAATCAAAGTGCTGAGGCCTTAGCTAGCAATCCCAAGTATCACTCTCGTACAAAGCACATTGAGTTGGATCTTCATTTCATCAGAGAGCACGTTGCAAAGAAACAACTCACTGTCAGTCATGTTTCCAGCTCAGAACAAGTTGCAGACATTCTCACCAAGCCCCTCTCTTTTGATCAGTTTGCTTATCTTCGTACCAAGCTTAATGTTCTTCCCAGAACTTAAGCTTGAGGGGGGATGATAAGAATATGTGTTGATGATGACAGTTTGAATTAGTTAAGTTAGTTATAGTGACGTGGCAGTCCAGTCAGCAAATCATTTGTTAGCTTGTTTAAGTTTGTTATTCTGTTTCTTAGGAAGTTAACAAACACGTGAAAATGATGTATGTGTTAAGAAGATTCTGGGAAGCAGTATATAAACTTGTAATCTCATTCTGTTAGTAAGTCAATAAAAAACAAATTCTCTTTAATGAATTTTCTCTCACTTTCACTTGAATTTTCTCTGTAAACAAACACTCCAAAGCAGCTGATCAATTTCTAATTTTGACTAGGATTAACTCCCAAGAAATTTATGCGGTCACCTTCTTCCGGACTATGGCATTCTTTGATATCAACCACCTTGGGGACTTTTGAGTTGAGCCATTGACATCCTGAGATGGCCTGTTGTAAGCCTTCTTCAAAAGGTCATCTGACTGAAGTAGCGGATCCGCTTCCACTCCTAACCAAGCAAGCCTTGATCTTTCTCCTAATTGGACATTCAGAACCCTGCATGGAATCCATCTGAGAAGTTGAACAATAGACAAAGTCCAACACGTATAGGCAGTAAAGAAGAATCTGGACAGCAATTACTGATTGTTTACGCACAGGGCTGAACAAATGGGTTAATTAAGGCACTGAAAATTTGGAACCATATTCACCACTTGTATTTCTTTAGAAAACTACCTCAGAGTTCAGTTAATTTAAAACCATCCTTACGTATTTAACTGTAAAACTAGAGAAATTGTACTACCGTAGCGGAGTCTTGCTATTGTTAAGGATCTGGACTTGGAAAGGATGCAAGTTGATTAAGTAAAGAAAAATTGAAACCGCACTAACATCATATCAGACAAATAAACAGGTTCCCCAGTCAAAGTTTAACAAACAAAACATTAAAACAAGGGTAATTTGGTACGACCAGATTAGTCTATCAATGTATATAGAGAGGGAGAGACCTCAAAGCAGTGCTTAAGAACAGTGCTACTCCAATAACATCAAAATGGTTGATGACTGCTCTATCAAATTCATAAAGTAGCTGATATCTCATGTTTGCATATAGTCCAAGGAAAGCACCATAACCAAGCGCGAAAGTACTCACAGATGGGATTGTCACAGATAACCTGTCAGACATTAAAGGTGGCCCAAATTTAACAAATGCTAAACTGGCTCAGAAAGTAAACAGAACAATCTTCTAAGTTTTCTTTATTTATAATGAATAAGTGAATGAGGAATGAAAAGGAAGTTTTGCAACCATGTTTACCGGTCCTTTTTACCAGCAAGATAGTTAAACAAAGAACCTTGCACTGCTCCTGCACTTAATCCCACCATACACAACTCTGCAGCCTTGTAAAAAAGGGAGTGGATTCGCTTTTGCAAGTCAAATTCTCGAAATGGGTAACTCCGTTCAAATATATTGTTTGGGAGCTTTTGTAATGTATTTTGCTAGTCAAACCGGAAGGTGTTTCCATAAGAACGACGAGGAGCAAGCGACCAAACAACAAAATTACATGCTGTTACTGTGAGCACATTTATTAGGGCAAGATCCCATTCTTGCTTTATCCCATCACGACAGAAACAAACATTTATTAGCTTAATATATAAGATGAAAATAAAAAGGAAGGGGAGAGTTCCTTTGTGATGAGAGAAAAAACACACCTCTCCTTACGATTCTCCAACTCCCACGAAACAGTGCAACCAATTGTGGCAGCCTGCTCGAGTATAAGTTTATACAAAAAAGCAGGATCTGCGAGCATTCTGTGGCAACAGCAGTCGCTACATAAGAAATCTGATGAGAGATCCAACATCTTTAAACCAATCAAACATCACCGAACCATTGGAAAGTGTATACTTATAATTTTTTTTTCCCCCAAAAACTTTGTCCAAGATAAATGAATGTATAAATTTCTTCTACTAGTCTAAGCTTTAACTGTTTTTAACTCCAAACTTCTAAATCCAACACAGATTCAAAACAGCCAAGATTAATGAGCGACAAAGCGATAAAAACACAAATCCCAAAGCAATCAAAAAGCAAAACCCAACAAAATTAACTTTACTAACGTATTATAATTTAACTGGAGATAAATTGGAATACACGATGTTGTATCACATACGGTATTTAGACATCAAGAAAAGAACCCCTCTATCTGTGAACTATACTTGCCAGGAAATTAACACCAGGCGAATACCACCCCCTCCTACTATTTATTAGGTATGTCAGAGTTTGAAGCAAGATTGGGCAATTGACTACATTAACTCCAAGAAATTCAGAGGGCGCTAATTAAATAGTTATTCTTATCTGGAAAATCTAAATGACAGTCATGCATCAAAGGCGTCAAAGTTTGGCTACAAAGCAGCCTGGAAAAGGCTTTACCCTCTGAATGAGAGCATGAATTCGAAAAATATGATGAATGAAGAAACAAAGGCATAATATCACAAGAAGTAAAACTTTTCCCCAGAGATCTGTTTCGGTTTGTGCTAAAGCCAATGGAAACCGATGGAAATGAATTTCTACGAATTAGACATATCAGCCAAAACAGGTACTCTGTACAAGCAAAGTAAGAGAGAGTTACAAAAAAATTTAAATTGATATATGATAATTAAAATTTCAGTCACCACATAATTAATAGAAAACTTTGTATACAATGATTTATTGCATATTAAGATTGTATAGCTAAATTTTAATTGCTATACAAAATATAATATTAGCATTGAGAGACCGCACCAAAACGTACCTAATTGAATGTGCCTTTTCACAGCCATTGTACAAGCTTTGAAGCATTACCACAAATGCTTTTTCAAACCCGTGAACATGATGCACCCGAGAGATGCAAGATATGAAATTGTTACTACAGCCAGCATTGAAACATTTGTTAAGAAAGGAAGTTCATGAAAATATGCCTTAACAATCATTAGCTCCTCAACATCACAGAGATCTTCAATTAAGATAGAACAGATCCGGCCAACACTATTCCTTCTACTGCTCTTTTGCTTTAGAGAACGCTTCAATTACGGAATGCGTGTAAGGCTTTCTTGTTCAAGGTCTAGCGATCAAACCTTGCACAATAACAACAGAGGTAGTAGTTCCATCGCCAGCCTAATCCTTGGACTTCCCAACGTTCTCCACGAGTAGGAAATCAAACTAAAAAATAAGAATGAGTTTGAAAAACTGTTTATGGCCCTAAAGAACTTGAAAATCAGAAATGATTAAGAATGAGTGACTAAACATTTTAATCGATTAAACATACAAAACTTGTAAACCCAATATTGAAGTACTCTGAATGAATGTGCAATTGCACAAGCTGGTGACAACTGACTTTACTGCAAAGGCTCTTTCAAACCCTTGGAGATGATAACCTGATAACACAAAGAAACACATTGAATATTAAAGGATATTCTGACAACGCAAATTTGTGCAAACTATGAAGTGTGGTTACCTGCATAATAGTGTCAACACCAAATTCCTGCCTCCATTGACGCATATGATAATATTAGCACAATTCAATATGTTTATATAGGATAAATGATTCCAAGAATGAAACAAGATAGAAATGATGATCTTAGCACCTTAATATCATGCAATAATAATCATCATATCTTTCAGGCAGCTATCCATCCTCAATTGAAACAGAGCAGACCCGGCCATCACTTCCTTCTTCAAAGTCCAGCAACCAAACGTTGCACAATAATTATTGTGCGCGGAATGCGGAATCAAGCGCACCAAATAATTATAGAAAAAATAAAGGACACAAGAATTACGTGGTTCAGTAATTAAACCTACATCCACGGAGGCAAGAAAGAATAATTGTTTATTTATCAATTAATAGAGTACAATATTTGAGTAACGAATCTCACTTCCCAGAAACCCAAAATATACCCAGTACTCTCACACTCTGCAGGAAAGATAAATTCCCCAGACACACTTCTCTCACTTCTCTCAAAAGCTTAGAAACTTATAAGCTTAACAACTTTGGGATGGTTTTGAAATGAAGAAATGCTCTCTATTTATAGGCTTGAAGCTAGTACTATTCCACCTAACCCAAGTACTATTTCACCTAACCCAAGCACTATTCCACCTAACCCATGCAAATATGTCAATGGTGTCCATTTGGCAAATTTGACAAATTTGCCAACTTTCCATTTTTTCTTCAAATGTTTGGTAGCTCTTTGAAAAATTGCCACATGCATGACTTTTCAACAATTCTCCACCTCGGCGAAAATTTTTCCAAATTTGAGCTGACTACCAACCAATCATCATCCCCAAAGTGGCTGTATCTCTGTGACTGCCTACGTACCCAAAATTTGGGATCAAGCCAACCGTAGTTCAAAATTCCCGAAGGACATATCTTAACACAATCGAAGGATTTGAATTAATTTCAAGCAATGTTGAAACTTAACTCCAGAAACTACCTTCGTCAACATATCTGATGGATTATCTTTGGTATCGATCTTTCTCAACAACACAACACCGCTCTCGATAATCTCTCTCACATAATGATATTTCACATCGATGTGCTTCGTCCGAGCGTGATATGTTTGATTTTTCGCAAGGAATATCGCACTTTGATTATCACAGAAGACCGCAATGTTCTCCTGGATTACTCCCAAATCACCTAACAAACCTTTCAACCAGATAGCTTCTTTTACAGCTTCAGTTGCTGCCATATACTCTGCTTCCGTAGTGGACAGAGCAATTGTCGATTGTAGAATCGACCTCCAGCTAACCGAACCTCCACCCAATGTGAATACGTAGCCCGTTGTTGATCTTCGCTTGTCAAGGTCTCCAGCGAAATCAGAATCACAATATCCAACACATTGTTGACCACAATCCTTCTTGAACAATGACCCAACATCAACTGTCCCATACAGATATCGGAGAATCCACTTTACCGCAAGCCATTGATTTTACCCGGATTGTGCATGTATCTACTAACCATACTCACTGCTTGAGATATATCAGGCCTTGTGCATACCATAGCATACATAAGACTACCCACAGCACTAGCATATGGAACACAAGCCATGTAATCGCGCTCCTCTTGAGATCTAGGACATGAAGAAAAGCTTAATTTGAAATGAGGAGCTAGAGGTGTACATACCGGTTTAGATTTGTCATCCATACCGAATCTTTCTAGCACTTTCTTCAAATAAGACTTTTGAGTCAACCATACGCTCTCATTCTTCTTGTCTCTACGAATCTCCATCCCAAGTATTCTCTGTCCATCACCCAAGTCTTTCATCTCAAACTCAGAAGCCAGTTGCTTCTTTAATCTTTCGATCTCATCTCTATTCTTCGAAGCTATAAGCATATCATCGACATAGAGTAACAAATAGATGAAAGCTCCATCTGGTAGTCTTCTAAAATAAACACAATGATCGTGTTCACTTCTGGTGAATTTCTGCCCTTGTATAAATTGATCAAATCTTTTGTACCACTGCCTTGGCGATTGCTTCAGTCCGTACAAAGATTTAATCAACCTACACACATGATTCTCTTTTCTAGCAACTTTGAAACTACAAGGCTGAATCATATAGATTTCCTCCTCCAAATCTCCATGTAAGAACGCCGTCTTAACATCCAATTGAGCCAACTCTAACTCATATTCTGCAACTAAGGCAAGTAGGATACGAATGGAAGTATGTTTTACAACTGGAGAGAAAACTTCATTGTAGTCAATACCTTCCTTTTGAGCAAAACCTTTTGCCACGAGCCTTGCCTTGTATCGAGGAGTTGTTTGATTCGGAGATCCTTGCTTTTTGGTGTAGACCCATTTATTGCCAATAGCCCTTTTCCCTTTTGGTAACTTTACAAGTTCCCAAGTCTGGTTTTGATGGAGAGATTTCATCTCTTCCTCCATGGCTAACTTCCACTGATCACTTTCATTGCTGCGTAATGCTTCACCGAAAGTGTTGGGGATGTCATCATCAATAACTAGAAGTGCATAGGCTACCACCATATCTTTAGTAAGCCATTCGGGTTTCTTTATCTCTCTTCTTGGCCTCCTTGTTGCTATAAAATCATCATTATCTACATCATCAATTGTTTCTTCATTTTGTGGGACATCAGAAGAAACAACTTCTTCTTCAACTCTAGGTGTCACCTCCATAGTTGAACTCTTCTTTGATGTAGAACTAACTGGTACATATGGAGTTGCATCAAACTCCACCCGCTGCAATACCTATTTGGTCTTGTTCTCCACCTGCTGAGAACTTGAAGCTTTCATCATTGAAGCTTCATCAAATGTGACATCTCTGCTACACACAAACTTTTTATCTTCGAGATCCCAAAGCTTGAAGCCCTTTACTCCACCTTTGAATCCCACAAAGATAGCTTTTCTAGCACGAGGATCCAGTTTACCATCTTTGACATGATAATAAGCTGGACACCCGAATATACGAAGGGAATCATAGTCTTGTGCATGCTTTCCAAACCACATTTTCATAGGAGTTTTACCTCCAATTGCAGCAGAAGGCAACCAGTTTACCAAGTGACTTGCGTAGCTCACAGCTTCAGCCCAAAACTTTTTATCTAAACCAGCATTAGATAACATACACCGTACCTTCTCCAGTAAAGTACAATTTAAACACTCAGCCACACCGTTCTGTTGTGGAGTATGTCTCACCGTGAAATGTCTTTTAATACCCTCGTTCTGGTATACTTGCAAGAATGGATCAGAAGTATATTCACCCCCATTATCAGATCGTAATACTTTGATCTTTCTGCCAGTTTGAGTCTCCACCAATTTCTTCCATTTCACGAAAATCACTAGAACCTCATCCTTTGCTAGCATAGTGTACACCCACACACGTCTAGAGAAATCATCAACAAATGTAACAAAATAATGGCTTCCACCAATTGATGCAGTCTTGGTTGGTCCCCATACATCACTATGAACATATTCAAGGATTTCACGAGTATCGTGATTAGCTGTACCAAACTTTACCCTTGTTTTCTTGCCTACTACATAATGCTCACAAAAATTTAATTTACAGGTTTTGGTACCTTTTAAGAATTCATACCTCATCAGAGTTTGCAAAGACTTCTCTCCAGCATGTCCCAGTCGTACATGTCATAGCTTGGTAATGTCATTGTGCGCCTCAACAACATTTGCTTCATCAGTTGTACCTCCCTTCAAATAGTACAGATTGTGACGCCGAACCCCTTGCAGAATCACCATAACCCCATGTGTAAACTTCATTATACCATCTTCAATGGTAACCTTGTAGCCTTTAGCTTCTAAAGCACCCACAGAAATTAGATTTTTCTTTAAAGCTGGAACAAATCTAACCTCTTTGAGTTCTCTGACCATTCCATCAAACATTTTGAGCCAAATTGTTCCTATCCCCATTGTGCGACAAGGTTGATCATTCCCCATCACAACTGCACCAGATTCCAATACGTTGAAATCCGTAAACCATTCCTTAATGGGACACAAATGACAGGTTGCTCCAGTATCAAGTATCCACTCGCTCGAACTAGCCACGTATGCTGCAGGAGTAATACTTAGTGAATAATCAGGTCCCTCATCTTTCCGTGCCATGTTTGCTGCTGCTGGTTTCTTCTCATCTCTCTTTTGAGCCATTGGACAATCTTTCCTCCAATGGCCCTTTTCATGACAAAAGGCACACTCATCTCGAGCTATATTTCTGCTTCTCGATTTGGATCAAGAGTTCTTTCCACCACGCTTCTTCTGTTTCTCTATCGCCCAATCTCTGCTCACTAAAGCTTCAGACGATGCTCGTTCAGAATTTTTATCATTATTCCAAATCTCTAAGCTAGTCAATGCTGTGCAAACATCTTTGAAGACGATCACACTCTTCCCATATATCAAAGTAGTCACAAAATGGCTATATTCCTCTGGTAGTGAGTGTACCAGAATCATAGCCTTGACTTCATCCTTAATATCTTCATCAAGATTCTTCAAATCAGCAAGTAACTTTTCAAATCTTGAAACATGATCGTGCATTGACACCCCAGGCTTCATTCGAAAACCATATATTTGGCTCATTGCATGAAGGCGATTTTCAGGACTTTTCACCAGGTACTTTCCCTCCAATGTACGCCACAAAATTACCGCACACTCCTCATCTTTCACCAAGTATTTCACCTCCTTGGTCAAACAAGATCTGATCTGACCACAAGCTTTTTCATTCATACGATCCCAAATTTCTTCATCATACAAGTGTCTTTTATTTTTCAGAACAACATCGAGATCGATTTGAATAAGGGCATCCATAACTTCGCGCCTCCACATGCCGAAGTTGATTTTCCCATCAAACTTTTCAACATCGATCTTCTGGCCTCCTATAACAGGTGCTGAATAGCGATTTGACAAATCTCGTCTCCCACCTGAAGTGTCTCCTGAAATAGTCTCGGTAGATCTCTCCCCAATTCTGGAAGTTTCACCTTCTACCATTTTCTCAACGAACTATTTCTACTTGAAAAACAGTCTCTATGATGTTAATTTCGCGTGAATAAATGCACCAGGAAAGTTCTCAGGAAACTGGACGGGAACTCGGTCCCAATTAAAAACCAGAATCCTTAGACTCTTATTGCCTTTTTTGACAGAACTTTCCTAGACATGCAAAAATACACACTACTTACAATAGATTGTCTCCCAAGTACAAATGCCCGTCTCCACCGTATTCGTGAACAGTACCGTATACGTGAACAGTACCGTATCCCCCCAAGTACGAACCTTCGGCTCTGATACCACTTGTTGTGCATGGAATGCGGAATCAAGCGCACCAAATAATTATAGAAAAAATAAAGGACACAAGAATTATGTGGTTCGGTAATTAAACCTACATCCACGGAGGCAAGAAAGAATAATTGTTTATTTAACAATTAATAGAGCACAATATTTGAGTAACGAATCTCACTTCCCAAAAACCCAAAATATACCCAGTACTCTCACACTCTACAGGAAAGATAAATTCCCCAGATACACTTCTCTTAAAAGCTTAGAAACTTATAAGCTTAACAATTTTGGGATGGTTTTGAAATGAAGAAATGCTCTCTATTTATAGGCTTGAAGCTAGTACTATTCCACCTAACCCAAGTACTATTTCACCTAACCCAAGCACTATTCCACCTAACCCATGCAAATATGTCAATGGTGTCCATTTGGCAAATTTGACAAATTCGCCAACTTTCCATTTTTTCTTCAAATGTTTGGTAGCTCTTTGAAAAATTGCCACATGCATGACTTTTCAAGAATAACCACAGTGATAATCCTTGGTTACCCCAATGTTCTCCATAAGAGTCTTCAACGTCAACCTAAAAATGAAGTAAAAATGCAATGCAGGTGGAAATGAAAATTCTATAAACTAAATAAAATAAAAAATGCAATGCTTGAGCTTGAGCTTGCTTTAATCATCATAATAATCAAATTTGGATATATCTTTACTTCTCCGTGGTTCAATCATTTACTTCTCTGTGCTTGTTTATTCACAACAAGATATCAATAGAAGAAGATGGAAATGAAATTCTATAAAATAAAGCAAGTGAATTACCAGCAGAACATTTTAGCAATCCTTTGGCTAAACTTGTCATTTTCATAATCTTGCTCTCCTGCATGCATCATTAAAACCAAATTAGATTGGACCTGTGAATTGCTAGTGTAGTTCTGACATTTCCTCGAATCCTTGGTGAACATAATTAAACTCGTATGAAATAAAACAAAGAGGGCTAATGTACTACTAAAAACAATTACACAATTACACAATTACTTTAAAGAATTAATGTCACATAAATTATATAGAAAAAAACACGATTATCATTATACAAGATAAAATTGATAATTTAGTTTTCAACATTACTGCAAATGCATCACAGAGATTTTGTCTCTCAGGAAGTTACACATAACAAATTTTTGTGCATTAAAAAATAAAATACGTTAGGTTTTCTATGATGTTGTATGAAATTTTACAAAAGACTACAAATTTTTTAAAAGAAAATATAGAAATTTGAACATAATACAAATTATTTAATCATATCACTTTTTTTTAATTATTTAATCTTTAGAAAACAAGTTTAACAGATTTAATACCATGATTGATTCTATATAGAATTTTAATTTAAAATATAATTATTTCTATTAATTTCATTGCAAGCAACAACGAAGTAAATTAGAGGAGGAGGAGAAATTACCGGCGAGTGATATCTTACGCCGACACCATGATGTGGGGAATGTGAGATATCTTATGCCAGTTTTCTCCTTTCCCCTCTCTCTAACGGTTTTCCAGAAGAGGACATTCCTCAATACTCAATACCTGCAGCGTCGTCGTTTGAAGGAGGTAATCCGGCAGCACCTTTAATTTGGGGCAATACCAAATCGTCAAGGAAGAAAGACGATTATTTTTATTAATTTCATTGCAAGCAACAATGAAGTAAATCAGAGGAGGAGGAGAAATTACCAGCGAGTGATAGACCACTTGATGTGGGGAATGTGGGATATCTTATACCAGTCTTCTCCTTTCCCCTCTCTATAACGGTTTTCAAGAAGAGGACATCTGTGAATAGTCAATTCCTGCAGTGTCGTCGTCTGAAGAAGGTAATCCGGCAGCACCTTTAAATTGGGGCAATCAGAAATCCACAAAGAAGTAAGACGTGGTATGTCTGTTGTCCTGCGATCTTCTAGAATGGGCAGTTCTTCTAGAAGATCACAAGAACAAATACTCAGTTCCTGCAGTGCCGTCGTTTGAAGAAGGTAATCCGGCAGCGCCTTTAATTTGTTGCAAGAACCAACTGTTAAGGAAGAAAGACGGGGCATGATGGAGATGTTTTCCTTCCTCGTAATCCTGTAATTCCACTCTTCCAGTTCTTTCATTCCGTCAATTTTGAGTGATTTCAATTTGGGGAAGGCAAAAGCTGATGATGACGATGAAGATGGGTCATCCTCACTACTTTCTTATATTCCCAAAAACTCATTACCCACTCTTTTTACACTTTTCAAGTTCTTTAGTTGGAGTTTTTCCAGAGGTAATTTTCCCAAAGGAGGCAAATGCTCACAGTTAACGCACAAGGAAAGTTTTAGTTCCCTTAGATTGGTTAGTGAAGTCAACCATTTGGGAAAAATGTTGCCTCGGTAGGATTCAATCTCTAATTCCTCTACATTCAAAGGCGGTTGTAAGGCTTCCAGAAGTTGTTTATCTTTCTCATTCTTCCTCCTCCCTTCTATGTCTCCACCAAACTGAAGACCCAAACGAAGGAGGTTTTTCTTATTGTAAAGTTGTAACCTCTCAACTTCATCTACATGCGATACATTACTCAGCCCTTCTATACTACATTTACGAAGGAGGTTTTTCTTATTGTAAAGTTGTAACCTCTCAGCTTCATCTACATGCGATACATTACTCAGCCCTTCTATACTACATTTACGAAGGAGTTGAAGATTTTTCAGAGATTCAAGCCTACACGTGCCGCCACCATCAACACCTCCACCCACAACAAACTTTTCTAATGTTCGAAGGCTGGTCAATCTAGAAATCCCTATTGGCATGTATTTCAACAAATAAGTTCCATCATTAAGTAAACTCCTCATGTTCATTAACTTCCGAATCCCCGCAGGCAATTCCCTAAGATATTGGCACCCCCTAATATCTAACTTTTGTAAATTATATAATTCACACAAAGTCTCAGGTATTCTCTCTATGCGTAATTCAGACAAATTAAGATATTTTAAATGTATCAATTTTCCGACATTTTCTGGAATTTCTCTAATCCAATTTCGCTTTTGACAAAAAAATTGGGATGACTGCCTTATAACTAATGCCCTTAAAAACACCAGTTTACTAAATAACTCCGAAAGGATGCTACTATTAAAAGACGGATTGTAAGGACTTCTATCATAAATTAATAGGGTACACAATCTATTAAATCTATGAATGAACATAGGAAATGAAGCGCCTCTTTGAAAATTTAACCATAAGTGACGGACATTATCACCAAAAGAGTTTATGACTGATTCTTTGGTACCATTAATTTGTAGCCACAAACATTCTTTGCTACTTACAAATTGAGCAAAATCATGTACTATGTCATGCATCTTGCAACTCATAATATCATCATCATCATTTTTCTTAAATTCTTGAAAGAAAGAGCGTGCTGCTAAAATGTTGAAACACTCTTCCCCAATCATCTCCATCTCTTCGTCTTCTTTTGCATTAAGGTAACCTTAAGCCATCCACAGATTAATCAATTCCTCTTTATCCATATTGTAGTCTTTTGGAAAGATAGCACAATATGAGAAACACCGTTTTACCATAGAATTGGAGGGTAAATCGTTATAACTCAATAACAAAGGAGCCAGAATACCTTGCCCAATCTCTAGTACTTTCCACATTTCACACTCTAAAATTCTTTGCCACTCTTTTACTGTACTTTTAGAGCGCAAGAGATTCCCTATTACCTTTGCAGCAAGAGGCAAGCCTTTGCACTTGCGTGCAATTTTTCGCCCCATTGGTTCTAATTTTTCACGATCCTCAAAAGAACGACCGAAAAATGCTAACTGCTTGAACAATGACCAGCATTCCTCTTCAGCCAATTGCTTAATGGAGACAATATTTGTTGATCCCATCATACGTGCAACTGACTCATTACGTGTGGTAACCAAAATTTTACTTCCATGGAGACCATTTTTTAGACGAAGGAAGAATGGTTCTCATTTATTGTAATCCCCATCCCATACATCATCAAAGAAAAGAATTTTTTTTTTCCTTTAATTAAACTCTGGATACGGCTCATAAGAGATTGGAATTCATTTAAACCAGATGCTGACTCACCCAGATCTTCAATGATTGCTTTGGCAACCCTAATCTGATCAAAAGTGTCCGATACACACACCCATATAACTTTTTCAAAATTTCTTTACACCTCATCATTATTATAGGCCAGTTGTGCAAGAGTGGTTTTACCTATACCCCCTAACCCAACTAGTGAAATGACATGAAGGCCTTTTTGTTGTTCACTACTTTCACACAACAACTTGCTTAAGAGCTCATTTTTCTCATCAACTCGACCGCAAACCTCTCCCTCATCAATCAAGGAGATGGTTCGCTCTCGCTCTGGTTTCTTAACACTGTTACTCACATTCTCAACAAATTTAAACCTATCTTTTCGAGCGGCAATTTCATCTAGCTTTTCACTAATTTCTCTAATCTTGACAGCAATATGATGACGAAGACTGAGTTGTTTGAAACTACCAAAGCAGTTTGATACAGCACAAAAGAAGGAACGTACCTTCTTCTTATGAGGAGCAAGAGCAAGAGCATTGTCATCATCAACGGCCTCAATCTGCAATTTGAGCCTTGCAAAGACCCACTCCTCCAACACATCTTCCATGTCGTCAGATGAGTCTTTGAGCTGATCCAGCCAAAGAGTAACAGCTTTGTCGTGCTGCATTTGCCTTTTCTCTGCATCTTCCAGCACAGCTCGAATGGCTTCAAGATTGATGGTAAGCTTTTTCACTTCTTCGTCGACACCAGTCACAAGCCTCACCTGTTGTTTCACCTCATCAGCCGCAACAGAGATCAGCTGCTCCAGGAGAGAGGAAACGATCGCATCAACCATTCTGACCCAGAAGACGAGAATTCCGAAGAGTTATTAGATGTGCTTTTGTTGCGATGATACTGAAAGAAAAGGAGTTATTGCATTCTTTTATACTGCATAGAAAAAGTTTATGCTTATCCCCACCCCACACGTCAATGATTGTAGAATGTTTAATTTCCCTGATTCTACTCCACTAGTTGTGATGCGTAATTATAAATATTCTCAAGTTATGTATGAAAATAGCACAAATTTGGACCTACTAATGATTTTTATGATTTTTGTGTCTTTACTTTTTCATAATCTTCTACTTTAAAAAATGAGCACAAAAATTATATCAAGCATTAACTCAAATTCACAAAGGAATAAATGACGAAAAGAAAAAAGATTGGAGAAATCATATTGGTAAATTAGCACATTGTTTTTTGAATAATCTCGATAAAATTAGTAATATTCATATGAGTCCCTAAAAAAGAAATATATATGACTAAAAAACTCTTGTTAGTCTCCACGATCAGAGTAAAAAGGCAAGTTCCCAACTTCACCATTAGGTAAATCCTAAATCCTTTCTCGCAGACTTTTGCACAAAATAGAGTGTGAGTACGACATTTTACGATCTAACAAAATGATTTTTATTATTGTAAAACTATTAACAATAACCTAAAATACTATATCTACATGTTATTTCGTGCAGAAATATGTAGAGAGATAATATATTAATTTCTAATAAGATCTTAGTCAAACTTTTATCAACATTTATGCAAAGGAGTCCCCACTCTCTACCTGGGGGAATTTGGCATCGGATGCAAAAATTATGCTTATCTTTCATTTCCCTGATTCTACTCCACCGATGAACACATGTTTTGCACTAACTTTTTTAAATTCCCACACATTAGGAATTTGGCACATAATAATAAATATTCTCAAATTCGTCGCATCTTTAACGTATGACCAAGTGTTCTGTCTATTTCATTTTTCTATCTTACTGCAATTTCAGGGCGGCTCAATCATATTTTAGGTCTTAAATAAATTGATTTAATTAGGCCTTCCAAAAAAATTGAGGTGAAATATATGTATTAATTTATTAAAGTTTTATTTATTTAAAATCAATTTCTCTAACTTTCTTAGATGCAAAATTATTAGTCAACTTTTTATATTCTAATTTTGCTAATATATCTTTCTCAATAGACAATATAGTTAACTTATTTAATCTTTCTTATGACATGGTTGAACTTAAATATTTTTTTATCAATAGCATGTTTTTTAGATTAAACTAACTTTTCTGTTCTTCTCCTTTTATGAAGTTTTTTTGTATCATGATGCATAGTTTTTAGTAGACATTTTTTTTTCTAATGAAACAAGAGTAATCATGCAAACTATTATGCTAGATAATTAAAAAAAAAAACAACAACCTATGAACAGAATAATATTTTTACAAAGAAACAAAAACACCTAAATAACACAATTAATTAATAAGAGAATCGGAAGATAAAACCTGAAAATTTGAGAAATTTAACTTTGATGGATTGAGACTTTGAGCAACAATGGTCATAAGAAAGTAAAACAATTGATTTTCTTTTCTTCCTTATGCAAAAAGTAAGGTAGAGAAAGTAGTTTTTTCACAAAAGTAATGAAGGTTTTTTTTTTTAATTGGAAAAAGATATTAATGGATAATAATTTAAAAAAGGTGTGGCCTTTATAGAGTTTTAAATGAAATATATGGAGGAAATAAATGGATTAAAATTGTTAATTATAATGTTAAAAGGGGATTTTGTAAGAATCTAGTAGTTTGTTTATGGAAAATATAGTTATAAATAATAAATATAAATCAATAATTAATAACTATAATTTAGGAATTAAATTAGAAACCTTCATTTATAATGGGATCCTAGGTTAAATGTGGGGCCCTGAGCAACTGCCTAAATTGCCCTAAGTTGCCTGAGGTACTTAAGAGCCGCTCCAGACTGTAATATCAGATAGAGGAATTCAATCTCCCCAAGGGATGGAAACGATGGCATCAACCATTTGATGTTAGAATTAAATGCTAAATTTTACATTTGCTTTTGTTGCGAAAGTGCTCAAGGGAAAGTAGCTTTTGTGTATTCAGTGAGAATGCGTATTCAAGCATTTTTGCATTCTTCTTATGCTACATGAGATATTTAATTTTTACCCTTGAGTCGATGTCAATGTAAATGCTTTTATGCTGCAAATTAAAGAAATCCCAATAGCAGTCACCGTCTCGGGCTAACTTTCCGCTCCACCACAACAATAATTGTACAACATCTGCCCTGTTTCTCTGATTCATAATAATTATGCAGATTACTCCGCACCAACATTTGTAAAATTTCTTACATTATAAGTAACAAAATATTTGTAAACTACGACAAAAACTTAAAGCAATCTACCGATGAACTTTCTGAAGTTATCTATAATAGATTAACTTAACCTAGAATAATCATAGGGCTGTAACAATTTCAAAATAAATGATGTTTTATTATAAAAACCTTGTCCAAGTAATTGTCCCATATAAAAGGTATCTTTCCACTTAAGAATGTATCATTTCATATTGTCATTTCATTTGAAATGGTGATGGACTAATTTAGACAATTGATTAAAATCAAATCTTGATCCAATGACCATAAATGGATGGGTATCATGAAAAATGACAATCCAAATGGAGGGCACAAGTATATTTATAAATAGAGGCCATGTTTAGGCCATTTAGACATGAAAATAACATTCTTATAACACTCTTTTCTAAACTCTCCTTTCTAAAACGAATTTTATCATATAACATCTATATTTTATGCATTAAATATCCAACATATTGTTTACTGCAGGAACAATATATCAGCAAATAATATATTGATTCTTGACAAGCTTGCAACATTCAAGAGTATTTAGGTTTGCTTTTGTCAATACACAATGCAAACAAATAAATAAGTGTTTCATTGTATCGTAGATGCGTGTTTGTTTAACCCATATTCATCACTCAATTGGTGAGGGCGAATAAATAATGTCTAAGGAAAGTAATATTTATAAAGTGCCTTGAAATACACATTAATTTCTACAATTTACTTATTACTATTATTTTCGTTGTACCTACAGAGTAGTAAACTCATTATTTTATTAGAAAAAAATTCCACCATTATTACTGCAACTCTCTATGTTTGTCATTATTACATAATTGACTCATTATCTTTGTGGCATAATCATTATTATTGTAACTCTCTACGTTTGCCATTATTACATTTTTCATTCCCTAAAAATATATTTTCCCAGCATTCGTAAGACGTTCTTTCTGTAACAATGACACTGAGCTCATCTCATCCGCAATTCACAGTAGATTTTGTTAAATTAGAGCAGTTGATGGTCACAACTTTTATACGTTGGCAAAAAACATTACATTTCTTGTTGACAAGCCTCAATGCTGTTTATGTTCTTACAATATCAAAGCCTGAAGAACGTGAGGATGAGAAACTCGAGTGTGGCAAAAGTGGAAGCAAGATGTCTACGTGTGCATAGGACACATTTACAATGCCATGTCTAGTACTTTGTTTTGATAAGTACCACAACAAAATCCACAGCAAAAGAAATAGAGGACTTATTGGAGTCTAAGTACATGATGGAAGACACCACAAGTAAGAAACTCTTGACTTCTAATTTTTTTAGTTATAAAAAGATTGATAATAGACTTGTGATTGAACAATATAATGATTTTTTGCATTCTTGATCTATTCAACCAACACAACATGAAGAGTAATAAGTTTATTATTATTTCTTCAATTATTGATAAACTTCCCCTCTCTTGAAAAGACTATGAAAAAAGTCTTAAATATAGCAAAGAGGAAATTAGCCTGGAAGGCATGGCAAAGTCTTCATATTGAATATAAACTTAGACTTAATAGTCTTAAGAAACAGACTGCTATGTCCTCTGAAATTAATGTTGTGGAGGAGCAGAAGGAGCTTAAGTAGTCTAATGACCGCGTTAATAACCAAAAGCAAAAGTTTGATTCCAAATCGAATCAAACCAACAGAATAAAAAAAAGAAGTGTACATGTGACCAATGTGAAAAGCCTAGCCACTTTAAAAAAGACTGTCAACTTCTTAAGAAAGAAAGGAAGTGTTTGAACACAAATTTTGTGGACAAAATTTATGGCCATGATATCTGAGATTAATATTCTCAAACATGATAATGCATAGTGAATAGATTCCGGTGCAATCAAGTATGTGTACAAGAATCGTAACCTTTTCATATCTTACAAAGCAATGGATGATTGAAGTGTTCTTTGGATGGGAAATTCCTCCATTGCAACAATTAGAGGGAATGTGCATATGTTCAAAGAAAGAAGTAATAGATTTTTTTTTTTAGGAACAAAGCTTATTATCTCTCTCTCCTATTGCTTCAAAGTGTCATCTCTTATGTTAAACAAGTCTCAGCCAAAGATTAAATTGTCATATGTTCGTAAGATATTCACCACAAAAGTCTAGGGAAATTTCTTCATCCTTGAGCGGAAATACAAAGAAAAACATAGTTAGCAATTTTACTAGCAAAACTAATATTTTGTTACATATGGAGTAAATCTTCAGGGGCCTCAAGCTCAAACTTAGGAAAACATAGTTATTTTAGACGCTTTTTCTATTTATAGCTATTATGTAGTCATAAGGAATTTCGAAATTTGAGAAGTTTGCTTGTAGCTGCAGGCTGCAGAGATTTTGATTTGGCGACTTTGATTGATAATTGAATTTACTGTTGCAAGAGAAATGAAAAAAATAATTAGCAAAATAAAAGTCAAAGAGCTAGGCACATGGCTATTAGTCATTTTTTCATAGTAGAAAAATAATTAACAAAATAAAAATTAAAAAATTCGGTTACTTTGATTTTATTTCACAAAATATAAAATTAATTTCTATTATATGTATAAAGTAGAAAAATAATTTCTATCATTTTGTCATAGTAGAAAAATAATTAACAAAATAAAAATTAAAAAATTCGGTTACTTTGATTTTATTTCACAAAATATAAAATTAATTTCTATTGAATTTACTGTTGCAAGAGAAATGAAAAAAATAATTAGCAAAATAAAAGTCAAAGAGCTAGGCACAAGGCTATTAGTCATTTTGTCATAGTAGAAAAATAATTAACAAAATAAAAATTAAAAAATTCCGTTACTTTGATTTTATTTCACAAAATATAAAATTAATTTCTATTATATGTATAAAGTTTCTATATCAAGTGTTTAGGGGTCAAATCAGTTTTTTTATACATAATTTTTAATATTCACTTAGAAATCTCAAAAAACTTTCAAAGTTTGTAGGGTCATGATCCCCTCTAGGAGTGGACAAATGTAGGTTCAGATCAACGTAATTGGGTTTCTGGTCGATAGGGTTAGAATATTCAAATTGGATTAGATCGGATCAAAAATTCAAGTTGAATTTGGATCACATTAGGTTATAATTATAAGCGAGTTAGATTGGGTATTGGGTTTGGGTTAAAATCATATTCGGGCTAGTTAGGATGGATTCAAACAATGTTCAGATTAGGGTTATTTTTAAGCCTTTTTGTTTATTTTGAGTTTTTTAAATTATTTTAGTTCTTGAAGATTGTTTTAAAATAATTATCTCATTTTAGTTTTTTTTTTTACCAATTTTCAACAAAAAATGAAAACTACTCCTATGAAATTAAATTAATAAAAATTAAAATAAACTACTATTATCATATTGGATCGGATCTCCATCTCTTTGCCTTTTTCTACATTTAAAGGTAATTTTGAGCCATCCATAGTGTAATTAGTTTCTCTTTACACATATTGTAACCTTTTGAAAAGATAGAACAATGTGAGAAATATTGTTTTACTATGGATGACAAATCATTATAACTTAACAACAAAGTAGCCAAAAGACCTTTCCCAAACTCTTCTACCTTCCACATTCCATTATCTAAAATTCTTTTCTATTCTTCTATTGGTCATTTATAGTGTAAGACCTTTCCCTAACATTTTCTGAATTTATTTTTATACTGTAAAAGAATCAAATTACTCACACAATTATTTTAGCTTTTATGATATAAACAAATAATCATTATTTAAATTCAATAGAAAGAGGTATTCTTGGTAGAATTGACTTCTTTAGCAAAATATAATCTATTTGGGACTTCTTACTCCATTATGTTAATTGTCACATCATTAATTTTAGATTATAAACTTTATATTCGAACTTTGTAAGACCATCATTTCTCCCTTTTTATTTTAGAAAAAAAATTAACTTCTTGCATGATCTAGTTGGTCTCCTTTCAAAAGAAACCAAAAAAAATAAAATAAAATAAAAGGAAATAAAGCATATTCTTTATCTTAATTACTTTCATTTGTTATTGACATGTACTCATGCTTTGTGGTCTTTTGTATACTTTATCGATATGTTTTGCTTAAGGGATAAAACTCATTATGTGGCAAAATTTTATTAGAGCTGGGATTATTTATGTGGCAAAATTTTATTAGAGCTGGGATTATTTATGTATGTTCTAGTACTTTGAGCATCTTACTATACACTCGTCTATAAAATTTTAACATTAATTTTTACTACTCATCGAAATATCAAAATAGTCCTTACTAAACATCTCTCATTAATGTTCTGTAACGTATGTGAAAAAAATAATAATAATAATAAGAGGAAGCTGGGTAATGTTTTATGGGCGAGAGGGATAGAGGAAGCTGTCAAACCGACCCGGAAAACCCGACCCAAAACTGCGAACCCGACCCAGACATATCTCCGATTTTCGGCCACCTCACCGGCCATGGATGGTAGCAACGAAAGCTCCTGAGCCAGCCATCACTTTCCCACCGTCACTGTCGCCAAAAACCAACCGAAACGCCGCCGTTTGAAGCGCGAATAGTCGCAGCCAAAACCTATCACGACCGTCGTTGATTCCGTCGGAATTAGGCCATGCCAGACGGAGAAATGGTAGGGGGTAAACAGAGTTTGTAACGGAGGTGGGGTAAATGGAGGATGATGTAGAGAGGGCAACCAACGGCCATAATGAGGGAGAGGAGGAGGAGGAGGAGGAGGAGGAGGAGGGTGAGGTTATGGACGGCTGTGACGGGCTTGAGGATGTGGGGTCCAATGAGGGGTGATGTTGATGTTGATGTTGATGTTGATGTGTGGTAGAGGATGAATGTGAGGGAAAGGTAAGTGAGGATGGAGAGATAAGTAACTATTATTTATTGAAAATTAATTCTTTAAATACTTTAAAATGTAAAATTATTAAATAAAAATTCATTCTATTGTTGTTAATTCACAAAATTTTAATTCAATTATAACATTTCTACTTATTTTTTTAAGTTAAATTATATCTTTTTTATTTTTTTTCTAAATTAAACTAATTTTTCTATTCTTCTATTGTCTAAAGTTTTTCGACATAGTTTTATTTCAAAATAGATAAAACAAGCACAAAAAAAAGTGATGAATAAAAGAATATATTAAAAAGAAATAAGAACAAATAACAACACAACTAATTAAGAGAATAATAAAACGATAAAATCATAAATTTGAGATGAAATCATAAATTAACTTATGTTTATATATAAGGCTATTGTTTGAAAATTTGAGTAACGACCAATAGTCATAGAAAATAGAGAAAACTATTAGATTTTTTCTTTTTCTTCTATAGTAAAAAGTAGAGGAAGCAAGATTTTTTCCCCTCTCTCTCTTTCTTTCTCTCAAACACCAAGATGTCTTCATTATTGGAGGAAAAATTTAATGGATAAGTAATAAAATGTAGGGCTTTTATAGAGGTTCAAAATAAATATAAAACTTTTGAAATATAACTTATTAATTCTAACAATGAAATAGATAATTTTTAGGATTGAAACGATTAATTTATTGGTTTTGTAGAAATTAAAACAATTAAGTACTACATTAAATAAACTTTATAGGAATTTGATAGTTTATTTAGAAAAAAGATAATTACAAAATAATAATAAATTAAATGAATAATAATGACTTTTAAATTCATTTTCCTCTTTTATATACAAAATAATCATCTCATGGGACTTTTATATAAAGCGGAGTTCTATGCAACTGCCTAAGTTGCCTAGAGGTCGAGCCGCTACTGATTACAAGCCAATATTGGAGTGTTGAGGTAACTAAATATGAAGCCATGGCTGGTTTTTGGGGAAGAAAGATTTGGAAGAGATGATGTTGAGAGGAACGGGGGAGTTCATAAAGTTTTAGGATAATGTGGAGGGTATTTTGGACATATTGCTGTCTTAGCGTAAATTTTGGGAAAAAGATAATCAATAATAAACCATTTTTTCATATCAATTTAAAACTCCGAGTGTGTCTCCAAAAATTGTTTTCTTTTTTTTATTATTTTGGATTTTAAATCTTAAATTTAGTAAAGGAAGTTAAATCAAGTGATCACTTTTTTTTTTTTTCATGCAAAGCAATTAATCTTTTTTGTAATTTAAGCAAATATTGGGTTGCGTACTTTAACAATATTAATATTTGATTCGAAATTTCATCTACCGAAACTACAAAAATTATTATTTTCTATTAAATCAAAAACAAAATTAAGAAATAACTTATTATCTGCCAACTGTCATTCAACGAAGCCATCACTCATGCAAAAAAGGGAAAAAAAAAGTGATATATTCATTTTAACGTAATTTCATACCAACATATCATCCTTTTCTTTCGAACAATGACCTCTTCAATAATAAAATATGGTAAAAGAGGATGGGTTTCAGGTCTGGCGTCCGGGCCTTGGTGACAATGGCATCTTCTGCTCAATCAAACTTGTGGATTACGTGCACTCAACGTCGACAATATGGAAATGGGAGAAAATTATGTTGAGTAACATCTTGTATGGTCAACGCGTCGAGTATGGACTTGCATGATCGAGTCAGTACAACTAAAGTCGGGTAGAGTTTGGTAAATCTCTATATTGGCTTGAGGTTGGACAACTATACTTTTTAAGCTACATATTTAAACAATTTTAGTAAATATTTACTATTTTGATTTAAAAATTAATTTGATTTGATCTCATATTTTATTATTAAAAAATTTATAATATCTTTATTAATTTTATTAAATTATTATTTAAAAGTCATACATTTACGGCACATTATCAACTTTCTGCTATTTTTTTTGTTCTCACAACAGCTAGTAATATCAAACAAGAGCTAAGTTAAGTATGATCAATTAATTAAAGTTTTGATTTTTTGTATAAAATAATCCTTAGATAATTAGTCTATATAGAATATTGGCTACTTCAAATGGAAACTTGTGATCAAAAGTGTAATTCCCTCTATCAGTGAACTATACTTGCCAGGAAATTAACCCCAGGCGAGTACCACCACCTCCTACTATTTCTTAGGTGTCTCAGAGTTTGATGAGGACTTCCATGACGTGTCTCTTCGACAGGCAGCGAAATTGGGCAATTGACTACATTAACTCCAACAAATTTATGCAGTCACCTTCCTCCGGACTATCCTCTTTCTTCGCGCTTTAGTTGCCCTTATTTCCCCTTTAATAGAGTCAACATTATCTTGTTTGATGCCAAGGAGACCAAGCCCAGAAACAATGGCATTCTTTGATATCAACCACCTGGGGACTTTTGAGCTGAGCCATGACATCCTGAGATGGCCTGTTGTGTAAGCCTTCTTCAAAAGGTCATCCGTTAATCTTTCTCCTAATTAGACATTCAAAACCCTGCATGGAATCGATTTGAGAAGTTGGACAATAGACAAACTCCAACACATATAGACAGTAAAGAAGAATTTAGACCGCAATCACTGTGGCTCAACAAATGGGCCTATTAAGCCTATTAAAAGTTGGAACCATATTCACCACTCGCATTTCCTTAAGAGAGCTATACCAGAATTCTGTAAATTTAAAACTTTTCTTACATAATTAACTGTAAAACAAGAGAAATTGTACTTCCGTAGCAAAGTCTCACTATTGGTAAGTATCTGGACTTGGAAAGGATGCTAGTTGATGAAGTAAAGGAAAATTGAAATCAGACTTTGAGGTGACAGATCTATACACTTCAATAGGAACCACATTGACATCATATGAGACAAATAAACATTCCCCAGTCAAAGTTTAACAAACAAAACATTAAAACAAGAGTAGGTTGGTCTATCAATGTATATATAGACATGTCGATCAATAGACAAATACGTAAAAGAGGGAGGGAGAGACCTCAAAGCCGTGCTACTCCAATAACTTCAAAATTGTTGGTGACCACTCTATCAAATCCACGCAATAGTTGCATACACGCACCGATGGGTTTGTCACAGATAACCTGTAAGGCATTAAAAATTGCCCAAATTAAACAAATGTTAGACCAGCTTAGACAGTAAACGGAACAATATTCTAATTTTACTTTATTTATAACGAATAAGTGAACAAAGGAATAAAAAGGAATTTTGGCAAAGAATCCTGCAGCTAATCCCACCATACACCGCTCTGCAGGCTTATTTGGGAGTCAAAATTCTCAAAATGTACTAAGAAATGACATTTGTTCACTAATCCCACCAACAAGGAGGAAGTGACGTGAAGAGAATTTACTAAGAAATGCCAGTGTATTAATATTGAAGGAAAACATTCACTGACGACCAAAATCGCTGATATATGCTTAATTTCTCACTCACTAAGAACGTTCAATTCATTCAAATGAAACTTCCACAGGAAGGTCTCATTATTAAGGCTTTAGCTTCACCTCACATGCTCAACAATTCAAATTTGAGGATGATATTTCTCCAAATGGAGGGCTCTATTTGGCTTGCCAACAATCTTCCTCACAACTATCATCCTTGCTATATCGGTTGCACTGAGCAATCTTCATTCTGACATTTGCCCTATTAACCTGAGTACACAAGAATCCGAAACAACTGTTAGAAATTTTAATCTTTATATACAGCCAAAATGGTGAATAAGATGATGTACTGATAATAAATACCTGAGTTAATAAATAATTAAGGGGCCGGTAACAATCTCAGCATCTTATCAAGTGGGGAAAGCCTTCGCAACGAAGATGCTGCTTGCTTTCAAGCAATAATAACTTTCCAATTCCATAAGATAGCTTAATGCCCTTTTAAGAATATCTCCACCAGCCTAACAATTATTCATGGAAATCCAATTTGCATTTGTCGCCTTCAATTTGCTCATCTTTGTCTAGAGTATTGTTTTTGCATTAACTTAGCTAGCTTGCAAACCACCTGCAGATGGTTTTAAATAATGTGTGAGAGTGTGAATTCAAACGAATTAATTAAATATGATGACAGGAGAAACAAAATTAAAATAACCACAAGAAGTAGAAATATACTTTTGTTATATTCAGAGCATCTCCTACTGTCTTCATTTCCCTTAGCTCTGTTTCCTTTTGAGCTCGAACGCAATGCCTCAAGGCTCAAGATAATTTGATGACCATCAATCTTTTTGCAGCCACATGTAGACTTGAAAAACTGTTGGCGGCCCTAAAGAACTTGAAAATTAGAAAAGATTCAGAATGAGTGACTAAATATTATAATCAAAACTAATTAAACAAACGCGCCTTGAAAATCTGAAACTGAATTAATCAAATGTATATGCCCCTTCACTGCAATTGCACGTGGTGGAAATTTTACTGCGAAGACTTTCTCAAACCTTGAAGATCACACTCGGCCTGACAACAAAGAAACAAAGTCAATATACGAAGATGATTTTACTAACAAGTGAGAGCTTACAAATATTTGAAGGATAACGATCACTCATAACCCATATCCCCAGTATTCCCTAATATTTCACTCAAGTGGGTTCAAGCTCCCAAAATTCACTACAGTGAAATGTCAAAACAAAACTCTCTTCTCAAATTTGATGATGATATCTCTCGAAGGGAGGCAAAAGAATCTAACACTGATCAAATTGGCTTGTGAACAATTAATCTTCCTCGCCATCATTCATACCAGGTGCGGTGAACAATCTTCATTCTGACATTTGCCTTAATAAGCTGCTTAGTAACCTTAACCTGATAACTCACACAAACAAAAACAACTTGCCTAAAGTTTAATATTTCGAGCAGAACAGTAAAGAAGATGATATCTATTGATGCTAAAATTTGACCTGTGTTACCCTGATGTCAAAAGTCATAGCATCTCATGTGGGCAAAATCTTCGCAACACGAGATGCTTGCAAAATTGGAGCAGCATCTTATCACCTGTAATTTAATTGAGACAATAACTTTCCCCAACCATTTCAATGCATTATTGGCAACTAAATTCAGAGGGTGCTAATTAAATACCCTTTTAACAATATCTTCTTATTCTTCTTCAATCTAACAATTATTTGGAAAATCTAAATGACAATCATGCATCGATGGCATGAAAATTTGGCTACAAAGTAGCCTGGAAAAGGCTGCTCTCTGAATGAGAGCATGAATTCGAACAAATATGATGAATGAATAAATAAAGGCATAATACCACAAGAAGTAAAACTTTTCCCCAGATTTCTGTTTCTGTTTGTGCTAAAACCAATGGAAACCGATGGAAATGAATTTCTACGAATTAGACATATCAGCCAAAACAGGTACTCCGTACAAGCAAAGTAAAAGAGGGTTACAAAAAATTTTAATATTGATATGATAATTAAAATTATAATGAAAATTTCAGTTACCATATAATTAATAGATAACTCTGTACACAATGATTTATTGCATATTAAGATTGTATACCTGAATTTTAATTGCTATACAAAATATGGTAGTATCATTAGGAGACCGCACCAAATGTACCGAATTGAATGTGCCTTTTCACAGCCATTGTACAAGCTTTGAAGCTTTACCACAAATGCTTTCTCAAACCCGTGATCATGATGCACCCGAGAGATGCAAGATATGAAATTGTTACTACAGCAGGCATTGAAACATTTGTTAAAACAAATGTTTATACAGGATAAATGATTCCAAGAATGAAACAAGATAGCAATGATGATCTCAGCACCTTAACATCACGCAATAATAATCATCATGTCTTTCAAGCAGCTATCCATCCTCAATTGAAACAGAGCAGACCCGGCCATCACTTCCTTCTTCAAAGTCCAGCAACCAAACGTTGCACAATAACCACAGTGATAATCCTTGGTTACCCCAATGTTCTCCATAGAGTCTCCAAAGTCAATCTAAAAATGAAATGCAGGTGGAAATCAAAATTCTATTAACTAAATAAAATATAAAGTGCAATGCTTGTGCTTGAGCTTGCTTTAACATCATCATAATAGCGAATTTTGATACACCTTTACTTCTCTGTGGTTCAATCATTTACTTCCCTGTTCTTGTTTATTCACAACAAGATATCAATAGAAGATGATGGAAATGAAATTCTATAAAATAAAGCAAGTGAATTACCAGTAGACCATTTTAGCAATCCTTTGGCTAAACTTTTCATTTTCTTAGCACACTGTCCTGCAGTACTGCCTGCATCATTAAAACCAAATTAGATTGGACCTGTGAATTGCTAGTGTGGTTCTGACATTTCCTCGAATCCCTGGTGAACATAATTAAACTCGTATGAAATAAAACAAAGTGGGCTAATGTACTACTAAAAACAATTACACAATTACTTTAAAGAATTAATGTCACATAAATTATATATAAAAAAATACGATTATCATTATACAAGATAAAATTGATAATTTAGTTTTCGACATTACTGCAAATGTATGAAGGAGATTTTGTCACTCAGGAAGTTACACATAACAAATTTTCGTACATTAAAAAATAAATTACATTGGGATTTTCTATGATGTTGTATCAAATTTTACAAAAAAGCACATATTTTTTAAAAGTAAATAAATATAGAAATTTCAACAGACTAAACTTGTATTTTTTTTTTATTTAATCTTTAGAAAACAAGTTTAACATATTTGATAACTAGGAAGTTTTACATATTTATACCATGATTGATTCTATATAGAATTATTAAATAATAAAGTAATGCCATAATCTAATTGGTCTTGTTATTGACATGTACTCACGCATTCTATATTTCTAACTTTGTACATTTTATTGATATGTACAAATTGTCAATGTTTGCAGTGTCGTTGTTTGAAGTAACAACAAAGTAAAATAGAGGTGAGAAATTACCGGTGGGTGATAGTAATTGCAACCATTCGAGAATTTACCACTCGGACTCGATGTAGGGAATGTGAGATATCTTATGCCAGTCTTCTCCTTCCCCCTCTCTATAACGGTTTTCCAGAAGAGGACATCTGTGAATAATCAATTCCTGCAGCGTCGTCGTCCGAAGAAGGTAATCCGGCAGCACCTTTAATTTGGGGCAATACCCAATTTCCAAGGAAGAAAGACGTGGTATGTCTGTTGTCTTGCGATCTTCTAGAATGGGCAGTTCTTCTAGAAGATCACAAAAATAAATACGCAGTTCCTGCAGTGCCGTCGATTGAAGAAGGTAATCCGGCAGCGCCTTCAATTTGGGGCAACCTCTAATCCACAAGGAAGAAAGCCGGGGCATGATGGAGATGTTTTCCTTCCTCGGAATCCTGTAATTCCACTCTTCCAACTCTTCCATTCCCCCAATGTCGAGTGATTTTAATTTGGGAAAGGCAGTAACTGATGATGACGATGAAGATGAAGATGGGTCATCCTCACTGCTTTCTTCTATTCCCAAAAACTCATTACCCACTCTTTTTACACTTTTCAAAATGTATAGTTGGAGTTTTTCCAGAGGTAATTTTCCCAAAGGAGGCAAATGCTCACAGTTAAAACAAAACCAAAGATTTAATTCCCTTAGATAGGTTAGTGAAGTCAACCATTTGGGAAAAATGTCGCCTCCGTAGAAACAAATCTGTAATTCCTCTACATTCAAATGCGGTTGTAAAGCTTCAAGAAGTTGTTTATCTTTCTCATTCTTCCTCCTCCCTTCTTCGCCTTCCCCATCTACGACTCCATCAAACACAAGATGCAAACGAAGGAGGTTTTCCATATTGTGAAGTCCTATTCTCTCAGCCTCATCTAAATGTGATACATTACTCAGCCCTTCTATTCCACATTTACGAAGGAGTTGAAGATTTTTCAGAGATTCAAGCCTACACGTGCTGCCGCCATCAACACCTCCACCCACAACAAACTTTTCTAATGTTCGAAGACTGGTTAATTTGGAAATCCCTATTGGCATGTACTTCAATGAATAAGTTTGACCATTCAGTAAACTCCTCATGTTCATTAACTTCCCAATCCCCGCTGGCAATTCTCTAAGATTTGGGCACCGCCTAATATCTAGCTTTCGTAAATTATATAATTCACACAAAGTCTCAGGCAGTCTCTCTATACATAATTCAGATAAATTAAGATATTTTAAATGTATCAATTTTCCAATATTTTCTGGAATTTCTCTAATGAAATTTGGGCTAGGATGAGAAAATGAGGACAACTGCCTTATAACTAATGCCCTTAAACACGCCAATTTACTAAATAACCCCGGAAGGATGCTACTACGAAGAGACGGACCTTTATCATAAATTAAGAGGGTCCGCAATCTATTAAGTCCATAAATGGACATAGGAAGTGGAGCGCCTCCTTCAAAATTTAATCCTAGGTGACGGACTTTGTCACCAAAAGAATTTATGACTGACTCTTTGTTACCATCAATTTCTAGCCACAAACATTCTTTTCTACTTACAAATTGGGCAAAATCATGTACTATGTCATGCATCTTACACCTCATAAACTCATTATCGCCACCGTATGTTTCAAACTCTTGAAAGAAAGAGTGTGTTGCTAAGATGTTGAAATACTCTTCTCCAACCATCTCCATTTCTTCATCTTCTTCTGCATTAAGGTAACCTTGAGCCATCCACATATCAATCAATTCCTTTTTATGCATATAGTGGTCTTTTGGAAAGACAGCACAATATGAGAAACATTGTTTTACCATAGAATTAGAGGGCAAATCGTTATAACTCAACAACAAAGGAGCCAAAAGACCTTTCCTAATCTCTTCTACCTTCCACATTTCACTCTCTAAAATTCTTTGCCACTCTTTTACTGTACATTTAGAGCGCAAGAGATTCCCTATTACCTTTACAGCAAGAGGCAGGCCTTTGCACTTGCGTGCAATTTTTCGTCCGATTGGTTCTAATTTTTCACAATCCTCGAAAGAGCGACCGAAAAATGCCAACCGCTTGAACAACAACCAGCATTCCTCTTCAGCTAGTTGTTCAATGGAGATAATATCTAACTCTATTGTTCGCATCATACGTGCAACTGACTCATTACGTGTGGTAACCACAATTTTACTTCCAGGAAGACCATTCTTTAGACAAAAGAAGAATTGATCCCATATATTATAATTCCCATCCCATACATCATCTAAGACAATAAAAAATTTTTTTCCTTCAATTGATCTATGGATATGGCTCATAAGAGATTGGAATTCGCTTAAACCAGAAGCTTCTTTTGACTCGCCTAGTCCTTCAATAATTGCTTTGGCGACCCTCATCTCATCAAAAGTGTCTGATACACACACCCATATAACTTTTTCAAAATTTATTTTCACCCCATCATTATTATAGGCTAGTTGTGCAAGAGTGGTTTTACCTATACCCCCTAACCCAACCAGTGAGATGATATGAGGATGTTGTTCGCCACTCTCACCCAACAACTTACCTAACAGCTCATTTTTCTCGTCATCTCTACCAAAAATCTCTCCCTCATCAATCAAGGAGGTGGTTGGCACTCGCTCTGATTTCTTAACATTGTTACTCACATTCTCAACAAATTTAAACATATCTTTTCGAGTGGCAATACCATCTAGCTTTTCACTGATTTCGCTAATCTTGACAGCAACATCATCACGAAGAATGAGTTGTTTGAAACCACCTAAGTAGTTTGAGGCAGCACGAAAGAAGGAACATACCTTCTTCTTAGGAGGAGCAAGAGCAAGAGCATCGTCATCATCGCCGCCCTCATCAAGCTGCAATTTCCGTGTTTCAGTGATCCACTCTTCCAACACATCTTCCATGTCGTAGGATGCGTCTCTGAGCTGATCCAGCCAAAGAGTAACAGCTTTGTCCTGCTTCATTTGCCTCTGCTCTGCATCTTCCAGTACAGCTTGAATGACTTGAAGATTGGTAGTAAGCTTTCCCACTTCTTGTTCGACACCCGTCACAAGCCTCCACTTTTCTTTCACCTGATCTTGAGCAATGGATTTCAGCTGGTCCAGGAGAGAGGAAACGATCGCATGAGCCATTCAGAGGAAAGTAGGTTTTATGTATTCTGTGAGAATGTTCATTCAAGCATGTTTGCATTCTTCTTATACCATATGAGATATTTAATTTTTACCCTCGAGTCAATGTCAATAATTGTACAGCGTCTGCCCTGTTTCTCTGATTCATAATAATTCATTGTTAATTCTGCAGAGTACACAGCGTCAGCACTTGTGAAATTTCTTACATTTGTAAAATCATGCAGCCGACCCTTGTGAACTAACTAATTAACTAAATTTTCTTACATTGTCAATAAGTTATGATTATTGTGAATTTTCCATCCCCTATATAAATTCTTAGATTTATTTAAATTGTGAGTCATAGAAGTATATTACCTAAATTATTTTATCAGGCCATGTTCCGATACTAGGAGTAAGTACGGAATTGGACTAATTTTGTGATTATCTATTTATCTCATATTTGATAAGCTTAATTGAATTGGATTTAGGAACCAAATTTAAATTTAATCCTAAAATTATGGAATTGATAATCCTAATTTACGCATAACTTTAGTTGGGATAAAATTAAAGAAAAAAAGTTATCCATTTATGAGACTTTAATTTATATCATTATCGTTTATTTATGCTTAATATTTATTTATTTTTTTTAATTTATGATTTACTTAAAATTTATTTTTATTTATTATCTATCATCTGATTAAATTAGAACTTTACTTCTACTAACTCTTGATATTAATTTTTCATTACTTGCATATTTGATAATTTGTCAATAAAATTAACCATTTAATAATTTATTGCATAATAGATTGTATTAAACTTACTAATCACTAAAAAAATATTTAAAATCATCATGAAAATTAATAATACCGTCAATTAATTGATTTTATATACTTTTTTAAATATTTGATAAAAAAATAATTAAGTATTTAAATTTTTATTTCATTTTTTTATTTGTTTATTTTATTATGGATACCCAATAACTTGCAATATAATTAATTTTCTTATTCAGACTACTCAGCATCAGCTCCTATAAAATTTCTTACATTATAAGCAACAAAATATTTATAAACTACAACAAAGGGCTTAAATCAATCCACCGATTAACCTTTTGAAGTTATATATAATATATTAATTGTTGATCTAGAATAGTCTTAGTGGATAGATTTTTTTTAATTATAAATATCAATAAATTTTTTTTATCGTTTAATAGATATTGATGAAATTATATGGAGTAATTTCGCCCAATCATATTAATCCATTATGAATTTCAGCACAAATTTGTACGTGGTCTGGACCGTGCAAGTGAAATTTCAGATAAAATCATCTCCTGACAATTTATTTATTGTATTTTTCAGATAAAATAATGTTAATTAGTAATTTATTACATCTGCAATTAGCTAGATACTTTGTTTGAGAAAAAAAAAAGAATAAAATCAGTTTCACAATGATTTTAATTGCAATAAATATCATGCTGTGGTCTATGACTTGTATGATATTATAGAGAAAATATGTGAAAGATAATTAAGGAATAAATCCATTACGAATTTCATCAAAAATGAAATTTATTTATTATATTTTTCAATTTAACCTTAACGTATGGACCATTTTTTGTCTATATGGATTATGGCCGACGACTTTTGTTATCAAGGTAGGCAAAAGCCATTGTCTCATTAATTCATTTGGTCATTCGAAAAAGTTGTGGGTCTGTTTTAGTCCACAGTCAATATATAACTTTATTAGGCCAAAGGCATTTGGTCATTTGAAAAAGTATGTGATTCCGTTTTAGTCCATTATGTCTCAAATTAATTCGTAGTGTTCGGGGCCCATGCCCGTGGAAAAGAGAAAAATAAAACAAAAGTTGGAAAATTCATGCAGTCGTTGGGAATTTCGAAATTTGAGAATTTTGCCCGTAGCTACAGGCTGCAGCGATTTTTGACTTTCATGATGCAAACAAACCAATCATCATTAATTTCAATAGAAAGAAGTATTCTAGGTGGAATTGATTTCTGGAGCAGAATATGATGTATTTGGGACTTCCTACTGGTTAATAACATGTTAATTGTCACATCATTAATTTTAGATTATAAATTTTATATTCAAACTTTGTATGACTGCTCCTTTTTCATTTGAAAAAAAAAACAAATTTAACTTCTAGCATGATCTAATTAATTGATCTTGTTTCAAAAGAATCAAAAAAATAAATAAAATAAAATAAAGTAATGCCATAATCTAATTGGTCTTGTTATTGACATGTACTAATGCATTCTATATTTCTAACTTTGTACATTTTATTGATATGTTTCTCTTGAGAGATAAGAATCATTATGTGGCAAAATTTTATTAAAGCTGGGATTATTTATGTTCTAATACTTTGAACATTAATTTTTAATCTACTCTTTAGAATACAAAAATAATCCTTACCTAAACATCTTTCATAAATGTTTTTTGCTGGGGCTGCTAAAATTCATAATCTAATATTAGTTGATGTGGCATGTGTCCTATCACATAAATGTAGATAATAATAATTAATTCATTAACAAAATGAAAAATGTTAGTTTACAAAATACAAATCCGAATTTTTTGTGTGTTAGAGGGAATTTAAAAGGGAGAGACTAAACAAATGTGGTGACAAATTACACGTATTACCAAAATTGAAAATACAAAGTTTAGGCAACTGGAAACATCTCAGTCAATGGCAATGAACCCATTACCTCCATTTATAATTAACCAAAAATCAAATAAATTAAAAAAGAAAACACAAAGCAAGGATAACTACTAGTTGTTTTGATCATCCCTGCTTCTTTTTCTTAGCATAGCTCTTGTAATGAAAATTAACAAAAAGGGCCAAAAGGGAAGCATTAAACACAGCATTGAAGCACCAACCCCAAAACACAGGGAAACCAAATCCCGTGAAATGATAATTCAGCATCAAAATGAAAAATGTTATGGATGGCTGTGATGGGTCTGAGGATGTGGGGTCCAATGAGAGGTGATGATGATGGTGATGTTGATGTTGATGTGTGGTAGAGGATGGATGTGAGGGAGAGGTAAGTAATGATGGAGTGAATGAGGATGCGTGGGAAGGAAGCTAGGGTTTGGTTTTGAGTCCATGTGAAGTTGAGGACTTGTGGGTGGCTTACAAGCAATATTGGAGTGTTAAGCTGATTGAATTTGAACAGTGCTACTCCAATAACATCAATATGGTTGATGACCGCTCTATCAAATCCTTTGGATAAATGAATTGACCGCTCTAAAATAAATGAATGAGATAGGATAAATTCGAATAAATTAATCTGCATAATGACACAAGAAACAAATATAAATTGACCGCAAGTAGAAATATACTTTTGTTATATTTAGAGCATCTTCCAATTTCTTTCCCTTGAGCTCTGTTTCTGCGAGTGCTCAAAAGCAAGACACAGGCCTCAAGATATAATTATCATCATCAATCTTTTGCAGCCACATGCAGTACTTGGAAAATGTTTATGGCCCTAAATAACTGGAAAATCAGAAAACATTAAGAACAAGAGACTAATCATTTTAATCGCAACAAAACATGCACACTATGAAAATATAAAATTGAATTACTTCGAATGGATGTGCCTCTTAACAGGAATTGCACAAGCTAATGAGCAAGTGAGCCTTCGAATGAAAATCTAAATCCTTGCAGCCTGCGTCATGCAGCTTCTCCCAATGAGTAAGTGAACCTTGAACAGTTATCACTCAGCTCAAACTAAAATGAAATTACTGTGGACATGTGAATTAAAAATAGATGTAAAAGTAGTTTTCTCAAAGCAAAGTCAAGATAAGAGATTAACTCTACTCCTTATTTACATTAAAAATAACGAACAATGGAAAACAGAGCTAGAGAAGAACTTACCTGTGCGTTGAGACCATGTGGGGAATGTGAGATATCTTCTTAGATTTGGTTTTGGAAACTCCATCTTCTTCTGAAAGTTCTGACAGTTCCCTAAACCCAGGCCAATACAATTGCAACAGAAACTGCATGCTTTAACCAGTATCTGATCATCTCCTGTTATTTCAAGACAATAATAACTTAATTGCAACACTGCATGCTTCAACCAATAACCTTTTCGACTTCAACACTTCTTTTGTCCCCCACCCGATGCCCTTTTCACAATTCTATGAATCAGATAAATCAGCCTTCTTCACAAAACTAAAATTTCGGTCCCCATGTAGCAGAGTTTCTTATTTTTCCTTTGTACACAAATGCAGACACTTCAGCAAATTAAGATTTCTTACCTAAAGCAAATTAGGATTTCTTTTGATCCTGCAAGTTACAATTTCAGTCCCCATGTAATAGTAAAAATTTGTACACATATTTATATAGCAAATTAATATTTCATACCTCACAATATTTATCATAACCATCAATCTTTAGAAACCACATGCAGACTTGTTAAACTGTTTATGGCCCAAAATAACAGGAAAATTAGAACAGATTTTTAAGAATGAGCGACTAAATATTTCAATGGCAACTAAAATTACACATCTTGGAAATCTGAAACTCAAGTACTCAGAACACTGTAAGTGCATTGCATAAGTCAATTGCATAATATTGGGTAAAAAATACACAGCAATTAAACAAGCTGGGAACTTTAGTGCAAATGCTTTTTCATAATCTTCAATTGCATAAGTCAGTTAGAATCAATCTTTCTTAATCTTTCAATTCACATATGAGAGCCTGATAACACAAGGAAACACTGTAAGTGAATTGTCAACTGTGACAAATTTTGGGTAAAAATTATCAACTGTAGTTATCTGCATAACATTTAGTGTCAACCCCAAATTCCTTCCTGATCCGCGGAAGCATTTCAGCCCACAGACGGTTAGCTTTGTCAATATACGGCAACTCAGGATTCTATATTTAAACTATGATGTTTGATGACTTGCTGATACAAAAGACATTGCCCCAAGCACTTTTTTACATTAGCTAAAATCAAGCCAGTCACTTCCATTTGTTGCAGTTTTAATGCAGAAAGAAAAAAGGGGGAAAAAAATCTGCAAGATGCCACTTGTAATACCGCATGTTCGCAGGAGCAGAGTTAAATAATTACAAAATTACATTCTTTATTGGCCACAAAGCTGCCTAGAAAAAGGCTTTAAATTCTTAATGAGACAACGTATTCGAACAAATATGGTGAATGAAGAGACAAAGGCATAACACCTCGGGAAGTAAAGCTCTGTTTCTGTATGTGCTCAAACCAATGGAAACCCATGGAAATGAATTTCTACGAATTAGACATGTCAGCCAAAACAGGTACTCTGTACAAGCAAAGTAAAAGAGAGTTACAACAAATTTTAAGATAATTAAACTTTTAGTCACCATATAATTAATAGAAAACTTTGTACACAATGATTTATATGAGATTAAGATTGTATACCTACGTTTTAATTGCAACCTAAATATACACAACATGATATTAGCATTAGAAGACCGCACCAACAGGTACCGAATTGAATGTACCTCTTCACGGCCATTGTACAAGCATTGAAACTTTACCGCAAAAGCTGTTTCAAACGTGATGCACCTTAGAGGTGCAAGATAAGAAATTGTTATTACAACTAGCATTGAAACATGTGTGAAAACTGTTAATGGACCTAAATAACCTGAAAATCAGAAAAGATTAGGAATGAGTGACTAAGCCTGCTAATCGCAACTAAACATACAAACCTTGAAAATCCAAAATTGTACTCGATGAATATGCAATTGCTCGAGCAGGTAACTTTACTGCAAAGGCTCTTACAAACCCTCGAAGATGATACTCTACATACCATGGTAACCTGAGTAACAAAAAGAAACACAGTGAATATTAAAGGGCATTCTGACAATGCAAATTTGTGTAAATTAACAACTGCGGTTACCTGCATAATAGTGTCAATACCGAATTCCTTCCTCCATGGAAGCATGTGATCAGCCCACATGTGCTTTGCTCTGTAGCTTTTAAATACCTGAAATTGTTATTACAACCAACGGTGAAAATTGGGTGAAAAAAGGGTAATATTAGCATAATTGAATTTGCTTTTAGAGGATAAACCGATCAAAGAAAAAAACAAGATGGAAATGATGATCTTAGTACCTTAATATCATGCAATAATAATCATCATGCCTTCCAGGCAGCTACCCTCCTCAATTGAAACAGAGCAGACCTGGCCATCACTTTCTTCTTCAAAGTCCAGCAACTGAACGTTGCACACAACACCACAGTGGAAGTTCCATCACCAGCCTAATCCTTGATTACCCCAATGTTCTCCATAGGGTCTTCAAAGTCAACCTAAAAATAAAATGAAAATGCAATGCATTATTATTAGGGATCTAGTGCTTGAGCTTGCTTTGACATCATGGTATTAGCAAATTCTGATATAGCCAAAATGGTGAATAAGATGACGTACTTGATAAGAAAAACCTGATTTAACAAATAATTAAGGAGCCGGTAACAATCACAGAATCTCATCATGTGGGGAACGCCTTGGCAACAGAAGATGGTGCTTTCATTCAAGCAATAGCAACTTTCCACTTTCATAAGGTAGTTTAATGGCCCTTTTAAGAACATCTGCACCAGCCTAATAATTATTCATGGAAATTACTAATCAGAATCATGTTAGATTGAGAGATGAAACATAATAAGCGATTTGGCCACCATATATGCATTTATCACCTTCAATTTGCTCATCTTTGTCTAGAGTATTGCTTCTGCATTAACTTAATTAGCTTGCAAGCCACCTGAACATGGTTTTAAATAAAGTGTAAGAGCTCGAATTCGAACGAATTAATCAAATATGCTGACAGGAGAAACAAAAGTAAAATAACCACAAGAAGTAGAAATATACTTTTGTTACATTCAGAGCATCTTCTAGTGTCAAGTAAAATAAACGCAATGGCTCAAGGGTCAAGATAATTTTATGACCATCAATCTTTTTGCAGCCACATGCAGACTTGAAAAACTGGTCGTGGCCCTAAGGAACTTGAAAATTAGAAAAGATTCAGAATGATTGACAAAATATTATAATCGAAACTAATTAAACATACATGCCTAGAAAATCTGAAACTGAATTTCTCAAATGTATATGCCTCTTCGCAGCAATTGCTTGTGGTGGAAACTTTACTGCAAAGACTTTCTCAAACCCTTGAAGATCACACTCTACCTGATAACAAAGAAACAGAGTCAATATACAAATATGATTTTACTAACAAGTGAGAGCTTACACATACTGGAAGGATAATGATTACTCATAACCCAAATCCCCAATACTCCCTAATATCTCACTCAAGAGAGTTCGAGCTCCCAGAATTCACTACTGTGAAACTCTCACAACAAAATTCTCTTCAAAGATTCTCTACTCAAATTTGATGATGATATCCCTCGAAAGGAGGCGAAAAATCTAACATTGATCAAATTGGCTTGTGAACAATTAATCTTCCTGGCCATCATGCATACCAGGTGTGGTGAACAGTCTTCATTCTGACATTTGCCTTAATAAGCGGCTTAGTATCCTTAACCTAAGAACTTACACAAACAAAAACAACTTGATTAAAGTTTAATATTTAGAGGCAGAACAGTAAAGAAGATGATATATATTGATACTAAAATTTGACCTGTGTTATCCTGACGTCAAGAATCACAGCATCTCATGTGGGCAGAATCTTCGCAGTACAAGATGCTTGCAAAATTGAAGCAGCATCTTATCACCTGTAATTTAATTAAGACAATAACTTTCCCCAACCATTTCAATGCATTATTGCCAACTAAATTCAGAGGGTGCTAATTAAATAGCCTTTGAACAATATATTCTTATTCTTCTCCAATCTAACAATTATTTGGAAAATCTAAATGACAATCATGCATCGATGGCATCAAAATTTGGCTACAAAGCAACCTGGAAAAGGCTTTACTCTCTGAATGAGAGCATGAATTCGAAACAAATATCATGAATGAAGAAACAAAGGCATAATACCACAAAAAGTAAAACTTTTTTCCCAGGGCTCTCTGTTTCTGTTTAAACTAAAACCAATGGAAACCGATCGAAATGAATTTATTTTGAATGTGCCTTTTCACAGCCATTTTACAAGCTTTGAAGCTTTACCACAAATGCCTTTTCCAACCCGTGAACATGATGCACCCGAGAGATGCAAGCTATGAAATTGTTACTACAGCAAGCGTTGGAACATTTGTTAAAAAAGGAAGTTTATGAAAATATGCCTTTGGAAACCCGTCTTCAGGAATGAATTCATCCGCAATAACAATTTTCAAGACGTATCAACTGCTTTAAGCTCATCCAATAGAGCAGATCCCGCCTGACGAACAAGGAGGGCTATTCTGATTTTTTCTTGAATCCCTGGTGAACATAATTAAACTCGTATGAAATAAAACAAAGTGGGCTAATGTACTACTAAAAACAATTACACAATTACTTTAAAGAATTAATGTCACATAAATTATATATAAAAAAATACGATTACCATTATACAAGATAAAATTGATGATTTAGTTTTCAACATTTCTGCAAATGTATCACAGAGATTTTGTCCCTCAGGAAGTTGCACATAACAAATTTTCGTGCATTAAAAAATAAAATATATTAGGATTTTCTATGATGTTGTATGAAATTTTACAAAAGACTACATTTTTTTAAAAGAAAATATAGAAATTTCATCAGACTACACTTGTTTTTTTTATTTAATCTTTAGAAAACAAGTTTAACTGATTTGATAACTAGGAAGTTTAAATTTTAAATAACTAAAATTAAAATATTATCCTAACTAACTTTTAATTTTTTGAACTATTGATTAAATCTAATAGTACATATTTATACCATGATTGATTTTATAATTTTTATAACAATATCATAGAGTGACCCATTAAATTAATGGTTCAAGCAAATAATTGAATTCAATACGCAAATCAAAATATTAGAAAATATTATATATTCCCATCAGACATTGGCAATATACAGAATTTTAATTCAAAATATAAATATTTTTATTAATTTCATTGCAAGCAACAACAGAGTAAATCAGAGGAGGAGAAATTACCGTCGGGTGACATCTGGATGTGGGGAATGTGAGATATCTTATGCCAGTCTTCTCCTTTCCCCTCTCTATAACGGTTTTCCAGAAGAGGACATCCCTCAATACTCAGTTCCTGCAGTGCCGTCGTTTGAAGAAGGTAATCCGGCAGCGCCTTTAATTTGTAATCCTGTAATTCCACTCTTCCAATTTGGGGAAGGCAATAACTGATGATGACGATGAAGATGAAGATGGGTCGTCCTCACTGCTTTCTTCTATTCCCAAAAACTCATTACCCACTCTTTTTACACTTTTCAAATTGTATAGGGTGAGTTTTTCCAGAGGTAATTTTCCCAAAGGAGGCAAATGCTCACAGTTAAAACACGAGGAAAGATATAAATTCCTTAGATTGGTTAGTGAAGTCAACCATTTGGGAAAAATGTTGCCTCCGTAGTATACAATCCATAATTCCTCTACATTCACAGGCGGTTGTAAGGCCTTAAGAAGTTGTTCATCTTTCTCTTTCTTCCTCCTCCTTTCTTCATCTTCCCCATCTACGACTCTACCAAACTCAAGATGCAAACAAAGGAGGTTTTGCTGATTGTAAAGTTGTAATCTCTCGGCCTCATCTAAATGGGACACATTACCCAGCCCTTCTATTCCACATTCTCGAAGGAGTTGAAGATTTTTCAGAGATTCAAGCCTACACGTGCTGCTGCCATCAACACCTCCACCCACCACAAACTTGCCTAATGTTCGAAGACTGGTTAATTTGGAAATCCCTATTGGCATGTACTTCAACGAACGAGTGTTATCATTCAGTAAACTCCTCATGTTCATTAACTTCCCAATCCCCCCAGGCAATTTTCTAAGATTTCGGCACCACCTAATATCTAGCTTTTGTAAATTATATAATTCACACAAAGTCTCAGGTAGTCTCCTTATACACAGTCCAGACAACTTAAAATATTTTAAATGTATCAATTTTCCAACATTTTCTGGAATTTCTGTAATCAAATTTGGACCAGGATGAGAAAATGAGGACGATTGACTTATAACTAATGCCCTTAAACATGCCAGTTTACTAAATAACTCCGGAAGGATGCTACCATTAAGAGACAGATTGGAAAGACTTTCATCATAAATTAAGAGGCTACGCAATCTATCAAATTCAAAAAAGGACATAGGAAGTGGAGCGCCTCCTTCAAAATTTAATCCTAGGTGACGGACTTTCCCACCAAAAAAGTTTATGACTGATTCTTTGTTACCATCAATTTCTAGCCACAAACATTCTTTTCTACATACAAATTGGGCAAAATCATGTACTATGTCATGCATGTTACAATCTTTTTCAATCTCTTGAAAGAAAGAGCGTGTTGCCAACATGTTGAAATACTCTTCTCCAATCATCTCCATTTCTTCGTCTTCCTCTGCGTTAAAGTAACCTTGAGCCATCCACAGACTAATCAATTCTTCTTTATTCATACTGTAGTCTTTTGGAAAGACAGCACAATATGAGAAACACCGTTTTACCATCGAATTTGAGGGCAAATCGTTATAACTCAACAACAAAGGAGCCAAAACACCTTGCCCAATCTCTTCTACTTTCCACATTTCACTATCTAAAATTCTTTGCCACTCTTTTACTGTAATTTTAGAGCGCAAGAGATTCCCTATTACCTTTGCAGCAAGAGGCAGGCCTTTGCACTTGCGTGCAATTTTTCGCCCGATTGGTTCTAATCTTTCACAATCCTCGAAACAGCGACCGAAAAATGCTAACTGCTTGAAAAACAACCAGCATTCCTCTTCAGCCAGTTGTTCAATGGAGATAGTATCTGACTTTGTTGTTCCCATCATACGTGCAATTGACTCATTACGTGTGGTTACCAAAATTTTACTTCCATGGAGACCATTCTTTAGACAAAAGAAGAATGGATCCCATTTATTGGAATCCCCATCCCATACATCATCTAAGACAAGAAAATTTTTTTTTCCTCCAATTGATCTATGGATATGGCTCATAAGAGATTGGAATTCGCAATTTTTTTTTCCTCCAATTGATCTATGGATATGGCTCATAAGAGATTGGAATTCGCTTAAACTAGAAGCTTCTTTTGACTCGCCTAGACCTTCAATGATTGCTTTGGCGACCCTAATCTCCTCAAAAGTGTCTGATACACACACCCATATAACTTTGTCAAAATTTCTTTTCACCTCATCATCATTATAGGCTAGTTGTGCAAGAGTGGTTTTACCTATACCCCCGAACCCAACCAGTGAGATGATGAGGGTGTTGTTCACTACTTTCACCCAACAACTTGCTTAAGAGCTCACTTTTCTCATCAACTCTACCAAAAACCTCTCCCTCATCAATCAAGGAGGTGGTTCGCACTCGCTCTGGTTTCTTAACATTGTTACTCACATTCTCAACAAATTTGAAATTATCTTTTTGTCTGGCAATATCATCTAGCTTTTCACTGATTTCTCTAATCTTGACAGCAATATGATGACGAAGACTGAGTTGTTTGAAACAACCAAAGCAGTTTGAGGCAGCAGGAAAGAAGGAACATACCTTCGTCAAAAGTGTAACAAAAGCATTGTCGTTATCATCATCATCATCATCGCCTCCCTCATCAAGCTGCAATTTCCGTGTTTCAGTGATCCACTCTTCCAACACATCTTCCATGTCGTAGGATGCGTCTCTGAGCTGATCCAGCCAAAGAGTAACAGCTTTGTCCTGCTTCATTTGCCTCTGCTCTGCATCTTCCAGTACAGCTTGAATGGCTTGAAGATTGGTAGTAAGCTTTCCCACTTCTTGTTCGACACCCGTCACAAGCCTCCACTTTTCTTTCACCTGATATTAAGCAATGGATTTCGGCTGGTCCAAGAGAGAGGAAACGATCGCATGAGCCATTCTGATATTAGATCAAATGGAAAACGCTGCAATTGCTTTTCTTGCTAAAATGCTCAGAGGAAAGTAGCTTTTATGTATTCTGTGAGAATGTTCATTCAAGCATGTTTGCATTCTTCTTATACCATAGGAGTTATTTAATTTTTACCCTCAAGTCAATGTCAATGTGAACGTTCTTTTGTGCTGCAAATTGAAGGAGTCCCCACAGGAGTCACCGTCTGGGGCTAGCTTTCTGCGGAGTACACAGCATCAGCACTTGTAAAATTTCTTACATTTGTATTTAGTTACTTGCTGCTCTTAAGATAATTAGTAACAAAATATTTGTAAACTGCAACAAAAAGCTCAATGCAATCTATCTATGAATCTTGAGAATTCACATATAACACAGTCGATTTAAATAGTCATAAATTTTTTTTTATTATAAATAGTAGTATATTTTTAATGGTATAATATATATCGATGAAACTATATAGAGTAATTTCGCCTAATTGTATAAATTCATTACCAATATCATCACAAATTTGTATTTGGTCGGGACCGTGCGAGTGAAATTTTTGATAAAATTTCCCTATGCATCTGACAATTTATTTATTATATGTTTCAATTTTAGTCCACAGTCAATATATAACTTTATTAGGCCAAAGCCATTTGGTCATTTGAAAAAGTATGTGATTCCGTTTTAGTCTATCATGTCACGACAAAAAGAGAATTGGAAAATGTAACATTCTCAAATTAATTCGTAGTGTTCGGGGCCCATGCCCGTGGAAAAGAGAAAAAATAAAACAAAAGTTGGAAAAATCATGCAGTCGTTGGGTAAATTTGAGAAAAAATAAAACAAATTTTGCCCGTAGCTACAGGCTGCAGCGATTTTGATTTGGCGACTTTGATTCATAATTGAAGTTAATGTTGCAAATAAAACTAAAAAAAATTAACAAACAAAATAAAAATCAAAGACTTAGGCCCATGTTTTATCAAAATTTTAATAAAAGACTATTTGTCATTTTGTCATAATGGAAAAATAATTCACAAAATAAAAAAAATCGAGTTTACTTGATTTTATTTTACAAAATATAAATTAAATTTCTATTATATGTATAAAGCTTATATATCAACTGCTTAGGGTCAAATCAGTCTTTTTATACCTAATTTTTAATATTTTACTTCGAAACCTCAAAAATTTTCAAAGTTTGTAAGGTCACAATCCCTGGAGTGGGTAAATTTGTGTTCAGATCAACTTGTTTGGGTTTCGGGTTGATTAGGCTAGAATTAGATCAGATAAAAAAGTATGAGAGAAATTAATCGAGCTTCTCCCAAGAAAAATACATACAGATGATTGATATATAACCATAAAATAATAAATACGTTAGGCTTACATTTATTTTTTAGCCCTAAAAGTATGAGAGAAATTAGTACTTTCCGAATTTATTTTTTGTACAGAATCAAATTACTCACAAAATATTTTTGACTTTCATGATGCAAACAAACAAATCATCATTAATTTCAATAGAAAGAAGTATTCTAGGTGGAATTGATTTCTGGAGCAGAATATGATGTATTTGGGACTTCCTACTCTATTAGAGAGGTTAATAACATGTTAATTGTCACATCATTAGTTTTAGATTATAAATTTTATATTCAAACTTTGTATGACTGCTCCTTTTTTTATTTAAAAAAAAAACAAATTTAACTTCTAGCATGATCTAATTAATTGATCTTTTTTCAAAAGAATCAAAAAAATAAATAAAATAAAATAAAGTAACGCCATAATCTAATTGGTCTTGTTATTGACATGTACTAATGCATTCTATATTTCTAAATTTGTACATTTTATTGATATGTTTCTCTTGAGAGATAAGAATCATTATGTGGCAAAATTTTATTAAAGCTGGGATTATTTATGTTCTAATACTTTGAACATTAATTTTTAATCTACTCTTTAGAATACAAAAATAATCCTTACCTAAACATCTTTCATAAATGTTTTTTGCTGGGGCTGCTAAAATTCATAATCTAATATTAGTTGATGTGGCATGTGTCCTATCACATAAATGTAGATAATAATAATTAATTCATTAACAAAATGAAAAATGTTAGTTTACAAAATACAAATCCGAATTTTTTGTGTGTTAGAGGGAATTTAAAAGGGAGAGACTAAACAAATGTGGTGACAAATTACACGTATTACCAAAATTGAAAATACAAAGTTTAGGCAACTGGAAACATCTCAGTCAATGGCAATGAACCCATTACCTCCATTTATAATTAACCAAAAATCAAATAAATTAAAAAAGAAAACACAAAGCAAGGATAACTACTAGTTGTTTTGATCATCCCTGCTTCTTTTTCTTAGCATAGCTCTTGTAATGAAAATTAACAAAAAGGGCCAAAAGGGAAGCATTAAACACAGCATTGAAGCACCAACCCCAAAACACAGGGAAACCAAATCCCGTGAAATGATAATTCAGCATCAAAATGAAAAATGTTATGGATGGCTGTGATGGGTCTGAGGATGTGGGGTCCAATGAGAGGTGATGATGATGGTGATGTTGATGTTGATGTGTGGTAGAGGATGGATGTGAGGGAGAGGTAAGTAATGATGGAGTGAATGAGGATGCGTGGGAAGGAAGCTAGGGTTTGGTTTTGAGTCCATGTGAAGTTGAGGACTTGTGGGTGGCTTACAAGCAATATTGGAGTGTTAAGCTGATTGAATTTGAACAGTGCTACTCCAATAACATCAATATGGTTGATGACCGCTCTATCAAATCCTTTGGATAAATGAATTGACCGCTCTAAAATAAATGAATGAGATAGGATAAATTCGAATAAATTAATCTGCATAATGACACAAGAAACAAATATAAATTGACCGCAAGTAGAAATATACTTTTGTTATATTTAGAGCATCTTCCAATTTCTTTCCCTTGAGCTCTGTTTCTGCGAGTGCTCAAAAGCAAGACACAGGCCTCAAGATATAATTATCATCATCAATCTTTTGCAGCCACATGCAGTACTTGGAAAATGTTTATGGCCCTAAATAACTGGAAAATCAGAAAACATTAAGAACAAGAGACTAATCATTTTAATCGCAACAAAACATGCACACTATGAAAATATAAAATTGAATTACTTCGAATGGATGTGCCTCTTTACAGGAATTGCACAAGCTAATGAGCAAGTGAGCCTTCGAATGAAAATCTAAATCCTTGCAGCCTGCGTCATGCAGCTTCTCCCAATGAGTAAGTGAACCTTGAACAGTTATCACTCAGCTCAAACTAAAATGAAATTACTGTGGACATGTGAATTAAAAATAGATGTAAAAGTAGTTTTCTCAAAGCAAAGTCAAGATAAGAGATTAACTCTACTCCTTGTTTACATTAAAAATAACGAACAATGGAAAACAGAGCTAGAGAAGAACTTACCTGTGCGTTGAGACCATGTGGGGAATGTGAGATATCTTCTTAGATTTGGTTTGGGAAACTCCATCTTCTTCTGAAAGTTCTGACAGTTCCCTAAACCCAGGCCAATACAATTGCAACAGAAACTGCATGCTTTAACCAGTATCTGATCATCTCCTGTTATTTCAAGACAATAATAACTTAATTGCAACACTGCATGCTTCAACCAATAACCTTTTCGACTTCAACACTTCTTTTGTCCCCCACCCGATGCCCTTTTCACAATTCTATGAATCAGATAAATCAGCCTTCTTAACAAAACTAAAATTTCGGTCCCCATGTAGCAGAGTGTTAGAGTGCAATTTATGCACTAGTTTTGCATTGTTTACTTCCCTTAATATCAATGTTTTGCACTTAATAATAGTGATTTACTTGTGTTTTACTTTTGTAGGTGCAATTCTATTGATTGATGATAAAATTGAGCTATAAGATGATGTTTAAGGATGATTGTTCTCTTGGAGAAATTATGAGCGTCAGAAGAACTTTGTTGATAAGGCGTGGGCGCGTGCTGTCAACTGCGGACCTGCAGTTTTTAGTTTAACGTGTTTTGTATTTTTGGTTATTTTTGTAATTACGAATTTAATATTTCAGATATTAGTATTTTATTTTAAATAGAATTCTAGAGGAGAAGAGAGAGAGAGTATTTAAGGGAGGAATCTATTGTGAAAGAGGGGGATTTTTTTGGATTGGAGAAAAAGAAAGAAACCCTAAATCTAACTTTTCTCTTCTCTCTATGAAGAACTAAACCTATTTTTCTGGTTGAAGGATAATGAAGCTTTGATTCATCACTACTGTGAGATCTTTCTTGTGCTTTAATTGTTTTATTGCTTTTTGGGTATTTGTTTATTCTCTGAATTAGTTTCATGATTATGTTTGTTAATTAGGTAATTGGCCACTATTTAATTATCAACTTAATCTATTGTCAATTAAAGGATTCATCGTATGAAGAATTTAATGCTTGTGACAAATAACATAGCAGAGAGTTGTGTTGTGAGAATAAACAATCTAATTTAAATGAATCATCATATGTGTTGATTAGGATTTGGGTCTCTCTGGTTTTTCAGGCTGTCAATTGATTAAATTCTATGATCGTATCTAGGATTGTCTATTGATTAGGGAAATAACCAACGGTCGTACCTTGGTTATCGACTAGTTAAGGAGAGATTGGCTATTAGAGGGTTTCAGTAGCTATAACCGGTCTATTCATGAGTAATAATAATCTATATTTGAATCAATGATCAGTAGTCGAATCAAGCTGAGTTAATTCCTTCAACCAGAGCTTTCTCCAATTTGAATTACAACTTTAATTTGCATTATTGTTACTTTAATTTGATTTTTATTATTGTCAACAATTCCCCCATTTTACGTTTTACGTTTCAAAAGGATTTAAATAGTTACCGATCTCTGTGGACACGACCCTGCTCAATCACTATACACAATTTATTTAGAGTAGGAATTTATTTTTGTTGGCTTCGACACCCATCACAGAGTTTCTTATTTTTCCTTTGTACACAAATGCAGACACTTAAGCAAATTAAGATTTCTTACCTAAAGCAAATTAGGATTTCTTTTGATCCTGCAAGTTACAATTTCAGTCCCCATGTAATAGTAAAAATTTGTACACATATTTATGTAGCAAATTAATATTTCATACCTCACAATATTTATCATAACCATCAATCTTTAGAAACCACATGCAGACTTGTTAAACTGTTTATGGCCCAAAATAACAGGAAAATTAGAACAGATTTTTAAGAATGAGCGACTAAATATTTCAATGGCAACTAAAATTACACATCTTGGAAATCTGAAACTCAAGTACTCAGAACACTGTAAGTGCATTGCATAAGTCAATTGCATAATATTGGGTAAAAAATACACAGCAATTAAACAAGCTGGGAACTTTAGTGCAAATGCTTTTTCATAATCTTCAATTGCATAAGTCAGTTAGAATCAATCTTTCTTAATCTTTCAATTCACATATGAGAGCCTGATAACACAAGGAAACACTGTAAGTGAATTGTCAACTGTGACAAATTTTGGGTAAAAATTATCAACTGTAGTTATCTGCATAACATTTAGTGTCAACCCCAAATTCCTTCCTGATCCGCGGAAGCATTTCAGCCCACAGACGGTTAGCTTTGTCAATATACGGCAACTCAGGATTCTATATTTAAACTATGATGTTTGATGACTTGCTGATACAAAAGACATTGCCCCAAGCACTTTTTTACATTAGCTAAAATCAAGCCAGTCACTTCCATTTGTTGCAGTTTTAATGCAGAAAGAAAAAAGGGGGAAAAAAATCTGCAAGATGCCACTTGTAATACCGCATGTTCGCAGGAGCAGAGTTAAATAATTACAAAATTACATTCTTTATTGGCCACAAAGCTGCCTAGAAAAAGGCTTTAAATTCTTAATGAGACAACGTATTCGAACAAATATGGTGAATGAAGAGACAAAGGCATAACACCTCGGGAAGTAAAGCTCTGTTTCTGTATGTGCTCAAACCAATGGAAACCCATGGAAATGAATTTCTACGAATTAGACATGTCAGCCAAAACAGGTACTCTGTACAAGCAAAGTAAAAGAGAGTTACAACAAATTTTAAGATAATTAAACTTTTAGTCACCATATAATTAATAGAAAACTTTGTACACAATGATTTATATGAGATTAAGATTGTATACCTAAGTTTTAATTGCAAACTAAATATACACAACATGATATTAGCATTAGAAGACTGCACCAAAACGCACCGAATTGAATGTACCTCTTAACGGCCATTGTACATGCATTGAAAGTTTACCGCAAAAGCTGTTTCAAACGTGATGCATCTTAGAGATGCAAGATGAGAAATTGTTATTACAACTAGCATTGAAACATGTGTGAAAACTGTTAATGGACCTAAATAACTTGAAAATCAGAAAAGATTAGGAATGAGTGACTAAGCCTGCTAATCGCAACTAAACGTACAAACCTTGAAAATCCAAAATTGTACTCGATGAATGTGCAATTGCTCAAGCAGGTAAATTTCCTGCAAAGGCTCTTACAAACCCTCAAAGATGATACTCTACATACCATGGTAACCTGAGTAACAAAAAGAAACACAGTGAATATTAAAGGGCATTCTGACAATGCAAATTTGTGTAAATTAACAACTGCGGTTACCTGCATAATAGTGTCAATACCGAATTCCTTCCTCCATGGAAGCATGTGATCAGCCCACATGTGCTTTGCTCTGGAGCTTTTGAATACCTGAAATTGTTATCACAACCAACGGTGAAAAATGGGTGAAAAAAGGGTAATAGTAGCATAATTGAATTTGCTTATAGAGGATAAACCGATCAAAGAAAAAAACAAGACAGAAATGATGATCTTAGTACCTTAATATCATGCAATAATAATCATCATGCCTTCTAGGCAGCTATCCATCCTCAATTGAAACAGAGCGGACCTGGCCATCACTTTCTTCTTCAAAGTCCAGCAACTGAACGTTGCACACAACACCACAGTGGAAGTTCCATCACCAGACTAATCCTTGATTACCCCAATGTTCTTCATAGGGTCTTCAAAGTCAACCTAAAAATAAAATGAAAATGCAATGCATTATTAGTAGGGATCTAGTGCTTGAGCTTGCTTTGACATCATGGTATTAGCAAATTCTGATATAGCCAAAATGGTGAGTAAGATGACGTACTTGATAAGAAAAACCTGATTTAACAAATAATTAAGGAGCCAGTAACAATCACAGAATCTCATCATGTGGGGAACGCCTTGGCAACAGAAGATGGTGCTTTCATTCAAGCAATAGCAACTTTCCAATTTCATAAGGTAGTTTAATGGCCCTTTTAAGAACATCTGCACCAGCCTAATAATTATTCATGGAAATTAATAATCAGAATCATGTTAGATTGAGAGATGAAACATAATAAGCGATTTGGCCACCATATATGCATTTATCACCTTCAATTTGCTCATCTTTGTCTAGAGTATTGCTTCTGCATTAACTTAATTAGCTTGCAAGCCACCTGAACATGGTTTTAAATAAAGTGTAAGAGCTCGAATTCGAACGAATTAATCAAATATGCTGACAGGAGAAACAAAAGTAAATAACCACAAGAAGTAGAAATATACTTTTGTTATATTCAGAGCATCTTCTTGCGTCAAGTTCTTTTCCTTTAGCTCTGTTTCTGTTTGTGCTCAAACGCAATGGCTCAAGGGCCAAGATAATTTTATGACCATCAATCTTTTTGCAGCCACAGCAGACTTGAAAAAATGATTGTGGCCCTAAGGAACTTGAAAATTAGAAAAGATTCAGAATGAGTGACTAAATATTATAATTGAAACTAACTAAACATTATAATCGAAACTAATTAAACGCCTAGAAAATCTGAAACTGAGCAATTGCTTGTGGTGGAAACTTTACTGCAAGGACTTTCTCAAACCCTTGAAGATCACACTCTACCTGATAACAAAGAAACATAGTCAATATACGAAGATGATTTTACTAACAAGTGAGTGCTTACACATATTGGAAGGATAATGATTACTCATAACCCAAATCCCCAACACTCCCTAATATCTCACTCAAGTGAGTACGAGCTCCCAGAATTCACTACTGTGAAACTCTTACAACAAAATTCCCTTTAAAGATTCTCTACTCAAATTTGATGATGATGTCCCTCGAAAGGAGGCAAAAAATCTAACACTGATCAAATTGGCTTGTGAACAATTAATCTTCCTGGCGATCATGCATACCAGGTGTGGTGAGCAATCTTCATTCTGACATTTGCCTTAATAAGCGGCTTAGTATCCTTAACCTGATAACTTACACAAACAAAAACAACTTGATTAAAGTATAATATTTAGAGGCAGAACAGTAAAGAAGATGATATATATTGGTACTAAAATTTGACCTGTGTTATCCTGACGTCAAGAATCACAGCATCTCATGTGGGCAGAATATTCGCAGTACAAGATGCTTGCAAAATTGAAGCAGCATCTTATCACCTGTAATTTAATTAAGACAATAACTTTCCCCAACCATTTCAATGCATTATTGGCAACTAAATTCAGAGGGTGCTAATTAAGTAGCCTTTGAACAATATATTCTAATTCTTCTCCAATCTAACAATTATTTGGAAAATCTGAATGACAATCATGCATCGACGACATCAAAATTTGGCTACAAAGCAGCCTGGAAAAGGCTTTACTCTCTGAATGAGAGCATGAATTCGAAACAAATATCATGAATGAAGAAACAAAGGCATAATACCACAAAAAGTAAAACTTTTCCCAGGGCTATCTGTTTCTGTTTGAACTAAAACCAATGGAAACCGATGGAAATGAATTTCTAGGAATTAGATATATCAGCCAAAACAGGTACTCTGTACAAGCAAGTAAAATAGGGTTACAAAAAATTTTAAGATTGATATGATAATTAAAATTTCAGTCACCATATAATTAATAGAAAACTTTGGACACAATGATTTATTGCATATTAAGATTGCTATATAAAATATAATATTAGCATTAGGAGACCGCACCGAAGCATACCGAATTGAATGTGCCTTTTCACAGCCATTTTACAAGCTTTGAAGCTTCACCACAAATGCTTTTTCCAACCCGTGAACATGGTGCACCCGAGAGATGCAAGCTATGAAATTGTTACTACAGCAAGCGTTGGAACATTTGTTAAAAAAGGAAGTTTATGAAAATACGCCTTTGGATACCAGTCTTCAGGAATCAATTCATCCGTAATAACAATTTTCAAGAATTATCAACTGCTTTAAGCTCATCGACATCACAAAGATCTCAACTAAAATAGAGCAGATCCGGCCATCACTATCCCTTCTACTGCTCTTTTCCTTTAGAGAATGATTGAATTACAGAATGCGTGTAAGGCATTCTTATTCAAGGTCCAATGATCAAACCTTGCACTATAACAACAGAGGTAGTAGTTTCTTCGCCAGCCTAATCCTTGGTCTCAGGAATGTCCTCAACAGAGTACTCGAAATCAACCTAAAAATTAAGAATGAGTTGGAAAACTGTTTATGGCCCTAAAGAACTTGAAAATAAGAAAAGATTAAGAATGAGTGACTAAACATTTAATCGCAACTAAACATACAAACCTTGAAAATCTAACTTTGAAGTACTCTTGAATGAATGAGCAGTTGCACGAGCTGGTGACAACTAAGGTTACTGTGAAGTCTCTTACAAATCCTTAAAGATGATACTTTACATACCACGATAACCTGATAACACATAGGAACACAATGAACATTAAAGTGTATTCTGACAATGCAAATTTGTGGAAATTATCAGCTGTGGTTACCTGGACAATATTGCCAACACCAAACTCCTTCCTCAATTGAAACATATGATCAGCCCACAAATGCTTTGCTTTGTAGCTTTTGAGAGCCTGAAATTGTTATCACAACCAACAGTGAAAATTGGGTGAAAATTTTGATAATATTAGCATAATTCCACATGTTTATATAGGATAAACCGATCAAAGAATAAAAAAAGATAGAAACAGAGCAGACCCAGACATCACTTTCTTCTTCAAAGTCGCACAATAACCACAGTGGTAGTCGTTCCACTGCCAGCCTAATCCTTGGTCACCCCAATGTTCACCATGAAGTATTCAAAGTCAACCTAAAAATAAATAAAAATGCAATGCAGGTGGAAATGAAAATTCTATAAATAAAATAAAATAAAAATGCAATGCTTGAGCTTGAGCTTGCTTTAGCATCATCGTAATAGTAAATTTTGATATATCTTTACTTCTCTGTTCTTGTTTATTCACAACAAGATATCAATAGAAGAAGATGGAAATGAAATTCTATAAAATAAAGCAAGTGAATTACCAGCAGAACATTTTAGCAATCCTTTGGCTAAACTTTTCATTTTCTTAGCATACTCTCCTGCCTACATCATTAAAACCAAATTAGATTGGAACTGTGAATTGCTAGTGTACTACTAAAAACAATTACACAATTACTTTAAAGAATTAATGTCACGTATATTATATATAAAAAAATACGATTATCATTATATAAGATAAAATTGATAATTTAGTTTTCAACATTACTGGAAACATATCACAGAGATTTTGTCTCTCAGCAAGAGCACATATTTTTTAAAAGTAAATATAGAAATTTCAACAGACTACACTTGTTTTTTTATTTTTTAATATTTAATCTTTAGAAAACAAGTTTAACAGATTTGATAACTAGGAAGTTTTACGTATTTATACCAAGATTGATTCTATATAGAATTTTAATTCAAAATATAATTATTTTTATTAATTTAATTGCAAGCAACAACAAAGTAAATTACCAGTGAGTGATATCTTACGGCGACCACTTGATGTGGGGAATGTGAGAAATCTTATGCCAGTCTTCTCCTTTCCCCTCTCTGTAACGTTCTTCTAGAATAGGGCAGTCCTCAATCCTCAATTCCTGCAGTGTCGTTGTTTGAAGAATGTAATCCGGCAGCACCTTTAATTTGGGGCAACCACAAATCGACAAGGCAGAAAGACGTGGCATGATGGAGATGTTTCCCTTTCTTGTAATCCTGTAATTCCACTTTTCCAATTCTTCCATTCCCCAAATTTCGAGAGATTTCAATTTGGGGAAGGCAATAACTGATGGTGACGATGAAGATGAAGATGGGCCATCCTCACTGCTTTCTTCTATTCCCCAAAACTCATTACCCACTCTTTTTACACTTTTCAAGTTCCATAGTTTGAGTTTTTCCAGAGGCAATTTTCCCAAAGGAGGCAAATGCTCACAGTTAACGCACGAGTCAAGGTTTAAATCCCTTAGATTGGTTAGCAAAGTCAACCATTTGGGAAAAATGTTGCCTCCGTAGTATACAATCCATAATTCCTCTACATTCACAGGCGGTTGTAAGGCTTCAAGAAGTTGTTCATCATTCTCATTCTTCCTCCTCCCTTCTTCGCCTTCCCCATCTGCGACTCTACCAAACTGAAGACCCAAACGAAGGAGGTTTTTCTTATTGTAAAGTTGTAACCTCTCAGCCTCATCTACATGCGATACATTACTCAGCCCTTCTACTCTACATTCACGAAGGAGTTGAAGATTTTTCAGAGATTCAAGCCTACACGTATTGTTACCATCAACACCTCCACCCACAACAAACTTTTCTAATGTTCGAAGGCTGGTCAATCTGGAAATCCCTATTGGCAGGTACTTCAACGAACTAGTATCACCATTTAGTAAACTCCTCATGTTCTTTAACTTCCCAATCCCCGTAGGCAATTCTCTTAGATCTTGGCACCGCCTAATATCTAGCTTTTGTAAATTATATAATTCACACAAAGTCTCAGGTAGACTCTCTATACGTAGTCCAGACAAATTAAGATATTTTAAATGTATCAATTTTTCAACATTTTCTGGAATTTCTCTAATCAAATTTAGGTCAGGACGAAAAATTGGGGACGGTTGGCTTATAACTAATGCCCTTAAACACGCCAATTTACTAAATAACTCCCGAAGGATACTACTATTAAGAGATGGATTGGAAGGACTTTCATCATCAATTCCGAGTCCAGGACTGGACACAAGATATAAAACTGCATTGACAAGACTATAAGCGGATGAAATAGCCATGGATTGAAATAAAGATGGATTGTAATGACTTGTATCATAAATTAAGAGGCTACGCAATCGATCAAATTCAAAAAAGGACATAGGAAATGAAGCTCCTCTTTGAAAATTTAACCCTATGTGACGGACTTTCTCACCAAAAAAGTTTATGACTAATTCCTTGGTACCATTTATTTCTACCCACAAACATTCTTTTCTACTTACAAATTGGGCAAAATCATGTACTATGTCATGCATCTTACACCTCAGAATATCATCATCGTCATCATTTTTTTCAAACTCTTGAAAGAAAGAGCGTGTTGCTAAGATGTTGAAATACTCTTCTCCAATCATCTCCATTTCTTCGTCTTCATCTGCATTAAGGTAACCTTGAGCCATCCATAGATTAATCAATTCCCTTTTATTCATATTGTAGTCTTTTGGAAAGACAGCACAATATGAGAAGCACCGTTTTACCATAGAATTGGAGGGCAAATCGTTATAACTCAACAACAAAGGAGCCAAAAGACCTTGCTTAATCTCTTCTACTTTCCACACTTCACTATCTAAAATTCTTTGCCACTCATTTACTATACTTTTAGAGGACAAGAGATTCCCTGTACGTTTATCGCACAAGAGGTTCCCTGTTACCTTTGCAGCAAGAGGCAGGCCTTTGCACTTGCGTGCAATTTGTCGTGCGATTGGTTCTAATTTTTCACGATCAACAGAAGAATGACCGAAAAATGCGAACCGCTCGAACAACGACCAGAATTCATCTTCAGGCAATGGCTTAATGGAGATAATATTTGTTGATCTCATCATACGGGCAACTGACACATTACGTGTGGTAACCACAATTTTACTTCCGGAAAGACCATTCTTTAGACAAAAGAAGAATTGAGCCCATATATTATAATTCCCATCCCATACATCATCTAAGACAAGAAAAATTTTTTTCCCTTCAATTGATCTATGGATATGGCTCATAAGAGATTGGAATTCGCTTAAACCAGAAGCTTCTTTTGACTCGTCTAGACCTTCAATAATTGCTTTGGCGACCCTCATCTCATCAAAAGTGTCCGATACACACACCCATATAACTTTTTCAAAATTTATTTTCACCTCATCATTATTATAGGCTAGTTGTGCAAGAGTGGTTTTACCTATACCCCCTAACCCAACCAGTGAGATGATATGAGGATGTTGTTCGCCATTCTCACCCAACAACTTACCTAACAGCTCATTTTTCTCGTCATCTCTACCAAAAACCTCTCCCTCATCAATCAAGAAGGTGGTTCGCACTCGCTCTGGTTTCTTAACATTGTTACTCACATTCTCAACAAATTTGAAACTATCTTTTTGTCTGGCAATATCATCTAGCTTTTCACTGATTTCTCTAATCTTGACAGCAATATCTTGACGAAGACTGAGTTGTTTGAAACCACCAAAGCAGTTTGAGGCAGCAGGAAAGAAGGAACATACCTTCGTCAAAAGAGTAACAAAAGCATTGGCGTCATCATCATCATCATCATCGCCGTCCTCATCAAGCTGCAATTTCCGTGTTTCAGTGATCCACTCATCCAACACATCTTCCATGTCGTAGGATGCGTCTCTGAGCTGATCCAGCCAAAAAGTAACAGCGTTGTCCTGCTTCATTTGCCTCTGCTCTGCATCTTCCAGCACAGCTTGAATGGCTTGAAGATTGGTGGTAAGCTTTCCCACTTCATGTTCGACGCCCGTGACAAGCCTCCACTTTTCTTGAGCAATGGATTTCAGCTGGTCCAAGAGAGAGGAAACGATCGCATGAGCCATTCTGATATTAGATCAAATGGTAAATGCTGCAATTGCTTTTCTTGATAAAATGCTCAGAGGAAAGTAGGTTTTATGTATTCTGTGAGAATGTTCATTCAAGCATGTTTGCATTCTTCTTATACCATATGAGATATTTAATTTTTACCCTCAATGTGAACGTTCTTTCGTGCTGCAAATTAAAGGAGTCGGCGTCAATATTTGTACAGCGTCCGCCCTGTTTCTCTGATTCATAATAATTCATTGTTAATTCTGCAGAGTACACAGCGTCAGCACTTGTAAAATTTCTTACATTTGTATTTAGTTACTTGCCGCTCTTAAGATAATTAGTAACAAAATATTTGTAAACTGCAACAAAAAGCTTTGTGCAATCTATCTATGAATCTTGTGAGTTCACATATAATACAGTCGATTTAAAATAGTCATAATTTTTTTTATTATAAATATTAGTATATTTGTAATGGTATAATATATATCGATGAAACTATATAGAGTAATTTCGCCTAATTGTATAAATTCATTACCAATATCATCACAAATTTGTATTTGGTCGGGACCGTGCGAGTGAAATTTTTGATAAAATTTCCCTATGAATCTGACAATTTATTTATTATATGTTTCAATTTTAGTCCACAGTCAATATATAACTTTATGCCAAAGCCATTTGGTCATTTGAAAAAGTATGTGATTCCGTTTTAGTCTATTATGTCACGACAAAAAGAGAATTGGAAAAGAGAAAAATAAGACAAAAGTTGGAAAAATCATGCAGCCGACCCTTTTTTCTATCTGATTGCGCAATATTAGGTAGGGGAATGCGACTTCATCGATATCAGACAGCAGTGGTTCTGTCATTAATTTTTTTCTTTTATTTAATTAAGAAAAGGAAGAAAAGATAGCACATGTTATGATTATTGTGAATTTTCCATCCCTTATATAAATTCTCAAATTTATTTAAATTGTGAGTCATAGAAGTATATTACCTAAACTATTTTATCAGGCTATGTTCGGATACTAGGATTAAGTATGGAATTGGACTAATTTTATGATTATATATTTATATCATATTTGGTAAGCTTAATTGAATTGGACTAAGGGACTAAATTTAAGTTTAATCCTAAAATTATGGGATTAATAATCCTAATGTACACATTCCTTTAGTTGGGACTTGGGATAAGATTAAAGAAAAAAAGTTATCCATTTATGAGACTTTAATTTATGTCATTATTTTTTATTAATACTTAATATTAATTAATTATTTTTTTTAATTTATGATTTACTTAAAATTTATTTTTATTTATTATCTATCATCTAATTAAATTAGAACTTTACTTCTACTAACTCTTGAGATTAATTTTTCATTACTTGCGTATTTGATAATTTGCCAATAAAATTAACCATTTAATAATTTCTTGCATTATTGATTGTATTAAATTTAATAATCACTAATATAATATTAATCACTAATATAATATTAAAAATAATCATGAAAATTAATAATACCATCAATTAATTGATTTATATACTTTTTTAAATATTTGATAAGAATTTGATAAAAATTAATTAAGTATTTAATTTTTTTTTCATTTTTTTTAATTTATTTTATCATGAATACCCAGTATCTTACAATATAATTAATTTTCTCATTCAGACTACTAGCATCAGCTCTTGTAAAATTTCTTACATTATAAGCAACAAAATAGTTACAAACTACAACAAAAGGCTTAGATCAATCCACCGATGAACCTTCTGAAGTTATATATAATATATTAATTGTTGATCTAGTATAATCTTAGTGGATAGATTTTTTTAATTATAAATATCAATAAATTTTTTTATCGTTTAATAGATATTGATGAAATTATATAGAGTAATTTTGCCCAATCAAATTAATCCATTATGAATTTCAGCACAAATTTGCATGTGGTCTGGACCGTGCAAGTGAAATTTTTTTATTATATTTTTCAACTTGGCCGTCAACATATTTTTGTCAGGTAGGCAAAAGCAAAAGCCATTATCTCATTAATTCATTTGGTCATTTGAGAATGTAACTCTATTATGCCATGACAAACTCCAAAGATCTAATTTAGAGAGCGACTCAAATAATGTTAATTAGTAATTTATTACATCTGCGATTAGCTTGATACTTTGTTTAAAAAAAAAAGAATAAAATTAGTTTCATAATGATTTTAATTACAATAAATATCATGCTGTGGTCTATGACTTATATGATATTACAAAGAAAATATGTGAAAGATAACTAAGTAATACATCCATTACGAATTTCATTACAAATGAAATTTATTTATTATATTTTCCAATTTAACCTTAACGTATGGACCATTTTTTGTCTATATGGATTATGGCCAACAACTTTTTTTATCAGGTAGGCAAGAGTAAAAGCCACTGTCTCAATAATTCATTTGGTCATTTGAAAAAGTTGTGCCTCTGTTTTAGTCCACAGTCAAAGAAAATATGCGAAGAAAATATGTCCCATTGTGATTTTAATAAATATCATACTATGGACTTACCTCGTATTACAAAGAAAATATGCGAAAGGAATAAAGCTTTTCCACAATTATTTATAAAATTGCTTTTGGAGAACGGTTATGAAATTATATCAAATTACTAATTATTTAGTTAACCTCTCAAGAAGTCTATTTGGTTGACTTCTCGAGTTTAAAATTCGAATGTCAAAAAAGATAAAAGGTTAAAAAAATATTTTAAATATTATCCACCCTTTTACTATTTTAATATACAAAAAGAAGAATTACTTATTTTTAACAATGGCAACCGGGGGGCATAATATATCTGATGGATTTTTCTAAGGAACAAAACTTATTATATCTCCTATCAAAAGTGTCATTTTTTGTTAGGAAAAGGACATCTATATCCCCAATTTTTGGAGAAATGGCTACCAACGCTCCCAAATTTTCAAAAAGAGACACTAAAACTCATTTTTTACTACAATACACTTTACCTTTATTATCCCAAAAATTAACATTAATTTTTTATAATAAATAGAAATATAATATTAAAATAAATGTATTAAAATTTAAATTATTATGAAAAATAATAATTTTAATATTATTAGTATGTGAGACTTTTTTAATTGTAAAATGTATTTAATGCAAATATTTATTTAAAATCTCTAGAATAAATACAAATATATTATTAAAATAAATATAATAATTTACATAGTTAAATTTATTTTAATATTAAATATTTTAATATTATTAATCTACTACATAGATTACATTATTTATATAATATTTGTGTTAACTAAAAATTTGCAAGTTAAATTTTTGGGGATACTAAAGGTAAAGAGTATTATGGTCAAAAGAGAGTCTTGATGTCCTTTTTAGAAAACTTGGGGTGTTGGTGACTATTTCTCCAAACCATGGAGATATAGATATCCTTTTCTCTTTTTTATTTTAAACAAGTGGTGACTAAAGATTAAACTGTCATAGATTCACAAGATATTCACCACAAAATTTGTAGGAAATTTCTTCTTCCCTAAGCGGAAAATACAAAACAAAAACATAATTGGCAATTTCACTAGCAAAACTAATATTTTGTTCCATATCCAGGGCCGGAGCTCAAGGTAAATCTTCATGACGCCCAAATTCAAATTTCAAGTGTTAGCTGGGGATTAATTTTAGACAATTATTTTATTTATAGCTAGTATGTAGTTGTTAGGTATTTCAAAATTTGAGAATTTAGTGATTCTGTGAGAATGTTCATTCAAGCATGTTTGCATTCTTCTTATACGTACCATAGGAGATATTTAATTTTTGGAAACAGATCCGGTGCTCAGCTGAGCTTGTGCTGAGCACCGGATCCTGGTCCTTAGTTTTTACCCTTGAGTCAATGTCAATGAGAATACTTTTATGCTGCAAATTAAAGGAATCCCCGCAGGAGTCACCGTGTGGGGCATTCAGACTACTCAGCATCAGCACTTGTAAAATTTCTTATATTATAAGTAACAAAATATTTGTAAACTACGACAAAAAGGTTGGAGCAATCTACTGATGAACCTTCTGAAGTTATCTGTAATAGACTAATTTGATCTACAATAATCTTAGTGTTGGAACAATTTCAAAATAAATGATGTTTTATTATAAAGACATGCCTAATTAATTTTGCCATAGAAGAGGTATCTTTTGATATTTAATAAATATCATACTATGGTCTACGACTTACCCATATTACAAAGAAAATATGTGAAAGATAATTAAGGAATAAAGTTTTCAACAATGATTTATAAAATTGCTTTTGATAAAACTGTTCTGATGAAATGAAATTATGTGAAATTACTACGAATTTAATTAGCCTCTCAAAAAGGTTTATTCATTGCTTGACTTCTCAAGTTTAAAATTCGAATGTCAAAATAGATAAAAAGTAAAAAAAATTATTTTGAGTTTTATCCACCCGTTTACCATTTTAATATATAAAACTCCCCAAACGGGTCTTAAATTGTCATATGTTCGCAAGATATTCAGCACAACAGTTGAGGGAAATTTCTTCATCCTTGAGCGGAAAATACAAAGAAAAACATAGTTCGCAATTTTAGTAGCAAAACTAATATTTTGTTCCATATGGGGTAAATCTTCCGAAGGCCCAACTTCAAACTTAAAATGTTAGTTGGGGATTAATTTTAGGGGGAAACCTCAGGTGCAACTGTGGTACCGTGCCACAGTTGCATCTAGCCGTTGGATGTGAGTAGACCCCACCAATCCAAGTGCATCCAACGGCTAGATGCAACTGTGGCACGGTGCCACAGTTGCACCGTAGCCTGATCCTGATTTTAGACTGTTTTTCTATTTATAGTTATTATGTAGTCGTTAGGAATTTCGAAATTTGAGAATTTTGCTTGTAGCTACAGGCTGCAGCGATTTTGATTTGCCGACTTTGATTCATAATTGAAGTTACTGTTGCAAGTAAAACTAAAAAATAATTAACAAAATAAAAATCAAGGACTAAGGCCCAAGTTTTATCAAAATTTTAATAAAAAGCTATTTGTCATTTTGTCATAATGAAAAAATAAATAACAAAACAAAAATAAAAAATGGAGTTGATTTTATTTTACAAAATATAAATTAAATTTCCATTATATGTATAAACTATAAAGTTTATATATCAAGTGCTTAGGGATCAAATCGGTCTTTTTATACTTAATTTTTAATATTTCATTTCGAAACCCCAAAATTTTTCAAAGCTTGTAGGGTCATGATCCCCGCTAGGAGTCGGCAAATTTGTGTTCAGATCAACTTGTTTGAGTTTCAGGTTGATTAAGTTAGAATATTCAGATTGGATTGAATTAGATCAAAAATTCAAGTTTAATTCGGATCGCATCATGTTATAATTATATGGGGGTTAGGTTGAGTTTGGGTTAAAATAAAATTCGGTCAGCTAGGATGGATTCATAATATTGGGATTAGGGGTATTTTTGAGCCTATTTTTTTTTTTTTTTGAGTTTTTTTTTTCAATTATTTTAGTTCTTTGTCAACAAAAAATAAAAACTACTACTATGAAATCAAATGAATAAAAATTAAAATAAACTATTACTATTGAATTGGATCGGATCCTCATCTCTTCACCTTCTTATACATTAAGGTAACTTTGAGCCATCTATAGTGTAATTAGTTATCTTTATACATATTGTAGCCTTTTGAAAAGACAGTATAAGAAATACTGCCTTATTATACATTAATATTGTTCCCAATCTCTTTTACCTTCCACATATCACTATCTAAAATTCTAAATCATGATGCCATCAGTACATTTCCACATATTGCCAAGAAGGATGCTGCCTCATACAACAGCCGTGAAGAATTCTCCATGCAAGACCGTCATCAACTGTCCATTGAACATGCAAATCATGTTCAAAGCCGTGAGCAAATTGGAATGCCACAGTCAAACACATCGGGAGAACTTTCGGCTCCCACGCGTGATGTGTCCCACATTCAAACTCAGATTATGGCATCCCACGTGAAGCATTCAAAAGAGTCGGCTATCCACATGCATGCAAGTTCAAATTCAAACAAAAGTGCAGCCCGTGATGGTTGTAGTCAAAGCACACAAACACTTTGGGCATGCACAATTGATTTGGCTTCCATAAAGCAGAAGCACGCTAAATCTTGGGGCCAAAGAAAATCTTACCCTTGAAAATTCAAATCCAAAGTCAAAGGCACATTCAAATCACCCACAGTCAAAGGCACACTCAAACCAAAATGTGCAAACAATTCTCTAATTTCTTTCACCCCATGTGCAAACTTTTTCCCCAACACACATCCAGCTTATTCCAACTTCAAAACAGTCGGCCCCACTTGTCCAAAATTTCCAAACACCTTCACTTATTCATAATCCTACACAACCGAATCCAACAAATTCCCAATATCCAACTTCTACCCCACTACCAACAAACAGCCAACATCCAAATTCGGCCCCACTTATTCTAAATCCATCCCTTGCTAAACAAATCCGAATAAACACGTCATACTCTTTTAATCCCCAACCAATAACCAGCCCACCAATTTAACCCCATCCTTTTAACCAACTTCCCCAATAATTGTCAGGCCAACCTTATAAACCTCACATATGGGCTTAATGCCCCCACCTTAAATCAGGGCACACAAATAAACCCCGGCCCATTCCTTAATACCTCCCATAAACTTCATGTGGCCCACTCTACCAATCCTCCCATATCAAAACCCTCATATGCTGATATTCCTAAATCTTTTTTGGATGCTATTCTAGACTCAGTTGCCCCTGAAATCCTGATTAAGCCAGTTACTCTTTAACAAGGAGAGCCAACAGTTTAATTTTCATAAGCAGAAGAGCAGTTTTTCAAACTCTCACTTGTAGGTAAATTTTCTTTTGGCCGACCAAAAATGCTAGTATTCGCCAATTCTTTAAATCTTTGGGTTTGAAAGGAAATGTTCAAGTATTTTTACTGGATATGAGGCATGTACTGCTTAATCTCGAGCTTGAGGAGGATTATTCTCGGATTTGGGTAAGACAAACATGGTATGTTAGTGGTCGCGTATTTTTAGATGGACCACTAATTTTCGGTGTACCGAGGAGTCGCCGATTGTTCCATTTTGGATATCTTTACCTTTTTTTGCTAGTACACTATATTCAATGCAAACAGGCTTTATGCTCTATTACTGGTGCTATCAAAAAACCATTGAGAGTAGATCATGTCATTGCTGTCGTCATCAGACCATCAGTTGCCCGAGTATTGATTGAATTTGATGTCTCCAAACCTTCAATTCCTCGGATTTGGATTGGCACATATAAGTCTGGTTTTTGGTAGGAGGTTATCTTTGAGCAGTTTCCTGCTTACTGTACTACATGCAAGCACTTTGGCCATTTAGATGGAGAATGTTTTATTGCAAATCCTGCTCTCTGGAAAACCCAACAGCCAAATCATGAGATTCAGACCACAACAGATAGTGATCCAACTCCTATAAAGGAGCGAGAGAATCCTAGCGCAATTTCACCACTTTCTGTTGAGACGCGGGGGCCTCAGAATGATGTTGCTGTGAGGGATCCAACCATTTTATATGGCAATGCAGCTAGATGAATTGAGGACATCACTCATTCTAGTTCCGATGTTCAGAGAGTATCTGTTGGCTCCCGATTTTACCAATTTGTGATGGATAGCATTAGTAATAATGTAATATGGAGGTGGGCTTCAACGCCTACTCTATAGGTATTCCATCTCAGTCCGACGAGGAAATTACAACCAATGGTAATTTTCAACACGTGGTTAGATTTCATTAATTAGATTCAGATGCTTGTTCTGATGAGGCTGTCGGAGAAGACAACCATTTTGTGACAGATAATGAGGAAGCTAAATCTTATTCAATTATTGACATGGGGATTAGTAGTTTGGATGGGCATAGAATTTCTACTCCTTATGGTTTTGCTAATACTCATTTCGAGGAAGCGACGTAAGATCATGAAGCGGGACAATTCTCGCTTCTATTCACTTAGATGATTAATTCCATAAGAGTGAAGCCCTAGATAAGTTCAAGGAATGGATAGCTCTAATGGAGAATCAAATAGGGAGGAAAGTGAAAAGACTCAGAACTGATAATGGGCTAGAATACTGTAGTAATGAATTTGATGAGTTCTGTAAAAGGCTAGGCATTGCAAGACACAAGACAGTAAGGCATACACCTCAGCAAAATGGACTTGCTGAAAGGATGAATAGGACCTTGATTGAAAAGGTCATATGCATGCTGTTGAGCTCAAATCTCTCCAAACATTTTTGGGCTGAAGCTGCTGTTACAGCTACATATCTCATTAACAGAAGTCCATCATCAGCTCTGGAGTTCAAAACACCTCAGGAAGTCTGGTCTGGGAAGCCACCTGATCTCAGCAACCTGAAAGTCTTTGGTTGCCCTGTCTATGCACACATTAAACAAGGCAAGCTGGAACCAAGGGCTGTGAAAGGTTATTTCATAGGGTACCCTGAGGGCATTAAAGGGTACAAAATTTGGAGCTTAAATGGGAAACCCACCAGAACCTTTATCAGCAGGGATGTTGTGTTTGATGAGGAAGCCCTGACACAGTCAAGGGTTGAGACTCAAATAACCAATACAAGCTCTGAAGAAAAGGGAGTTGTTGAGCTGGAGGTGGAGTCACCAAAAGAAGCAAAACAACATCCAAAGCAAACACATTCTGAACTTGAAGGATATCAACTGGCAAGGGATAGAATAAGAAGAGCCATTAAAATGCCTGGAAGATATGGAGTTGCTGATCTTATATCATATGCTTTGGCTGTGGCTGAAGCTGAAACAAGTGAGGAACCAGCAACCTACAAGCAAGCTATGAGATCCAAGGATAAAAGAAAGTGGGTAGCTGCCATGGAAGAAGAAATGGCCTCACTTAGAAAGAATAAGACCTGGAGTTTAGTAAAGAAACCAGCTAACCAAAAGCTAGTAGGCTGTAAATGGATATATAAAATAAAGGAAGGAGTCTCAGAATCTGAACCAGCCAGGTACAAGGCCAGACTTGTAGCAAAGGGGTTCACCCAAAGAGAGGGAGTGGACTTTAATGAAGTGTTCTCCCCTGTGGTCAAACACAGCTCAATAAGAGTCTTATTGTCTATTGCAGCATACAATGACTTGGAGTTGGATCAAATGGACGTGAAGACTGCTTTCCTACATGGAGATCTCAGTGAGAGGATACTGATGGAACAGCCAGAGGGATTTGTTGAAGCTGAATCAGAAGATATGGCTTGCTTGCTCAATAAAAGCCTATATGGATTAAAGCAGTCACCTAGGCAATGGTATTTGAAATTCGATGAGTTTATGATCACACATGGCTACAGCAGAAGTAAATATGACAGTTGTGTATATTCTAAGGCTCTAACCTCTGGAAATTTCATTTACCTTTTACTCTATGTAGATGACATGCTCCTGGCATGTAAACAAAGAGAAGAGCTGGAGTGGCTTAAAGGTGAACTAAGCTCAGAGTTCGAAATGAAGGACCTAGGTCCAGCCACCAAAATTTTAGGAATGCACATAATCAGAAATAGAGTTTCTAAAACTCTTTTCTTGTCTCAGACAGGATATGTGGAGAAGGTTCTTAGTAGATTTGGAATGAATGAATCCAAACCAGTCTTAACTCCTTTAGGAGCTCAGTTCAGACTCTCTAAACAGGAAGAGCCAGAAGAAAATGCAGAGGTTGAACACATGAAGAATATACCATACACTAGTGTGGTTGGTTGTATTATGTATGCCATGGTGTGCACCAGACCTGATTTGGCCTATGGAATTGGAGTGCTGAGCAGATTCATGTCAAATCCTGGAAAACATCATTGGCATGCAGCTAAGTGGATGTTGAGGTATTTAAAGGGTACAGCTGGTCTGGGTATAGTATATGGAAGGGTTGACAAAAGCTCTGATCAAATTCAAGGATATATTGATTCAGACTTTGCTGGTGATCTGGATAAAAGGAGGTCAATCTTTGGTTATGTCTACACTTTGTGTGGTGGAGCAGTCAGCTGGAAGGCTTCTTTACAGTCAGTAGTTGCTTTGTCAACTACTGAGGCAGAGTACATAGCACTCTCAGAAGCAATGAAAGAAGCAATATGGTTAAAAGGGTTAGTAGCAGAGTTAGGCCTGGAGCAAGGATCAGTCAATATCAACTGTGACAGCTCTAGTGCCAACACTTCATCAGAGATGAGATTGCTCAAGAAGTTGTAAATGTAATTAAGATTGCATCAGAGTGTAACCCTGCAGACATGCTTATGAAGACTCTGCCATCAGTCAAGTTAAAAGCTGCTTTGAATTCGATTGGCATGGTTAGTCAGTAAATCAAGTTATGGTAGGTTGATTCAGTGACTGAAGGAAGCTTTAACAGAATAAAACTAGGTGGAGATTTGTGAAGCCAGGAAGTAGTTATATTCTGTTAAAACATTAATGAGGTGGCATGCTGAGCTGGCATGGAATCTTTTGGCTGTTAAATCTATTAGTTGAATAGAACAACAGTTGGCTTTTTCTCTCGTGACTAAGGGGTTATAAAAGAGCAGCAAAAGTATTCTTGAAGAGGAGAGTGTGTGTGAGAGATTCTTGGAGTGAGATATAGAGCTTATATGAAGAGTTAATATCTCTGTAATCTCATCATCAGTTGTAATCCATTTTCATTCTAAATAAAGCTTAGAGCAGTACTGTTTCAACCGTGGATGTAGGCTTCTTGTGGCCGAACCACGTTACATCTTCTTGCCATTTTCTTTTATGTTCTTGGTGATTGCAGTTGCTTAGATTGATCTTTAGTTTTGTTTACATTTGATTGCTTGGTTTGATTCTCTCAAAGAAGCTTGAAACATTGGGCCAGTTCTTAACACTCTGTGGTTCAATCATTTACTTCTCTGTTCTTGTTTATTCACAACAAGATATCAATAGAAGAAGATGGAAATGAAATTCTATAAAATAAAGCAAGTGAATTACCAGCAGAACATTTTAGCAATCCTTTCGCTAAACTTTTCATTTTCATAGTCTTGCTCTCCTGCCTGCATCATTAAAACCAAATTAGCTTGGACCTGTGAATTGCTAGTGTAGTTATGACATTTCCTCCAATCCCTGGTGAACATAATTAAACTCGTATGAAAAAAAACAAAGTGGGCTAATGTAGTAAAAACAATTACACAATTACTTTAAAATTGATAATTTAGTTTTCGACATTATTGCAAATGTATCAAGGAGATTTTGTCACTCAGGAAGTTACACATAACAAATTTTCGTACATTAAAAAATAAATTACATTGGGATTTTCTATGATGTTGTATCAAATTTTACAAAAGAGCACATATTTTTTAAAAGAAAAGATAGAAATTTCAACATACTACACTTGTTTTTTTTTTAATTATTTAATCTTTAGAAAACAAGTTTAACAGATTTGATAACTAGGAAGTTTTACATATTTATACCATGATTGATTCTATATAGAATTTTAATTAAAAATATAATTATTTTTATTAATTTCATTGCAAGCAACAACAAAGTAAATCAGAGGAGGAGGAGAAATTACCAGCGAGTGATATCTTACGGCGACCACTTGATGCGGGGAAGGTGGGATATCTTATACCAGTCTTCTCCTTCCCCCTGTCTATAACGGTTTTCCAGAAGGGGACATTCGCTAATTCTCAATTCCTGCAGCATCGTCGTCCGAAGAAGGTAATCCGGCAGCACCTTTAATTTGGGGCAATACCCAATTCGCAAGGAAGAAAGACGTGGTATGTCTATTGTCCTGCGATCTTCTAGAATGGGCAGTTCTTCCAAATTTTCACAAGAATAAAGACTCAGTTCCTGCAGTGCCGTCGTTTGAAGAAGGTAATCCGGCAGCCCCTTTAATTTGTTGCAAGAACCAACTTTTAAGGAAGAAAGACGGGGCATGATGGAGATGTTTTCCTTCCTCGTAACCCTGTAATTCCACTCTTCCAGTTCTTTCATTGCGTCAATTTCGAGTGATTTCAATTTGGGGAAGGCAATAACTGATGGTGACAATGAAGATGAAGCTGGGTCATCCTCAGTGCCATTTCAAATTCGCAAGGAAGAAAGACGTGGTATGATGGAGATGTTTTCCTTCCTCGTAATCCTGTAATTCCCCTCTTCCAATTCCTTAATTTCGAGTGATTTCACTTTGGGGAAGGCAGTAACTGATGATGATGATGAAGACGAAGATGGGTCATCCTCACTTTCTTCTATTTCCAAGAACTCATTACCCACTCTTTTTACACTTTTCAAGTGGCATAGTTCGAGCTTTTCCAGAGGCAATTTTCCCAATGGAGGCAACTGCTCACAATTCTCGCAGAAGACAAGTTTTAAATCGCTTAGATTGGTTAGTGAAGTCAACCATTTGGGCAAAATGTTGCCTCCGTTGAATAGAATCCATAATTTCTCTACATTCAATGGCGGTTGTAAGGCTTCAAGAAGTTGTTCATCTTTCTCATTCTTCCTCCTCCTCTCTTCATATTCCCCATCTACAACTTTACCTCCTTTTTCTTCTTTATATCCCCCATCCTCATCTTCATCTTCCCCACCTTCATCTTCATTCTCTTCTTCATCTTCCCAATCTTCATCTTCCCTATCTACAACTTCAAACCAAAGATACAAATGAAGGAGGTTTTCCATATTTTTGAGTTCTAATCTCTCAGCCTCATCTAAATGTGACACATTACTCAGCCCTTCTATTCCACATTTCCGAATGAGTTGAAAATTTTTCAGACATTCAAGCCTACACGTACTGCCACCATCAACACCTCCACCCACAGCAAACTTGTCTAATGTTCGAAGACTGGTTAATTTGGAAATCCCTATTGGCATGTACTTCAACGAACGAGTAAGACCATTTAGCAAACTCCTCATGTTCTTTAACTTCCCAATCCCTGTAGGCAATTCTCTTAGATTTCGACACCCCCTAATATCTAGCTTTTGTAAATTATATAATTCACACAAAGTCTTAGGCAGTCTCTCTATGTGTAATTCAGACAAATTAAGATATTTTAAATGCATCAATTTTCCGACATTTTCTGGAATTTCTCTAATCAAATTTGGGTCAGGACAAAAAAGCAAGAACGATTGTCTTATAACTAATGCTCTTAAACACGCCAATTTACTAAATTAACTCAGGAAGGATGCTACTATCAAGAGACGAATTGGGAGGACTTTCATCATCAATTAGGAGGGTACGCAATCTATTAAGTCCATGAATGGACATAGGAAATGAAGCGCCTCCTTTAAACTTTAACCCTAAGTGACGGACTTTCCCACCAAAAGCGTTTATGACTGATTCTTTGGTACTATTAATTTCTAGCCACAAACATTCTTTGCTACTTACAAATTGAGCAAAATCATGTACTATGTCATGCATCTTGCAACTCATAATATCATCATCATCATTTTTCTCAAACTCTTGAAAGAAAGAGCGTGCTGCTAAAATGTTGAAACACTCTTCCCCAGTCATCTCCTTCTCTTCATATTCTTCTGCATTAAGGTAACCTTGAGCCATCCATAGTGAAATTAGCTCTTCTTTATACATATTGTAGTCTTTCGGAAAGACAGCACAATATGAAAAAAATCGTTTTACCATAGAATTGGACGACAAATCATTATAACTCAACAATAAAGGAGTCAAAAGACCTTTCCCAATCTCTTCTGCCTTCCACATTTCACTATCTAAAATTCTTTGCCAGTCTTTTATTGTACTTTTAGAGCACAAGAGATTCCCTATTACCTTTGCAGCAATAGGCAGGCCTTTGCACTTGCGTGCAATTTTTTGCCCGATTGGTTCTAATCTTTCACAATCCTCGAAGGAGCAACCGAAAAATGCCAACCGCTTGAACAACGACCAGCATTCCTCTTCAGTCAATTGCTCAATGAAAATAATATTTGTTGATCCCATCATACGTGCAACCAACTCATTACGTGTAGTAACCAAAATTTTACTTCCGTGGAGACCATGATTTAAACAAAGGAAGAATGGTGCCCATTTATTGTAATCCCCATCCCATACATCATTTAAGATAAGAAAATTTTTTTTTCCTTCAATTGATCGATGGATATGGCTCATAAGAGATTGGAATTCGCTTAAACTAGAAGTTGACTCACCTAGACCTTCAATGATTGCGTTGGCAACGCTAATCTCCTCGAAAGTGTCTGATACACACACCCACATAACTTTTTCAAAATTTCTTTTCACCTCATCATTATTATAGGCTAGCTGTGCAAGAGTGGTTTTACCTATACCCCCTAAGCCAATTAGTGAAATGACATGAAGGCCTTTTTGTTGTTCACTACTTTCACACAACAACTTGCTTAAGAGCTCATTTTTCTCATCAACTCTACCGCAAACCTCTCCCTCATCAATCAAGGAGGTGGTTCGCACTCGCTCTGGTGTCTTGACATTGTTACTCACATTCTCAACAAATTTAAACCTATCTTTTTGAGAGGCAATATCATCTAGCTTTTCATTGATTCCCCTAATCTTGACAGCAATGTCATGACGAAGACTGAGTTGTTTGAAACTACCAAAGCAGTTTGATACAGCACGAAAGAAGGAACGTACCTTCTTCTTGCGAGGAGCAAGGGAAAGACCGTTGCATCATCAACGCCCTCAATTTGCAATTTGAGCCTTGCAAAGACCCACTCGTCCAACACATCTTCCATGTCGTAGGATGCGTCTTTGAGCTGATCCAGCCAAAAAGTAACAGCTTTGTCCAGCTGCATTTGCCTTTGCTCTGCATCCTCCAGCACACCTCGAATGGCTTGAAGATTGCTGGTAAGCTTTTTCACTTCATCAGCCGCAACAGAGATCAGCTGCTCCAGGAGAGAGGAAACGATCGCATCAACCATTCTAACAAAGAAGACGAGAATTCTAAAGAGTTATTAGATGTGCTTTTGTTGCGATGATACTGAAAGAAAAGGAGTTATTGCATTCTTTTATACTTCATAGAAAATGTTTATGCTTATCCCCACCCCACACGTCAATGATTGTAGAATGTTTAATTTCCCTGATTCTACTCCACTAGTTGTTATGCGTAATTATAAATATTCTCAAGTTATGTATGAAAATAGCACAAATTTGGATCTAGCATTAACTCAAATTCACAAAGGAATAAATAACCAAAAGAAACAAGATTGGAGAAATCATATTGGTAAATAGGCACATTGTTTCCTTAATAATCTCAATAAAATTAGTAATATTCATATTAGTCCCTAAAAAATTAATATATATATAACCGAAAAAATCTTGTTAGTCCCCATCATCAGAATTTATTGAAATATTTTTAGCGCGAGTTAAAAACAAGTTCCCAACTTCACCATTAGTTAAATCTGAAGTATACATATAGAAATTCTTTCTCGCTGAATTCCATACAAAATAGAGTGCGAATAAGACATTTTACAGTCTAACAAAATGATTTTTATTATTGCAAAACTATTAATAATAATCTAAAATACTATATCTGCGTGTTATTTCGTGCAGAAATATGTAGAGAGGGAATATATTAATTTCTAATAAAATCTTAGTCAAACTTTTATCAACATTTTGCATTGGATGAAAAAAGTTAAGCTTATCCCCACCTACACGTTAGTAATTGTAGTAGCATCTTTAATTTCCCTGATTCTACTCCACCGATGAACACACGTTAGGAATTTGGCACATAATAATAATAATTCTCAAACTCGTCGCATCCTTAACGTATGGTTGATGAATAAACTTTTTCAATGTTTCCCCAAGCGATGGAAACGATGGCATCAGCCATTTGATGTTAGATTAAATGCTAAATGTTACAATTGCTTTTGTTACGAAAATGCTCAAAGGAAAGTGGCTTTTGTTTATTCAGTCAGAATGGTCATTCAGGCATTTTTGCCTTCTTCTTATACTAAATGAGATAATTTTTACGCTTAATTTTTATGCTGCAAATTAAAGGAGTCCCAATAACAGTCACCGCCTGGGGCTGGCCTTTCGCTGTGCTCCCCCACGTCATTAATTGTACAACATCTGCCCTGTTTCTCTGATTCATAATAATTATGCGTACTACTCAGCGTCAGCATTTGTAAAATTTCTTTCATTATAAGTAACCAAGTATTTGTAAACTACGACGAAAACTTAAAGCAATCTACCGATGAACCTTCTGAAGTTATGTATAATAGATTAATTTAACCTAGAATAATCTTAGTGTTGGAACAATTTCAAAATAAATGATGTCTAACTATAAAGACATATGCAAGTAATTGTGCCATAGAGAAGGTATCTTTCCACTTAAGAATGTATCATTTCATAGTGTCATTTCATTTGAAATGGTAATGGACCAATTTAAACCATTGATTGAAATGAAATCTTATTTCAATGGCTATAAATGAAAGGGTATCATGAGAAATGACAATCTAAATGGAGGGGCACAAGTATATCTATAAATACAAGCCATGTTTAGGCCATTTGGATGTGAAAATAATAATCCTACAACACTCTTTTCTCAACTCTCCTTCCTGAAACGAATTTTATCATATTTTATGAATCAAATATCCGATATATTGTTTACTGTAGGAACAATATATCAGCAAATAATAAATTGATTATTGACGAGCTTACAACATTCAAGAGTATTTAGGTTTACTTTCGTTGATGCACAATGCAAGCAAACAAATAAGTGCTTCATTGCTTTGTAGATGCGTATTTGCTTAACCTAAGTACATTATTCAATTGGTGAGAGCACATAACGTCTTAAGAAAAACAACATTCATAACGTGCCTTAAAATGCACATTATTTTTTTGCAATTTGCCTGTTACTATTATTTTTGTTGTACCTACGGAGTAATAAACTCATTATTTTATTAGAATAAAATTCCACCATTATTATTGCAACTCTCTATGTTTTCCATTAGTACATGATTGACTCATTATCTTTGTGGCACAATCATTTAGGACTTTTGAATATTAAAAGATTGCATGATATGGCTAATTTGGAATTAATTTCTAAATATGAATATAATGATCCTACATCACTCTCTTCTCAGACCTCTTTCTTGAAACGAATTTCATCGCATAACATATATACTATATGACTAAATATCAAATATATTGTTTACTGCAAGAACAATATATTGATTCTTGGCAAGCTTGCAATATTCAAGCATATTAAGGTTTGCTTTCATTGATGAACAACTCGAGCAAACAAATACGTGCTTTGTTGTTTCCTGAAGATGTGTTTGCTTAGCCCATGTGCATCACTCAATGGGACAAATAATGTCTTAAGGAAAACGACATTTGTAATATATTTTGAAGTACACATTAATTTTCTACAGTTAATTACTTATTACTATTATCTTCTTGTACCTATAGAGTTGTAAACACATTAATTTATTATAATAAACTTCCACCTTTATTACTACAATTCTCTACATTTATCATTCCCCACAAATATATATCCCGGCACTTAGTAGATAGATTATTTTATTATAAATATCAATAGATTTTAATTGCATAATACATATTGATGAAATTATATAGAGTAATTTCGTCCAATTATATTAATCGGTTATGAATTTCATCACAAATTTATATGTGGCCAATACCGTGCAAGTGAAATTTCAGATAAAATCATCTCCTGACAATTTATTTATTATATTTTTCAATTTTGCTTTAATGTATGGATCCATTTCTTGTCTCTGTGGCAGACAATCTTTATTATCAGGTAGGCAAAATCAAAAGCCATTATCTCATTAATTTTATTGTGCCATGACAAACTCCAAGATCTAATTTAGAGAGCAATCATGGTAATTAGTAATTTATTAGATCTGCAGTTAGCTAGATACTTTGTTTGACAGAAAAAGAATAAAACCAGTTTCATAATGATTTTAGTTACAATAAATACCATATTATGGTATATGACTTACCTCATATTACAAAGAAAATATGTGAAATATAATTAAGGATTAAAGTTTTCCACACCGATTTATAAGATTTCTTTTGATAAAACTGTTCTGATGAAATGAAATTACTAAGAATTCAATTAGTCCCTCAAGAAGGTTTATTTATTGCTTGACTTCTCGAGTTTAAAATTCGAATGTCAAAATAGAGAAAAATTTAAAAAATTATTTTATGTTTCATCCACCCGTTTACCATTTTAATACATAAAAAACGAAAAACTTAGCTGGCAATTTTACTAGCAAAACTTATATTTTGTTCCATATCGAGGGGTGCAACTCAGGGTAAATCTTCAGGGGGGCCTAAGTTCAAACTTGAAATGCTAGTTGGGCATTTGGTTGACTCATCGCAAGGTTCGAAACAATATAATATATGTTAGGAAATTGGTGGGTGAAGCAGACACGCAGCTAAAGTAAAATTGGAAGAAAATAAAGAACAAGCACAATAGAGGACACCAGAAATTACGTGGTTCGGCTTTTAGCCTACGTCCACGGGCGAAGACAGAAGGAAATATTTTACTAGTGAAAAGGAGTTACAAGTATTGTAGTATTTTAGCTCACTTCCCAAAACCCCAATACACCCAAACTCTCTAACTCACTAGACACTCAAGAGTTTATTAAACTCTTAAAACTCTCAACACTCAAGAAAGCAATGCTTCTCTCTCGATGGAAATTGAATACAAATGAATGAGTGAGCACTTCCTTTTATAGCCAAAAAATGGCTATTAAATTAATATATATATGTATATATTTCAAATGTAGTTACCAACTTCTTCTTTTTCTCCATTTGGATGGCACCATTTTCTTTGGCCGGCTGCACCATTTTCTTTTTTCAAATGTCAAACCTGTGTGCTCATTTTCCTTTCCAACTTGCTGCAAAATTCCTCTTCTTTGAACAACATGGATGTTGACCATCTAGATGGCTGCTTTTGACATTTCTCCCACTTGGAGATTAGATTGAGAAGCAATCAATCTCCACACCATCCTTTCTGCTTCGCCATAATCATGTTGCCTACGTTTCTGCTAGACCACAAGAGGATCTACTCCAAACAAACTTATCAGTATTTATCGGCTTGGTCAAAACATCTGCTAGGTTCTCTTTGGTATGGATTTTCTGCAAATCCACACTTCCATCTTCCACTACTTCTCGAACGAAGTGATACTGAACTCCTATGTGCTTTGTCCTGGAATGAAAGGCTGGATTCCTTGCAATGTGCAAGGCACTCTGACTGTCACAAAATACAGGAATTTTCTGTTGTTTGTGCCCGAGCTCCTCCAATAACCTTTGTATCCAAATAGCTTCCTTGCAAGCTTGTGTAGCTGCCATGTATTCTGCTTCTGTTGTAGATAAAGCCACAACGGTCTGCAGTTTCGAAACCCAGCTAACAGCTGCTCCCGCAAGTGTAAACACATAACCAGTAGTGGATTTTCTTTTATCAAGATCTCCTGCAAAATCTGAATCCACATAGCCCCTGACAGTAAACTCTGATCCTCCATAACATAACGCAACATCTGAGGTTCCTCTTATGTATCTCAGAATCCTCTTAACAGTTATCCAATGCTCTCCACCAGGATTCGCCATGTATCGACTAACTGCTCCCACTGCTTGTGCAATGTCTGGTCTTGTACATATCATAGCGAACATCAAACTTCCCACTGCTGATGCATACGGTACTCGAGACATCTCCTTCCTCTCTGCTTCATTACTAGGACACATACTTGAGGATAATTTGAAATTAACAGGAAGTGGGGTAGAAATTGACTTACAATCTTGCATGTTGAAGCGCCGCAAGATTTTCTTCAAGTAATTCTTCTGTGAAAGCCAAATCTTCCTGTTATTTCTGTCTCGGTGAATTTGCATCCCTAGAATCTTGTTTGCTGGTCCCAAGTCCTTCATTTCAAACTCCCTAGCCAATTGTGCCTTCAATTCTTGGATTCGATCTTTGTTGGGACCTGCTACCAACATGTCATCCACATACAACAACAAAATGATGAAATCATTATCTTCAAACCTCTTGTAATATGCACAATGGTCTGAACTGAGTCTGTTGTATCCAAGGCTTATAATGAAGGAATCAAATCTCTTATACCAACACCTCGGCGCCTGTTTGAGACTGTATAGAGATTTGTTCAACCTGCAAACCAAGTTCTCTTTTCCTGTTTCTGCAAAACCTTCTGGTTGGAGCATATATATTTCTTCTTCAAGTTCTCCATGAAGAAATGCAGTTTTCACATCTAACTGCTCTAGATGTAAGTCAAATGTAGCACATATTGCCAAGACTACTCTGACTGTTGTGAGTCGAACTACCGGAGAAAATATCTCGTTGAAGTCAATACCTTCTTTCTGAGCATATCCTTTCACCACCAGTCTCGCACGATACCGCTCCACTTGGTCATTGCCATCACGTTTGATCTTGTAGACCCATTTGTTTCCAATGGCTTTTCTTCTACGTGGTAGTGGTACAAGTTCCCATGTCTTGTTCTTGTGTAGAGCTTCAATTTCTTCCTGCATTGCTGTCATCCACAAAGCAACATCTGAGCTGTTTAAAGCTTCATGGAAAGTTGAAGGCTCTCCATCCTCTGTTAGAAGACAGTATGCAACGTTGATCTCTGTGACATACTCCGAGTGCCACGCCGGCGGTCGTCTCTCACGAGTTGACCGACAAACTTCTGAAGCCTCAGACTCGACTGGTTCTTGTTCTTCGTGCTCTGGTGCTTCTTCCGAAGAATCTGAATCTTCTGGATTATTTTCTACATATACCGGCACAATCTCTGACTTTTCTTTTACAGTACCATCACCTCCATCTTTCATTTGCAGTTGATCTTCTACAAAAATAACATCTCTGCTGATGACGATCTTGTGGGCAGTGGGGTCCCACAGACAATACCCCTTTACTCCATCAGCATATCCCAAGAAGATACATCTTCTAGATTTTGCATCCAGCTTTGTTCTTTCTTGGGCATTGTACATCACGTACACAGGACATCCAAATGCATGTAGGTAGGAATAATCAGCTGGCTTTCCAGTCCACATCTCCATTGCTGTCTTTAGCCCAATAGCTGTAGATGGCGATCGATTTACTATATAACAGGCAGTTTTGGCTGCCTCTGCCCAGAATGAATTGGGTAGACCAGCAGTCCTCAACATAACTCTTATTCTTTCTGTAAGAGTTCTGTTCATCCGCTCTGCCACTCCGTTTTGTTGAGGAGTGTATGCTACCGTGAACTGCCTCTGAATACCTTCTTGCTTACAGAAAGCAAGAAACTCGCCGTCTGTATATTCTCCACCATTATCTGTCCTCAAGCACTTGATCTTTTTACAAGATTCAAGTTCCACCCGCGCTTTGTATTCTTTAAACACAGGAAATACATCTGACTTTTTCTTAATTGGATACACCCAACATCTTCTAGAATAATCATCAATGAAAGTCACCATGTACTTTGCACCTCCCATGGATATATTCGGTGATTCCCAAACATCAGAATGAATCAAGTCTAGAATGCATTTACTTCTAGCAATAGATCTACTAAATTTTAATCTATGCTGCTTACTTGTAACACAATGCTCGCAAAATGGTAAACTTACCGATTTGAGCCCCGGAAGCAATTTTCGCTCAGAGAGAATCTTCAAGCCTTGTTCTGACATGTGGCCAAGTTTGAGATGCCACATCATCGTTGATTCTTCTCCATTTGACGCGACACACGCATCAGCCTCCTGTAGTGTTTCTCCTTTAAGCATGAATAGATTAGCACAGATCTTTTCTGCCTTCATCAATACAAGCGCGCCTTTAACGATCTTCATTATTCCATTCTCCACATGAGTTTTGTACCCATGACTATCTATTTGTCCCAAAGACAATAGATTTTTCTTCAGGCCGTTGACATGTCGTACCTCCCCAATTGTGCGAATTGTACCATCAAACATTTTTATTTTGATAGTACCAATACCAGCGATCTCCAAGGCATGATCATTTCCCATATATACAGATCCTCCTGAGATAGGTTCATATGTGTGGAACCATTCTCTCCTAGAGGTCATGTGCCAGGTAGCTCCTGAGTCTATAAGCCAGACATCAGACAATCGTTTTCTGCCTTCTGAAATAGTTGTTGCCTCGCTGTAAAGAATTTCGCCATCATCTGAGGTACTTGCTACACAACCCTGAGCATTTGATGACTCAGGTTCTTTGCCCTCTTTTCTCTTCTGGTTACTCCAACATTCTTTCTTGACGTGCCCTTTCTTGCTACATTTGTAGCATTTAACATTCTTCTTACTTCTGGATTTTGATCTACCCTGATATTGACTCCCACTGGGGTCACGTTCCGTTGATCTCCCTCTCGTCACCGATAGCGCTTCTGCTTGCTGCGAACTTGCTTGTCTGTTTTCCTTATTTTTCCGCCTGCTCTCCTCATTTAATACGGAGGCTGCAACATCGTCGAAAACTAGACTCTCCACTGGATTGTTGTTCGTCAGGTTGATGATGAGTTGATCATACGAATCTGGTAGACTTTGAAGTAGAAGCTCTGCACGTTCATTTTCCTCTATATTATGACCCAACGTTGTGAGTTGTGAAAATAGAGTCTTCAATGTGTTGATGTGGTCGGTCACCATTGTAGATTCCGCCATTCAAAGAGTATAGAGTTTTCTCTTCAAGAAAATTTTGTTGTGTAGTGACTTGGCCTCATACAATTTTGTGAGAGTATCCCATATTTCCTTCGCCGTATTTTTCTCTGCCACACTAGATAATACTCCATCCGCAAGTGCCAAGTGTAGATCAGAAATGGCGTTACCGTCTACCTCGTTCCACTTGTCATCAGTTATCTCCATGGGCCTTTCTCCAATTGCTGCCAAACAATTATTTTTTCTCAATACAGCTTTCATCTTCATTTTCCACAACGAAAAATTATTTCCGTTAAACTTCTCAATTTCATACTTTGCCGCCATTTTGTTGATAAATACTGCACACAAGCTAGTATACCACCTTGAATAGTTGTGAGTATGTGTGAGAATGCACACCAGGAAAGTTCCCAGGAAAGACTGGAGGGGTCACAATGGTCCCACTTAAAACTCAGACTCCTTAAGCTCTTATCGCCTTTGTGACAGAACTTTCCTAGACATGTACAAAAACCACACAGTTGTTTTACTCACACCACTATTCCCTGCTTTGCACCGTAAAATTTTTGGATCGTTCCCACCGTTTCACGTGAATAGTACCGTATACGTGAATAGTGCCGTATACGTGAACCGTACCATATACTTGAATAGTGCCGTATACGTGAACAGTACCGTACTCCAAAAAATACAACCAATAGCTCTGATACCACTGTTAGGAAATTGGTGGGTGAAGCAGACACGCAGCTAAAGTAAAATTGGAAGAAAATAAAGAACAAGCACAATAGAGGACACCAGAAATTACGTGGTTCGGCTTTTAGCCTACGTCCACGGGCGAAGACAGAAGGAAATATTTTACTAGTGAAAAGGAGTTACAAATATTGTAGTATTTTAGCTCACTTCCCAAAACCCCAATACACCCAAACTCTCTAACTCACTAGACACTCAAGAGTTTATTAAACTCTTAAAACTCTCAACACTCAAGAAAGCAATGCTTCTCTCTCGATGGAAATTGAATACAAATGAATGAGTGAGCACTTCCTTTTATAGCCAAAAAATGGCTATTAAATTAATATATATATGTATATATTTCAAATGTAGTTACCAACTTCTTCTTTTTCTCCATTTGGATGGCAACATTTTCTTTGGCCGGCTGCACCATTTTCTTTTTTCAAATGTCAAACCTGTGTGCTCATTTTCCTTTCCAACTTGCTGCAAAATTCCTCTTCTTTGAACAACATGGATGTTGACCATCTAGATGGCTGCTTTTGACAATATATGTCTAAAAGGATACCCGTAGCTCAAATTATGACCTCCATAAGATATCTTACTCATTCCACGCGACCATCCTACATCAACTTGCCTCTGCTTTGCATCTTCCAGCACAGCTTAAATGGGTTGAAGATTTATAGTAAGTCACAAGCAGTAAAGGAGTTCAGCTGCTCCAGAAGAGGGGAAGGGATCGCATCCGCCATTCTGACAGAGAAAAGGAGAAATAATTTGTTAAGTGTGCTTTTATTGCGAAAATAATGAAAGAAAGGAGCTCATGCATTCTTCTTATACTGCATGAAAAATGTTTATGCTTATCCTTCCCACCCCACACGTCAATAATTTTAGCATCTTTAATTTCCCTGATGCTACTCCACAGCTGTTGTACATAATTGTAAATATTCTCAAACTAATTTGTAGTCGTCGGGTCAGTGCCATTTAAAACAAGAACAAAAAACCAAAATAATAGTAATAATAATAATAATAATAATAGTTGAAAAAAGCATCCGTCACCAGATTATTTATTTATTTGTTTGAGGATGCGGATATTTTCTACCCACTTATTTTGCAAATCCACCCTGCTGTCAGAAAATAATTTAGTAAGTTCATACTATTTTTAAAATATGTAAATTGATAAAATGTTTAGACAATTAATAAATTAAATCATTCTTATATATATATATTTTTAACTTAGGTATCTTTGACCATTTAGGTTGCTTTAATTTAAAATAAATTTTATTTGACTATTTGACCATAATAATATAAAATGACTGAAATGCCCCAAGAATCATGAACTCTTGTATAAAATAGCTTAATAATTTTATTTTATTTGATTCAATCTCCAAATTTCTTCTTTATTTGAATTTTTAAAAAAATAATTAGAACTTATTGTAATTATTTCTAGGGAGTGGGGTGGGTTTATAAAAATTAGAGGCCTTTTTGTTTATTAATTGTTGTAAAATGTGTATCTATCATATAAACACATGCTTTGTCTATATCAGCCTTGAGCGCGACCTTTTTTTCCATCTTCACTGTGTTATATGATAAACTTTAACTTATCCCCTACTTAGAATGATAATCTTTAATTTACCTCTAAAAAATGTGAAACATCAACTTAATCTAATTACCATTAAGAAGACAATATATAATCATTCTCAAGTGCGGACACTTTCATTTTTTTTAATGCAAACATGCTGCTAAGCCATGTGACATAATAAAGTTAATCGTGCGGTTTAACAAATATTAAAAATTCACGGTTTAATACCGTGTCTGTATAAAAAAGTGAGGGCGCTCATACTAGACAAGAACTTTGTATGTGTGTGTACACATACATATCAATGCACCCCATCATCTTTTGTTGAATAAAAATACGGATAAATTTAGAGTATTATACTTTGAGGAGTAAATTGAAGATTGTTATTGTTATTCCTAGTAGGCAATAAAAAGAAGTTTATCTGTAATAGATATCAGGTATTTCAGGTAGGCCAAAAAAGTAGTGGTTCGGTAATCAATTTCTTTTGTTCTTTTAATTAATTAGAAAAGAAAAATTATGGGGAGCTTTTGTCTATTGAATTGAGCTTCTGTCAAGAAAAGTACGTATCGGATGATCAATATATAACCTTTCAATAATAAATTTGTTAGACTTATTGTTATTTTTGTGACTTAAAAGTATGAGAGGAAGTAAGCGGGCATTCGGTATTGTTTTTTACTGGCCATTCTCATTTTACTTTTGTAAATTCAAGTAAAATTAGCGTTCAGTAGTCCTTCTCATAACATTTAATTGTAAAACACAGAATCTAACTTGCCGTTAACAGTTGTAAATTACAAAACAACTGATACATGTTTTACTTATTTTATAAAAAAAAAATTGTAAAATAAATTACAGTAATAAATACGATTATAATAAGTAATAATAGATAGTCTCCATCTTTAAGTCTCTAGGACCTCATCCATCTCACTAAACCTATCTCTTAAGTCTCATCTTCCTCCGTGATTTATGAACTGAATCTCCTTCTTCCATTCTTCTTCCTCGGTTTGTTCTATTTTTACTTCATAGTACTTTCCTTTTTTGCTGGGTCTTTTTTTTTTTTTTTTGGATGGATTTATGTGTTCTTATACATTTTCTTGAATTTCATTTTGATAAAATCACCAAAGATCAGTAGAGATTTACATTATTTATCTGAGTATTTGGTTCTTTAATGGACGCAAGCAAGTAATCTTTCTCCCATAAGTTTTTATTTGATCAAATGTTAAAATGTTGAACGGAGAATTAGATTTTTTTTTTTAAATAAAAGGAGAATTAGATTTAAAATCTTATTCCTATTTATGTCCAGTTCAAATCTTTTTAGCAAATGATCTAATCTCAAGCATAGAAGGTAGGAAGATAGATTGAACAGTGAACACATTAACAAAAAAAAGTTATTTAAAAAAATTAATATTTTATATCACAAAATTTCATTATTATTATTGTAAGTTGGTATATTGAAAAATAAACAAAATTTTATATAAACTTTAACACAAATATAATTCGCATGTAGTAAAATTGTTTAATATATCCATTATTTTATCATTTTTAACTTTATCTATCAAATGTGTATTGTTATTTTCATTTTAAAAAATAAGATAAATAAAATAATACCGAATACATATTTCAATAAAAAATTTATTGAAAACATCATTTTCTTTCTCATAATATAAATTTAAAAATAAAATACAGAACATGCCCTAACATTTTCTGAATTTATTTTTATACTGTAAAAGGATCAAATTACTCACAAAGTTATTTTAGCTTTCATGATATAAACAAATAATCATCATTTAATTTCAATAGAAAGAAATATTCTGGGTAGAATTGACTTCTTTAGTAAAATATAACCTATTTGGGACTTCTTACTCTATTAGGTTAATAATGCATCGATTGTCACATCATTAATTTTAGATTATAAATTTATATTCAAACTTTGTAAGATCATCATTTCTCCTTTTTTATTTTTTTTAAAAAAATAACTTCTTGCATGATCTAATTGGTCTCGTTTCAAAAGAAACCCAAAAAAAAAAAAATTAACTAAAGTAAAAGGAAATAAATCATATTACTTATCTTAATTACTTTCATTTGTTATCGACATGTACTCATGCATTGTGTTTTTGTATATTTTATTGATACGTTTCTCTTAAGGGATAAAACTCATTGTGTGGCAAAATTTTATTGGTGCTGGGATTATTTATATATGTTCTAGTACTTTGAGCATCTTACTATGCACTCGTCTATATTTAACATTAATTTTTACTACTCATTGAAATATCAAAATAGTCCATACTAAACATCTTTCATTAATGTTCTTTATTTATTTATTTTTTTTGGATACACTAATATATTATAATTAGAGTTCGTAAGAGAGTGTATTGCAAGAAAAGAAGTGCAAATCAAGTATATAAAATCACAAGATCAAGCAGCTAATATCTTCACCAAGCCGCTCAAGTAGGAAGACTTCGTAAGATTCAGAAGTTTGCTTGGTGTCACAGGATCAAGTTTAAGGGGTTGTTGGATCATAAACTTGATTCAAGATGAATAAATTCAAGCCCAACTCATGGAAGGTTTCATGAGTAGGTGTGGTTGGTGAGGTTTGAATTATTTGTGTTAGGTGTGGTAGGTTTGGTAGGTGAAGATGGATGGTTATTAATTTTTTGTAATTTCTTATTTGAATGGTTATGATTAGCTTGTTTCATGTATAAATACCTCCTCTCCCCTTTGGTTTAAACATCAAGTGAGTAAAAAAATCTCTGAGTTGTAGAGAGTGAAAAATAAGAGTTGTAGTTGGCGAGAAGTGTTGTTGAAGAAATAAAATAGTGTGTTTTTTCAATGTTATATGTGTTAATTCTCCAACAAAGTGGTATCAGAGCTAGTGTTCGATGCTATATATAGTCATCTAGCATATCAAATCGAAGATCGTGGCGAGAGGAACATGACGCCGCAAACATCATCCCGATCAGAGACCGAATGCGTCCACACTCGCTGTCGGGATTTTTATGTCCTGAAGTTGAGTCGACTCACCGAGTTGAATTAAGCTGAGCCGAACCGAACTGAACCAAGCTGAGCTGAGCTGAGCTGAACTGAATCAAGTCGAACGGAACCAACTCGAGCCGAACCAAGACTACTAAGCCGACGTTGACCGTTGACCGATGTTGACCACTGACCAGTGTTGACCATTGATTGAAAGTTGACTCGCGTCCTTCCCAAGGTTTTTCGACGTGCCGAATCCATCCATGCATTCTGAATCTCAAAATTCTCACTCAATTTGTGAGTTATGACAAATGGTGGTATGATGTTATTTCAAGTTCCACAATTAAAGGGAAGAAAGTTTGACAATTAGAGTATTAAAATGAAGACTCTATTGGGTGCACATGACGTATGGGATGTCATGGAGAAAGGCTTTATTGTGCTAGAAAATGAAGCCACTTTAACTACAGCGCAGAAGGAGAATTTTAAAGACTTGAAAAAGAAAGAGAATAAAGCAAAGTATCTCATCTTTCAATCATTAGATGAAGATACTTTTGAAAAGATTGCTAGTACAACCTCCTCAAAAGAAGCATGGGAGAAACTAGAGACCTCTTACAAAGCAGCAGGGCAAGTTAAGAAAGTTAGTCTCTAAACATTACGAGGAGAATTTGAGTCCTTACATATAAAGGCGTCTGAGTCAATTTCTGACTACTTTACTCGAGTTGTGACCGTTTCTAATGAATTAAAAAGAAATGGCGAGGAGTTAAAAGAGGTAAGGATCATTGAAAAGATACTTCGATCAGTAGACTCGAAGTTTGACCATATTGTTGTGACAATTGAGGAGACAATAAATCTGAAGGATATGACGATCGAGCAACTTTAAGGAAGGTTGCAAGCTTATGAAGAAAAACTAAAAAAGAAATAAGGAATCAAAGAACAACTTCTCAAGATGGAAGTCAATCCAAAGAAAAGAAAAGAAAGCTCCGACAATGAGAGAAGGTACTATGTCCGAGGTAGAGGTCATGGTCATGGACGAGGTTGAAATTTCAACAACAATAACTCCAATTATGCCAAAGGAGAAAGCTCAACCAGAGGACGAGGCAGAGGCAATCCAAGATCGAGGTATGACAAATCCCAAGTACAGTGTTATAATTGTCAAAAGTTTGGCCATTGTGGTTCAGAATGCAGAGCTCCAAGCACCAGAATTGAGGAGAGAGTGAATTATGTTGAAGAGAAAAATGGTGAAGATGGTACACTTTTACTAGCATGCAATGACACAAGTGGAGGTCAAGAAAATACATGGTATCTTGACACAGGTGCTAGCAATCATATGAATGGAAACATAAGTATGTTCATGGAACTAAGTGAATCTGTGAATGGCAGTGTCACTTTTGGAGATGATTCAAAAGTATTAGTGAAGGGTAAAGGTAACATTCTTTTTCGTGCAAAATATGGTAGCCACCAAATAATTTTGAATGTTACTATGTACCCAATATGAAAAGCAACATCCTTAGTTTAGGTCAACTCTTGGAAAAATGCTATGATATTCACTTAAAAGACCGTACTCTTTTCCTAAGAGATGACAAAGGAAATTTAATCACAGGTGATAAAATGTTGAAGAATAGAATGTTTCCTTTACATATTCAAAATGATGTTGCAAATTGCCTCAAAGCCTATCACAAAGATCCATCTTGGATTTGACATCTTCGATATGGGCATCTCAACTTTGAAGGACTGGAACTACTATCCAAGAAGAACATGGTGAAAGGTTTACCATACATCAATCACCCTGATCAACTTTGTAAAGGATGTTTACTTGGCAAACAGTTCAGAAAGAGCTTTCCAAATGAGTCAAACTCAAGAGTTTAGAAGCCACTCGAGCTCACTCATACTGATGTGTGCGGTCCATTCAAGCCAAGCTCCCTTAGTAAAAGTAACTACTTCCTTCTCTTCATGGATGATTTTTCAAGAAAAATTTGGGTGTATTTTTTGAAGCAAAAATCAGAAGTCTTTGAAGCATACTCAAGATTAAGAAAGTTCCAAGATCCCCCCAACAAAATGGTGTTGTAGAAAGAAAGAACAGAACCATCCACGACATGGCAAGAAGCATACTCAAGATTAAGAGGCTACCGAAAGAATTTTGGGTTGAAGCTATTTCATGTTCAGTCTACTTATCTAATTGTTCTCCAACAAGAAGTGTGTGGGGCAAAACGCCACAAGAAACTTGGAGTGGAAGAAAGCTCGACATCGCCCATCTAAGAGTTTTTGGAAGCATTGCCCATGTACATGTACCAGACAAAAGTAGAGCTAAGCTGGATGAAAAAAGTGAGAAGTTTATCTTCATCGGCTATGACAACAACTCCAAAGGATACAAGCTTTACAATCCAAACAACGGGAAGATCGTGATCAGTCGAGATGTAGTTTTTGATGAAGAAAGAGAATGTGATTTTGGATCTGGTGTGGATGACTTCAACTTCTTTCTCATTGAAGAAGATGATCATACACAGATAAAACAAGTAGAAAAATGACAAGAGCCAGCTACTCCACCTATCTCTCCAGCATCAATCACATGTGGAGATTCACCGCCATCTTTCTTAAATGAAAGAACCGAAGAACGTACAAAGAGTCTTCAAGATCTCTATGAGGGAACTGAGAGATATGATAATCTCACTCTCTTTTGCCTCTTTACTGATTGTGAGCCAGTCAACTTCCAAGAAGTTGCACTAGGTGAGAAGTGGAGAATTGCAATGGATGAAGAAATCAAAGCCATTGTGAAGAATGATACTTGGGAGCTTACTACTTTTCGCAAAGGGCATAAGGCGATCGGTGTCAAATGGGTGTACAAAATGAAAAGAAATGTGAAAGGAGAAATTAAAAGGCACAAGGCGAGGCTAGTTACAAAAGGCTATAGTCAAAAGGCTGGCATAGACTATGACGAGGTATTTGCTCCTGTAGCTCGACTTGAAACTATTAGACTTATTATTTCTTTGGCTGCTCAGAACAAATGGAAGATTTTCAAATGGATGTGAAGTCTGCTTTCTTGAATGGATTCCTTGAAAAATAAGTTTACATCAAACAACCATTAGGCTATGTGGTGAAAAGACATGAAGACAAAGTTTTGAGATTGAAGAAAGCTCTTTATGGGTTAAAGCAAGCACCAAGGGCATGGAATAGCATAATTGACAAGTATTTTCAAGAGAATGGCTTCACCAAATGCCCATATGAACATGCTCTCTACGTCAAAGAAAAAGATTGAGACATTTTGATTGAGTGCTTGTATGTGAATGATCTCATCTTCATTGGAAGTGATCCAAGCTTATTTGAAGAGTTTAAGAGAGTGATAATCAAAGAGTTCGAGATGACTGACATCGGACTGATGGCATATTACCTCGACATTGAAGTCAAGCAAAATGAAGTAGACATATTTATCTCCCAAGAAAGCTATGTAAAAGAGATTCTCAAAAGGTTCAAGATGAATAATTGCAAGCCTATAAGCACGCCAGTGGAATGCAGAGTCAAGTTATCCAAACATGATGAAGGCGAAGATATAGATCCAACATTCTTTAAAAGTTTGGTCGGAAGCCTACGTTATTTGACATGCACGGGACCAAATATCCTTTATGTTGTTGGACTTGTGAGTCGATACATGGAGAAATCAAAGACCACTCATTTTAAAGCTGCAAAAAGAATCCTTCGCTACATCAAAGGTACAATTAATTTCGGCTTGTTATACTCATTTTCTAATGACTACAAGCTTGTTGGATATAGCGATAGCCATTAGAGTGGAGATGTAGATGATCAAAAGAGCACCACATGATTTGTGTTCTTCATGGGAGATACTACTTTCACACGGATGTCAAAGAAACAACCAATTGTCACGCTATCCACCTGTGAAGCTGAATATGTAGCTACCACATCAAGTGTTTGTCATGCAATTTGGCTCAGAAATTTGCTGAAGGAGTTGAGTTTGCCACAAGAAGAGCCAAGCGAGATTTATGTTGATAACAAATCAACAATTGCTCTATCCAAGAATCCAGTCTTTCATGATCGAAGCAAACACATAGATGCTCGCTATCATTTCATAAGAGAGTATATTGCAAGAAAAGAAGTACAAATCAAATATGTAAAATCACAAGATCAAGCAGCTGATATCTTCACCAAGCCGCTCAAGCAAGAAGACTTCGTAAGATTCAGAAGTTTGCTTGGTGTCACAGGATCAATTTTAAGGGGGGTGTTGGATCATAAACTTGATCCAAGATGAATGAATTCAAGCCCAACTTATGGAAGGTTCCATGAGTAGGTATGGTTGGTGAGGTTTGAATTATTTGTGTTAGGTGTGGTAGGTTTGGTAGGTGAAGATAAATGGTTATTAATTTTTTGTAATTTCTTATTTGAATAGTTATGATTAGCTTGTTTTATGTATAAATACCCCATCTCCCCTTTGGTTTAAGCATCAAGTGAAGTAACAAAATCTCTAAGTTGTAGAGAGTGAAAAATAAGAGTTGTAGTTGGTGAGGAGTGTTGTTGAAGAAATAAAATAGTGTGTGTTTTTAGTATTATATGTGTTAATTCTCCAACAGTAATATTCTTTATTTAAATCCTAACAAATGGTGGGATTTGGACTTGTGGCTACAAACATTGAGTCCTCAGCGGCTGCAAAATTTCATAACTTAATTTTAGTTGACGTGGCATGTGTCCTATCACATAAATGCAGATAATAATTATCAATACATTAACCAAATGAAAATTATTAGTTTAAAAATTAAAAATCTGAATTTTTTGTTTGTGGGAGGGAATTTAAAAGGGAGGGACTAGACAAATGTGGTGACAAATGACATGCATTACCAAAATTGAGAATACTAAGTCAAGGCAACTGAAAACATCTTTGTCAATTGCAATGAACCGAGCACAACCATTCATAATTAACCCCAAAAAAAAATCAAACTACTATTTGTTTTGATCATCCCTGCTTTTTCTTAGCATAGTCCTCGGAATGAAAATTAACAAAAAGTGTCAAAAGGGAAGCATTAAACACAACATTGAAGCACTGACCCAAAATCCCAGAGCAACCAAATCCCGTAAAATTATAATACAGCATCAAAACCGAAACAACAAAACTAATCACAAACTGAACAATCTGACAATCAGTGACCAATCTCTTCCACTCACTACTAGAAAAATGGTCTTTACTAACATTAGAATAGTGTCAGTAATTACTTTTAGTGACACTTACTAATTGTGTCAGTAATCTGGCAGTCAGAAAAATAGTGACACTTGTAAGTGGTGTCAGTGATTACTATTACTATAGCATCACTAAAATCATAACACCATGGTATCAAAATATTACAATACTATATTAGTATTTGTGATTACTGTTACTATAGTATCACTACTTTATGTATTATTTAAAAAAATAATTATATAAAATGACATATTGCCCATTGATTTGTTGATAGAATTAAAAGACTGTGAGAAATAAGAACAAAAATCAATTTATATATCAAAACCTTTCATAACATTTAAATATTATCAATATATATTACACAATCCAAATACTTCAATACACAAAGACGTCTTACTACAAGACATCTTATTCTTATAATTGAATAATCTTAACTACTATTATCCAATCAAATTCCTTCTACTCGTAGCTGAATTTAAGGGCTAAATTTACCAAATCTAAAAGCTAAATTTAGAAGGATTATTATTTTTCACTCCATGAACATAAGTACTGCAATCATGCATTATCACGGACATCTTCTTCATTCACGGACAGCTTCTTCATTCGATAAATTTGATGGGTTAGGGATATAAGTTGAAGAAGAAACACTTTAAACATATTAATCATATCTGCAAACAAATAAAAGAAAAAGGTAAAGAAATTGGTTGCCAAATTCCAACAGTTGCAAAATAAATTAAAAAGCAATACAGACACAAAAGTTAATAGAAATAAATATATTTTGCTCGAAAATAAAAAAATTCATAAGCTATGAACAGATCAACTCAATTATCTTAAAGGAAAATTAGAGAATAAGAATGTTGTAACTCATTTGATTAGAAATAAGGTAGAATATATTTAACTATAGATATAAATTAAAAAAAAAAAAAAGGTGATGATGAATTCATTCTCTTATATATATATGAATAAGAGAGAGTGAGAGAGCAAATTATAGCATTCAAATTTTCATTATAACATCTAGTTTCAAGAAAGTGTGTTTATTTCTCATTATATAAAAAATAATGATTTTCCAGCTACAAAAAATTCATAATAAAATTTAATATCTAATACAACATAGTATGTTTTTTTTTTCAAAAAAATGCTTGCAATTATGTCTTTTAGCCACCAAGCCTAAGTGTGAGAGTAAAGCATTTAACTCTTGATAATTACACACTTTCTGCATAATGCAATTAGTGTCAACTCATTCTAAATTACTCTACTAGAATAATAAAACATTTCAGCCATTGTATTGATGGAGCTACTAATCCAGAATATTCACAATAAATATAGGGTTCAAGGCAATTAAGAGATGTACCTCTTAAAGCTATGCATATTCTCTATCTTTCTAAGGCAATCTTTAATTCATATAGTTCCACCCCCTTTGAATTCACAAACCAAGACTTTACAAACAAAGGCCTTATATCATTAATCTTAATACCTTTTTACCAAAAAATCACTATATTCATAAATAAAAATCACAAGTTAACGCTTTAACCTCGTGTTGGGCTGTCTTAGTTTTCACATGGCAGAGGAATCTACGATAATGTGTATGTTTTCCTGAGAAGAAAAAGGAAAAAAAAAATAGGGAAAGGAAGTCAAGACTAAGAAATAATTATTCAATAAGCTGAAAAATTATCATATATCATGCATGTTTTACACAATCCCCTTATAAAGTTTTTAAAAAAACTACTTTATTTTACACAATCAAACAATTTTAACAGGAAACATAACTTAGTAGGACAAGAATGCAGCTAAATTATGAAAGCCATTTTGCTTGCAGATATTAATTAGACATTTCAGTTTTTCTTATATTTTTCACAATTTGAGCAGCTTTACTTTAATTTTATCAGGAATCGAGTATGGCTATGTCACAAAAAGAAAGCATCAGGGGGTTTGCAACAGACAGCAAAATCATTCAAGAAACTAGTGAGTTAGAGAAAAGCTCTTGTGCAACAACTGAAGCAGATCTCATTGAGCGCCCATACACACCAGTTCAAACTAGCGATGAGTTTGCGCCAAAATTTTTTGAGCAGTAAGGAACCACATAAACTCCACAGAAAGCAAAGATTAACCTCGAAGGAGAGCAACAACCACAAGAATCAGGGGAAATAAAAACTGAGGAATCAGCATTGATGGACTCAGCTACAGCTTCATTGACTGACCCCCTTCAGAGCTCCAGAATTGAAACTACGAAAGTGGCTGAACAAGTCGGCGAAGGGAGAGAACCAAAAGGCAGCACTGAAGAAAATCAAACCAAAGAACCAGAAGCCATTCATGTAGAAGATGCAAAAATGGATGAAGAACAAGACGAAGATGAACATAAAAGGATAGACTCAAGCTCTGATGCTCCGGTCATGATTGAAGCCAAAAGAGATGCTGTGGATGTTAGGGTTGCACAACTTGGTCACTGGCAAATGATGAGGAACCTATTTGAAATAAACTGAAACTAATGTATCGTTATTTACTAAAAATAAAAATATAGGGAACTGAATGTTATTCACTCGATAATCAAATATTTCGATTTCTCATAGTTACATGTCACCTCTCGCAAGTCACAGGACTCGTTGTGACTCGAGTCGCTTCCTTCCCTCTTGCTTGCAGTCTCCGCCCATTTTTGTAGCACAGAAAAAAAAAACTAATTTTTATTTTTCAATTCAAAGTCTGTGACTCTCATCGATCCCTATAACACAACAAAACAACAAAATTTAACACGGAAAAAAAAAGGAATGTGTAAGCAAGTATTCAAGAGAATAGAAGAAAACCGAGCATACTGAGTTACTTGGAGCTCCGAGACCTTTCGAAGATCGAATTAGCAGAAGAAAACAAAACTTCAGCTAACAAGAAATCCCGAGAAGTCGAAATGAGAGGGGCGGTGTGCACTCGAGTAGGGTGAGCAAAATGTGGAGATCTAAAGCGGGTCTCGTGAGCTTGTGGCATAGCGGCATGGTGGATGTTTTGCATAATGTAGATCGTTAGGGTTTCGTATGGTATGGGTCTTAGAATTTGAGCAGTGGTGTTAGGATTTCTTATGGCATGGACCCTTGAATTTTAGGGCTCGAAGTTTTATAGGTATGAAGAAGAAGAAGGATATCGCCAGAGAGATGAGGCGGCTGGCCATGGATTTAGGAGTTAGGGAATTTTATGTTTATGTTGATTTAGGGTTTCTTGCTTTTGCTTTTATATTGTTGTTTTCTATATTAATTTAATTTGATAATTTCAACATGTTCACCACAAACAAATTTATGAATTTTGCCTGGTGGTTTGTTCGTTGAACATAAAGCACTTTAGTTTTGAGGTCCTAGGTTCGAGTCGCAACTAAAACAAAAATAGAATTTTTTTTTGTTTCTGATACCTTAGTGTCGACGATCTCTGATGTTTAATGTACAAACACCATAGAATCAGTAATTTGTGACACTTGTTTGTTAAACACAGAAAATGACCCAAATATATGTAATTACTGATACTTTTTAGAAAAGTGTCACAAGACAAGTATCAGTAAAAGCTATTTTTCTAGTAGTGACTTTGGCAGCAACCCCATCACGCACAATAGATAGTACCCGTACATGATCACATGCACACTTGCATTGGTGACAAGTGCAATAGGGAACAAAGACTGCTTCGTCTGTAACCAAAGGTAGCACATTACGACAACAGTTGCATGGTGGTAGACGTGGAGGAACGTGAGACGTTGGATGGAGTTTGACAAAATAATCAAAAGGGTGTCTAAGAATTCGTGTATTTTGGAGAGGTAGAAGATGTAAGCGTGGAAGAAGAGAGGGCCAGATGGAGAAATGGTAGGGGGAAACAGAGGGTGTAGCGGAGGTGGGGTAAATGGAGGATGATGGAGAGAGTGCAACCAACGGCCATGACGAGGGAGGGAGGAGGAGGGTGGGGTTGTGGACGGCTGTGATGGGCTTGAGGATGTGGGGTCCAAAGAGAGGTGATGATGATGGTGATGTTGACGTTAATGTGTGGTTGAGGATGAATGTGAGAGAGAGGTAAGTGAGGATGGAGAGAATGAGGAAGTGTGGGCAGGAAGCTGGGGTTTGGTTTTGAGTCCATGTGAAGTTGAGGATTTGTGGGTGGTTTACAAGCCAATATTGAAGTGTTGAGGTTAGGGATGGAAAATAGCGGGCCTGGGCTGGGCTTTTTCAAGCCCATGTCCAGGCCCTCTGTCAGTTAGGGGTATGGGCTCGGGCCGGGCTTGGGCTTTATTTATTTATTTTAAAAATTTTAAATTATTGTAAATTTGAAATAAATTAATGACCAACAAGTTATTACAATCATAGATAAATTAAAGAAAATGAATATTTCAAATTAAAATAATAAATAAAGCAAATAAAAACTCATAACTTTAATTTTCTTTAATACTGGATTTTCTAATTCAAATGCTCTCTTAATTAATTGACACAAAAGAGAGAATTTAATATCATAATTTTAGTTTTTTTGAATCATAATTGATTTATAAGTTAAGAATTTAAGTTTTCTTTTTTATTTTTAAATTACTTTTCAATTTTAATTATATTATTCTAATTTATAAAATTATTTTTTTTAAAAGTAGTGGGCTTGGGCTTTGTCCGGGCTTTTTTTCTTAGGCCCTTGTCCAGGCCCTCATGGGTGAGGGCCGGGCCTAAGCCCGTGGACTTGGGCTGGGCCCGAGCGGGCTTGGGCCGGCCCGGGCTTTTTTGCCATCCCTAGTTGAGGTGTTTGAATTTGAAGCCATGGCTGGTTTTTGGGGGAAGAAAGATTTGGAAGAGATGATGTTGAGAGGAATGGGGGAGTTTAGAAAGTTTTGGGATAACGTGAGGGGTATTTTGGGCATATGTAGTTGTCTTAGCTTAATTTTTGTTAAAAAGAAATAATAATAATAATAATAAAGGATCCTCTTTTCTCATGTCAATTTAAATCTCCGAGTGTGTTTCCAACAGTTGCTTTTCTTTTTCTATTTTTGCATTTTGAATCATAATTTTTCAATTCAATAATGGCCTCTTGAATTGTAAAATATGGTAAAAAGGGGGTGGGGTGTAGTGTCTAGGCCTCTGTGAGTGTGACAAGGGTATCTTTGGACGTGGGTGTCATGTCATTAGATTTTTTTGGCTATTTCTGCTCAATCAAACCTGTGGATTACATGCACTCAACGTGGAACCCTTTTGAATGAACGTAATGGTTTTGCTGGGATCACCGAAACCCAAGAAGCATGGAACTGGGACCAATTTGTTGACAAAAATTGAAGTACATCAAGTAAGGATTTCCACAATCGGGCTAGAAAGGACAACTGAAATCCGGTAAGAGTTTCGTAGAGCATAATTTTTAAGATACGACGTTAGAGTATTTACTAGACATTCATAATTATTAATTAAATTGATCTAATCTCCCACTCTAATATAAAAAACTTAAAATATTTTTTAATAATTTTATCGAAACTATTATTTGACAATCATATTTACTTCATAATATCAACATTTATATTATAATTACAGCTAATACTAAACAAGAACTCCAGTATGATAAAGTAATTAAAAGTTATGGTTTTTTGGCATAACAAGATGATTCAAACTTAAACTTGCATCAAAAGTGTATCAAAGAAATCACAAAGACGCTCTGTTTAACAAATCTACAGCAGAATTTGTAAAATTTAACTGGGTTACAGAGAGTGAATAAGACATTGTTAACGTCATTATTTATAGAGTTGTAATTTTATAGCAAGTCTAGTTAAATTGGAAGTTTATTTATTGCATATCTTGTAATAGGGATTAATTTATTAATTCCCTAATTTAGTGAGATTCCAATTTATTAGGAATATTTGTTTCCTAATTTAATTAGATGTCTAATTTAGAAAGTCAGTTAGTAATGGGATTTTATAAGGCAAGAATATCAAATTTATTCTTATTCAGATTCATAGGAATTATAAGAGGAAAGAAACTCTTATTTGGAAAGAATCCAAGTCTTTTAAGACTTGCTATTTTGGTGAAACTTTAGTGCCTATATAAAGAGAGGTATTTCACAATTGACGTTTGATCGCACAACACAGAGCATAAAGCAGAGAAGCAAAATTCGGCCTCCTCCCTAGAGAATCCAGATTTGGCGCACCATGTTGTGTTGATTTGTTTTCTTATCTTCTTTTCATCTCTGTGGAGAGTGTATGTGGATCTTGGATCACTAAACGTTGAAGAATTGAAGAATTGAAGACTTGCTATTGATCACTTTGTGAAGTACCTTGAGTTTTCTTATCTTCTTTTCATCTCTGTGGAGAGTGTATGTGGATCTTGGATCACTAAACGTTGAAAAATTGAAGAATTGCTATTGATCACTTTGCGAAAGTACCTTGAGGATCGTGGATCAAGAGGGGTAGCAATTATTCAAGAGAAGTAGATTCAGTCCAAGGTTGAGTAAACTGTATGATGATAAACTGTAAGTGAGAGTCTTAAATTTGGTAAATCCATAGGTTGTAACATCTCAACTTAGTGAATTGCTTTTCATCTGGGCATGACCTCGTGGATGTAGGATTGATTAATCCGAACCACGTAAAAATCTCCGTGTCATTTATTATCTGCATTTTATTGTGTTTTTGGAAATTTAATATTTTTGATGCGGATGAACAGTTCTTGTGAACAGTTGCAGTGAACAGTAACGGTAAACAGTAATAGTAAGCAGTACTTCCGAAAAATTAATTAAGTAATTAATTTTTTATTTTTAATTGCCTACATCTATTTGTGATAGATCTAAATTCTTTTCAGATATAATTATCATCATCAATCTTTTGCAGCCACATGCAGTACATAGAAACTGTTTATGGCCCTAAATAACTGGAAAATCAGAAAACATTAAGAACAAGAGACTAATCATTTTAATCGCAACGAAACATACACACTACGAAAATCTAAAATTGAATTACTTCGAATGAATGTGCCTGTTAACAGGAATTGCACAAGCTAATCCTTGCAGCCTGCGTCATGGAGCTTCTCCCAACGAGCAAGTGAGCCTTAAACACTTATCACTCAGCTCAAACTAAAATGAAATTACTGTGGACATGTGAATTAAAAATAGATATAATAGCGGGTTTCTCAAAGCAAAGTCAAGATAAGAGATTAACTCTGCTCCGTAATTACATTAAAAATAACAAACAATGAAAAACAGAGCTAGAGAAGAACTTACCTGTGCGTTGAGACCATGTGGGGAATGTGAGATATCTTCTTAGATTTGGTTTGAGAAACTCCATCTTCATCAAATGTTTAACCAAAACCATATCCATTCACATTCAAATTCAGAATCTTGTTAGAATGAGAGATGAATATTGAAGAATAGTGACTATGCATTTATCTCCTATTATTTGGTCATTATTCTCTATAGTACCATAGAAATGAATAATTCTATGAATCAGATAAATCAGCCTTCTTCACAAAACCATGAAAAATATTTCACGGTGTTCTACACAGTCCAGATCAGCATTGGTGACAAACATTTGATGAAGACCCTGCCAATTAAAATTTCAGTCCCCGTGTAGAGAAATGTTCCAGTCAGGAATTTTAAAGTGTGGGAAACCTTTAAAACCGCATGGTTTTAAAAGCTTAAAACTGTAGGCCTTTAAAGCTGTGTGGTTTTAAAGCTTTCTCGGACTTTCCCGCACTTTAAAATCCCTGACCAGAAAACTACTCTCCCCATGTAATAAAATTTCTTATTTTTCTTAAAATTTTCCTTTTGTACACAAATGCGGACACTTAAGAAAAATAAGATTTCATACCTAAAGAAATTGGGATTTCTTTTGACCATGCAAGTTACAATTTCAGTCCCCATGTAATAGGAAAAATTTGTACACATACTTGTAGCAAATTAATATGTCATACCTCACGATATTTATCATAACCATCGATCTCTAGAAACCACATGCAGACTTGTAAAACTGTTTATGGCCCAAAATAATTGGCAAAATTAGAACAGATTTAAAAATGAGCGACTAAATATTTCAATGGGGACTAAAATTACACATCTTGGAAATCTAAAACTCAAGTACAAAAATTACAGCAATTAAACAAGCTGGGAACTGTAGTGCAAATGCTTTTTCAAACTCTTCAATTGCATAAGTTAGTTAGACTCAACCTTTCTCAATCTTTCAATTCACATATGATAGCCTGATAACACAAGGGAACACTGTAAGTGAATTGTCAACTGTGACAAATTTCGGGTAAAAATTGTCAACTGTAGTTACTTGCGTAATATATAGTGCCAACACCAAATTCCTTCCTGATACGCGGAAGCATATCAGCCCACAAACGGTTTGCTTTGTCAATATACTAAAAGCTTTGTAGCTTTTAAGAAACTGAGAGGTGAAAGACCTGGAATTTTCGATAGCAACTCAGGATTCTATATTTAAAATATGATTTTTGATAACTTGCTGATACAAAATACATTGCTCCGAGCACTTTTCTACAGGAGCTAAAATCAAGCCAGTCACTTCCATTTGTTGCAGTTTTAATGCAGAAAGCAAAAGGGGGGACAAATTCTGCATGATATCACTTGTAATACGGCGTGTTTGCGGAATTAAATAATTACAAAATTACATTCTTGAGTGTACAGAAATGATATATAGCAAATCAGGCATAAAGGAATAACAATATAATTTTACATTGTTCGGCTTTTGGCCTACTTTACAGTGAAGACGTGAAGAGAATTTTACTAAGAAATAGGAGTGTACTAATACTGAAGAAAAACATTCACTGACAACCCAAATCACTGATATTTACTTGATTTCTCACTCACTCTAATAAGAACATTCATTCTCCCATAATTCACTCAAATGAAACTTTCATTGGAAGGTCTTATTATTAAGGCTTTAGCACCACTTCATATGCTCAACAATTCAAATTTGAGGATGACATTTCACAAAATGGAGGGCTCTATTTGGCTTGTGAACAATGTTCCTCACCATCTTCATCATTGCCATACCAGTTGCACTGAACAATCTTCATTCTGACATTTGCCCTATTTATCTGATAACACAAGAATCGAAAACAACTGTTAGAAATTCTAAGCTTTATATATAGCCAAAATGGTGAATAAGATGATGCACTTGATAATAAATACCTGATTTAATAAATAATTAAGGAGCCGGTAACAATCACAGAATCTCATCATGTGGGGAAAGCCTTGGCAACAGAAGATGGTGCTTTCATCCAAGCAACAATAACTTTCCAATTTCATAAGGTAGCTTAATGGCCCTTTTAAGAATATCTGCACCAGCCTAACAATTATTCATGGAAATTCATATTCAGAATCATATTAGTAGGAGAGATGAAGTATAATAAGCGACTTGGCCACTATATATGCATTTATCACCTTCAATTTGCTCATCCTTATCTAGAGTATTGTTTTTGGCGTTAACTTAATTAGCCGCAAGCCAACTGAAAATGGTTTTAAATAATGACAGAAGAAGCAAGATTAAAATAACCACAAGAAGTAGAAATATACTTTTGTTATATTTAGAGCATCTTCTACTGTCAGGTTCTTATTCCTTTAGCTCTGTTTCTGTGTGCGTTCAAACGCAATGCCTCAAGGTAATTTTATGACCACCAATCATTTGCAGCCATATGCAGACTTGAAAAACTGGCCGTGGCCCTAAGGAACTTGAAAATTAGAAAATATTCAGAATGAGTGACTAAATATTTTTAATCAAAACTAATTAAACTCTTTTTTGCCTTCTTCTCTCTATTGATGGAAGCTTTTTGTTCAGCTCCCCACAGACGGTGCTAAAATATTGATTCGAGATTTTGGTGTCTGCTCGTCCACGACCAGGATCTCTCCTTAACTCTTGAACTTGCAGCCAACCGGGTATACTTCACGTTACTCTTCTAGGCGAGTAGAGCTATGCCTCTTACAACTTCTACTCGGCGGACTCCTGCGCACACAAAAATTAGTCAGAGCACGCCGGAAGTTTTCCCGGCGTAAACCCTCCGACGCTCAAGTCAGAAATTCAGGCTTACTTTTTAGGAAACTCTGCCACTGATCTCGTGGCTCCCTAATGATTTCGTAGGCAATAGAATCTCTATGAGCTTTCCTAAGGTTCTCAGTAGAATGCTCTTCCAGAATTTCCCTTCCCTCTTAATTTGATATGTAAAATGTCTAACCCTTTTACCTTTGTTGATTGCCTCTTTAATAGCCTTCTTGTGAATTCGGCCCCCCATGATTCACGTTCACCACCTCCCATAGTTCCTGGGAGTGGATGCTTGAATATTGTAGTTGCAGCCGAGTGGATTTCGTGCCTAGATTCTCGGATAGTAGTGCATGTCCCGTTAACCGCTGTGGACTGGGTCTGCTGACGCCGGACCCCATCAAGAAAGGCTCTCGGCTCCTAACAAGAGGCCTGCTCATGGTACGGTCCAACAGAGGGTGTCCTCGTAAACGAGCAGAAAACTCCTGCTCTCGGCTACCCGCTTCCAGACCTCACATGTCTGCTCACTTATAGGAAGGTCGACTCCTCGTTTAGGGTATGACTGGTCGCTTCATAATATACCCTCAAACAAGATGTAAGTGAGAATGGAGAGAATAAGGAAGTGTGGGGAGGAAGCTAGTGTTTGGTTCTGAGTCCTTGTGAAGTTGAGGATTTGGGGCTGGTTTACAAGCCAATATTGGAGTGTTGAGGTAATTGAATATGAAGCCATGATTGGTTTTTGGGAGGAGAAAGATTTGGAAGAGATGATGTTGAGAGGAACGAGGGAGTTTATAAAGTTTTGGGATAATGTGGAGGGTATTATACAATTGCGTTTAGTGGCAGGAGGGTACATAAACACATGAGAAAGAACTATTTTTAGTCCAATTTCATGTTTGGATGTTGAGGTTGATGTGGAAAGGGTGTGGCTTCCACGTAAAACCCACCGTTTCGTTCTAAACTAAGCGAATTTAGGAGATAACTCAAATAATTAATTTTTTATTAGTTTAGTAATAAGAAATTTCGATTATATTTTAAAAGTATAATTCATTACAACAAAAATACTTAATAAAGATAACTGTTATTTAAGATATTACATTTTTACAATAATAAAATAATTCAAAATTTTAATTATTATAACACTAAAATTTATAATATAATCCATTCATATACTACATCTGTTCATCACATAAAATATAAAATAGTACTAAATATAATCTTGTTACGACTACTCCTATAATATCTATCACATCATTTACTATAATATTCCATCTGGCATGCCAAAAATGCAAAGTTTGAGTAAGATTTGTTAAAGTTGAGCAACATCTTGTATGGTCAAGCACGTCGAGTATGGACTTGCATGATCAAGTAAGTACAACTAGAGCTGGCAAAACAGGTTATCGGGTCGTGTTCGTGTCGTGTCAGTTTCATGTTGTGTCAAATTTAGGTCGACCCATTTAATAATCGTGTCAAAATATTGAGAGCCAAACCCGACACGAAAAAATAATGAGGTTACCCAATAACCCGCTTAATATCTATATATTAAATAAAAGTTACATCAAATATTTACACATTGTCATACATACGTACATACATACATACATACATAATTTATTGATATTATAAAATATATATATCTGCAAAAATATTACATATTTACATTATTGAGGTTTTAATTATATATATGTAAATAATATTATATATCAATATTATAAAATATACATATCTACCAATACTTTATACATTTACACTATTGAAGCTCTAAATATATTTAAAATTTTATAAATAAAACACCGTATTTATATTCATCATTTTAAAGAATAAAAATAAAAGAGAAAATCATCTCTAATATTTGAGTTTTTACGACAAGAACCTACAAATTATTTTAAAATAGAAAATATAATCGGGTCATTGATAAGGTAAATGGGTCAAGAATTTTAACCCAAACCCGACACGAAAAAAACTGTGTCGACCCAGACCCGACCCATTTAATAATCGTGTTAAATTTAACGACCTATACTCATTTATTCGTGTCGGGTAATTGGGTTGTGTCAAATTTTGCTAGCTCTAAGTACAACTAAAGTCGGGTAGAGTCTGGTAATTGAGGTTGGACAACTATACCTTTTAAGCTACATAATTAAACAGTTTTGGTAAACATCTGCTATTGTGACTTAAAAATTAATTTGATTCAATCTAATACTTTATTAGATTTAAAAAATAATAATATATTTATTAATTTATTAAGATTGTTATTTAAAGTCATACATTTACTACACATTGTCAACTTTCAGTATTTTATTTTTCACAACAACTAGTAATATCAAACAAGACCTAAGCTAAGTATGATCAATTAATTAAAGTTATGATTTTTTTGTACAAAATAATCATCAGATAATTAGTCTGTAAAGTATCTCAAGAATTAATGTCACACAAATTATATAGATAAAACTAATACTTTAGTTTTCAACATTACTACAAAGTACCACAGAAATTCTGTCTCTCGGGAAGGTTCACATAACAAATTATCGTACACTGAAGTAAATAGTTTTATCTTTCTCATTCTTCCTCCTCCCTTCTTCATCTTCCCCATCTACAACTTCACCTTCTTTCTCATCAAGCACAAGACACATTACCCAGCCCTTCTATTCCACATTCTCGAAGGAGTTGAAGATTTTTTAGAGATGTAAGCCTACACGTACTGCTATCATCAACACCTCCACTCACAACTAACTTTTCCAGTGTTCGAAGACTGATTAATTTAGAAATCCCGACTGGCGTGTATTTCAAAGAACCAGTGCCAAAACTCAGTAGTCTCTCTATACATAGTCCACACAAATTAAGATATTTTAAATGTATCAATTTTCCGACATTTTCTGGAATTTCTGTTATTCCTGATCACCAATGCCTTATAACTAATGCCCTTAAATATGCCACTTTACTAAATAACTCCAGATGGATACTGCTATCAAGAGACGGATTGTCAAAACTATCATTATAAATTAAGAGGGTACGCAATTTATTTAGTCCATGAATGGACGTGGGAAATGAAGCTCCTCCTTCAAAGTTTAACCCTAAGTGACGGACTTTCTCTCCAAAAGAGTTTATGACTGATTCTGTGCCAACGTTAATTTCTAGCCACGAACATTCTTTTCTACTTACAAATTGGGAGAAATCATATACTGTGTCGTGCATCTTGCAACTCATAATATTGTCATCATCATCTTTCTTAAACTCCTGAAAGAAAGAGCATGCTGCTAAAATGTAGAAATGCTCTTCCCTAATCATCTCCATCTCTTCGTCTTCTTCTGCATTAAGGTAACCTTGAGCCATCCATAGTGAAATTAGTTCCTCTTTATACATATTGTAGTCTTTCGGAAAGACAGTACAATATGAAAACATCGTTTTACCATAGAATTGGACGACAAATCATTATAACTCAACAACAAAGGAGTCAAAAGACCTTGCCCAACCTCTTTTACTTTCCACATTTCACTATCTAAAATTCTTTGCCATTCTTTTGAGTGCAAGAGAATCCCTATTACCTTTGCAGCAAGAGGCAGGCCTTTGCACTTGTGTGCAATTTTTCGCCCGATTGGTTCTAATTTTTCATAATCCTCGAAAGAGCGATCGAAAAATGCTAACCGCTTAAACAACGACCAGCATTCCTCTTCAGTCAATTGCTCAATGAAGATAATATTTGTTGATCCCATCATACGTGCAACTGACTCATTACGCGTAGTAACTAAAATTTTACTTCCGTGGAGACCATTCTTTACGCAAAAGAAGAATGGTTCCCATTTATTGTAATCCCCATCCCATACATCATCTAAGAGAAGAAAAAACTTTTTTCCTTCAATTGATCTATGGATATGGCTCATAAGAGATTGGAATTCGCTTAAACTAGAAGCTGATTCACCCAGACCTTCAATGATTGCTTTAGCAACCCTAATCTCCTCAAAAGTGTCTGATACACACACCCATATAACTTTCTCAAAATTTCTTTTCACCTCATCGTTATTATAGGCTAGTTGTGCAAGAGTGGTTTTACCTATACCCCCTAACCCAACTAGTGAGATGACGTGAAGGCCTTTTTGTTCACTACTTTCACACAACAACTTGTTTAAGAGCTCATTTTTCTCATCAACTCCACTAAAAACCTCTCCCTCATCGATGAAGGAGGTGGTTCGCACTCGCTCTGGTTTCTTAACATTGTTACTCAAATTCTCAACAAATTTAAACCTATCTTTTTGAGAGGCAACATCATCTAGCTTTTCATTGATTTCCCTAATCTTGACAGCAATGTCATGACGAAGACTGAGTTGTTTGAATGTACGAAAGCAATTTGACACAGCACGAAAGAAGGAACATACCGTCTTCTTATGAGGAGCAAGAGCAAGAGCATTGTCATCATCAACACCCTCAATCTGCAATTTGAGCCTTGCAGTGGGCCACTCCTCCAACACATCTTCCATGTCGTAGGATGCGTCGTAGGATGTCGTAGGATCCAGTCAATATGTAACGACTTTGTCGTGCTGCATTTGCCTTTCCTCTTCATCTTCCAGCACAGCTCGAATGGCTTGAAGATTGCTGGTAAGCTTTTTCACTTCTTGTCGGACACCACTCACAAGCCTCACCTGTTGTTTCACTTCATCAGCCGCTACAGAGATCAGCTGCTCCAGGTGAGAGGAAACGATCGCATCAACCATTGTGACAAAGAAAACGAGAATTCTAAAGAGTTATTAGACGTGCTTTTGTTGCGAAAGTACTGAAAGAAAAGGAGTTATTGCATTCCCACCCCACACGTCAATGATCGTAGAATGTTTAATTTCCCTAACTCTACACCACTAGTTGTGATGCGTAATTATAAATATTCTCAAGTTATGTATGAAATAGCACAAATTTGGATCTAGTAATGATTTTTATGATTTCTATGTGTTTATTTTTTTCATAATCTTCGAACTCTAATGGTGAATTAGCACATTGTTTTTTTTAATAATTTCAATAAAATTATTAATATTCTTAGTAGTCCCTAAAAACTTAATATATATAACTGAAAAATCTTATTAGTCTCCATGATCAGAATTTATTGAAATATTTTTAGCCTGGGCTAGTAAAACAAGTTCCCAACTTCAACATTTGTTAAATCTGAAGTATACGTCCCTATGTATATACATGGAAATTCTTTCTCGCAGACTTCCATACAAAATAGAGTGCGAATAAGACATTTTACAGTCGAACAAAATAATTTTTCTTATTGTAAAACTATTAATAATAACCTAAAATACTATATCTGCATGTTATTTCGTGCAGAAATATATAGAGAGAGAATATCTTAATTTCTAATAACATCTTAGTCAAACTTTTATTAACATTTATGCAAAGGAGTCCCCACTCTCTACCAGGAGGAATTTGGTACTGGACGAAAAAAGTTATGCTTATCCCCACCCACACGTTCGTGATTGTAGTAGCATTTTTAATTTCCCTGATTCTACTCCACCGATGAACACATGTTTTCTAGTAACATCTTTAAATTCCCACACGTTAGGAATTTGGCACATAATAATGCATATTCTCAAACTCGTCGCATCTTTAACATATGAGGCTGATGAATAAACTTTTTCTTTGCACTTTTCTATCTTACTGCAAGTCTTTAATATCAGGTAGAGGAATTTAGTTTCCCCAAGCGATGGAAACGATGGCATCAGCCATTTGATGTTAGATTAAATGCTAAATGTTACAATTGCTTTTGTTGTGAAAATGCTCAAAGGAAAATAGCTTTTTTGAGCATTTTTGCATTAATTCTTCTTATACTACATGAGATATTAATCTTTACCCTTGAGTCAATGTCAATGTAAATGCTTTTACGCTGCAAATTAAAGGAGTCCCAATAACAGTCACCGTCTGGGGCTAGCTTTCCGTTCCCGCACGTCAATAATTGTACAACAACTTCCCTGTTTCTCTGATTCATAATAATTATGCAGACTACTCAGCATCAGCATTTGTAAAATTTCTTACAACATAAGTAACAAAGTATTTGTAAATTACGACAAAAACTTAAAGCAATCCACCGATGAACCTTCTGAAGTTATATATATAATAGATTAATTTAACCTAGAATAATCTTAGTGCTGGAACAATTTCAAAATAAATGATGTCTTATTATAAAGACATGTCCAAGTAATTATGTCATAGAAAAAGTTTTTTTCCACTTAAGAATGTATCATTTAATAGTGCCATTTCATTTGAAATGATGATGGACCAATTTAGACTATTGATTAAAATCAAATCTGGATCCAATGGCTATAATTGAAAGTTTATCATGAAAAATGACAATCCTAATGGAGGGGCACAAGTATATCTATAAATAAAAGCCATGTTTAGGCCATTTGGACATGAAAATAATGATCCTGCAACACTCTTTTCTCAACTCTCCTTCCTAAACCGAATTTTTATCATATAACATCTATATTTTATGCATCAAATATCCAATATATTGTTTACTACGGGAACAATATATCAGCAAATAATATATTGATTTTTGGCGAGCTTGCAACATTGAAGAGTATTCAAGTTTGCTTTCGTCGATACACAATCGAGCAAACAAATAAGTGCTTTAGTGTATTGTAGATGCATATTTGCTTAACCTATGTGCATCACTCAATTGGTGGGGGCACATAAGGTCTTAAGAAAAACAACATTTATAATGTGCCTTGAAGTACACGTTAATTTTTTGCATTTACATATTACTATTAATCTCGTTGTACCTATAGAGTAGTAAACTCATTATTTTATTAGAATAAAATTACACCATTATTATTGCAACTTTCTACGTTTGCCATTATTACATGATTGACTCATTATCTTTGTGGCATAATCATTAAGGACTTGTGAATATTAAAAGATTTCATGATATGGCTAATTTAGAATTAATTTCTAAACATGAAAATAATGATCCTACATCACTCTCTTCTCAGCCCTCTTTCTTGAAACTAATTTCATCGTATAACATCTATACTATATGCATTAAGTATCCAATCTATTGTTTATTGCAAGAGCAATATATTGATTCTTGGCAGGCTTGCAATATTCAAGAGTATTCAGGTTTGCTTTCGTTGATGAACAATGTGAGCAAACAAATAAGTGCTTCGTTGTATCCTAAAGATGTGTTTGCTTAGCCTATTTGCATCACTCGGTGGGACAAATAATGTCTTAAGGAAAAAAACATTTTTAATGTGCCTTGAAGTACATATTAATTTTCTATAGTTTACCTATTACTTTTATTTTCTTGTACCTATACAGTTGCAAACACATTAATTTATAATAATAAAATTCCACTTTTATTACTGCAATTCTCTACATTTGTCATTCTCCACAAATATATATCCCACCACTTAGTAGATAGATTATTTTATTATAAATATCAATAGATTTTAATTGCATAATACATATGGATGAAATTATATAGAGTAATTTCGTCCAATTATATTAATCCGTTATGAATTTCATCACAAATTTATATGTGGCCAATACCATATGAAATACTAACTAGGCAAACCAAGAGAGGGGTGAATTGGGATTTTAAAACTTAAGCTAAACAAAACACACAACAATTCAATCTATTCCCTTAATGAAATCAAAAACAATAAATTTAATAAAGCACAATAATAAAAGAGTAAGGGAAGAGAGAGCAAACACAATGATTTTTACGTGGTTCGGCAATCCGGGCCTACGTCCACGCCTCCAAGCTCACCCGGCTTGAGGATTTCACTATCCAAGCCTCCCAAAGTTTTAAGTTCTTTACAATTGACTTCCAAGGTGTCAATAGACCTTTACAACAAGAGATTATCCCCAATCTTTTAACCCAAGTGTATCCCAACACTTACAACTTAATTTTACAAAAATGGTTACAAATAAATTTCTCTCACACAATGTGTTTGACTACAAATGAAAGCCTAATGTGTGTGAACGAATGAATACACAAAGTTTATGCTCAAATTGCTAAGGAATGCTTAATGATAACAATGGTTGTATCTATTAAAATGAATTTGATTTGCGATATTTTATAATTGAAGAAGAAAACTAACCGTTATTGACTTTCTGGTAATAACTGACTTGCCGCTTTGTGAATCCGGCTTGCCGCTTTATGTTACCGTTATATTCAAATATTTGAATTTTTGCACATCTGGTTTGCCGCTTTCTGAATCTAGTTAGCCACTTTTATTCCAGAGAGTTTCTATCCGTAACCGATTTGCCGCTTTCTGAATCCGGCTAGCCGCTTGCTACAGTGAAACTTTTATTTTCCAAAATTATAGTTTTTCCCCAATACTTTCTAAAATTTTAATATGGCCCAAATATTTATAAAAATTTACAAATATGTCTATTTCCAGAATTTTAAAATAATACTTGTTGATTTCAAAGTTCTCAACACTTTTCGATTGAAACCATAAACTTGAAAACAACTAATTTCATAAAATCATTTTCTTATTATAAAAACATAATGTGTAATTCTTTATTTATCCAAAACATGTGGTTTGTTATCGGGTAAAAACTCATTTAGTCCCTGTATTTTAAGATCAGTGTTCATTTAGTCCCTATATTTTTAAAAATATCTCGAAACATCCCTGCCGTTAAAGTATTGATACCCCTACCGTTACTTTTTATTTTTTTCTCTTACTTTTACAATATTACCCTTTTATAATAATTTTTTTGTTTGGACATTAATAAAAAGAAAATACTTAAAAAATATATAATTTTTTATATTTTTATATTTTTAAGGTTAAATTGGTAATTTAATTATTTTCTTTTTTATTAATGTCCAAACAAAAAATTATTATAAAAGGGTAATATTGTGAAAGTAAGGGAAAAAAATAAAAAGTAACGGTAGGGGTATTAAATTGGTAATTTAATTATTTTCTTTTTTATTAATGTCCAAACAAAAAATTATTATAAAAGGGTAATATTGTGAAAGTAAGGGAAAAAAATAAAAAGTAACGGTAGGGGTATTAAATTGGTAATTTAATTATTTTCTTTTTTATTAATGTCCAAACAAAAAAATTATTATAAAAGGGTAATATTGTAAAAGTAAGAGAAAAAAATAAAAAGTAACGGTAGGGGTATTAATACTTTAATTGTAGGGATATTTCGAGGTATTTTTGAAAATACAGAGACTAAATGAATACTAATCTTAAAAAACAGAGACTTAATGAGCTTTTACCCTTTGTTATCATCAAAATTAACATTTTATAGCCATATAGGCTAACACCGCGCAAGTGAAATTTCAGATAAAATCATCTCCTGACAATTTATTTGTTATATTTTTCAGTTTTGCATTAACATATGGATCCATTTCTCGCCTATATGGCAGACAATGTTTATTATCTGGTAGGCAAAATCAAAAGCCATTATCTCATTAATTTTATTAAGCCATGACAAACTCCAAGATCTAATTTAGAGAGCATTAATGGTAATTAGTAATTTAATACAACTGCAGTTAGTTGGATACTTTGTTTGACAAAAAAAGAATAAAATCAGTTTCATAATTATTTTAATTGCAATAAATACCATACTATGGTATATGACTTACCTCATATTACAAAGAAAATATGTGAAAGATAATTAAGGATTAAAGCTTTCCACACCGATTTATAAAATTGCTTTTGAAAAAATTGTTTTGATGAAATGAAATTACTAAGAATTCAATTAGTCTCTCAAAAAGCTTTATTTATTGCTTGACTTCTCGAGTATAAAATTCGAATGTCAAAATAGATAAAAATTTAAAAAATGATTTTAATTTTCATCCACCCGTTTACCATTTTAATATATAAAAAAAAGAAAAACATAGCTGACAATTTTACTAGCAAAACTAATATTTTGTTCCATATCGAGGGGTGCAGCTCAGGGTAAATCTTCAAGGGGCCTAAGTTCAAACTTGAAATGTTAGTTGGGCATTTAGTTGGACTCATTGCTAAGTTTCAAAATAATATATTATACGTCCAACATTGATGCCCGTAGCTTAACTAATGACCTCCAGAAAATACCTTGCTCATTCCATGCAACCATCCTTGAACAACTTGCCTTGCTATGCATCTTCGAGCACAGCTTGAATGGCTTGAAGATTTATGGCTGTTAAGATATTTGAATTGATTAATTACATTTAGTTTTCTGTTTAATTAGTTAAGTGAATCTGTTATCAGTGCTGATGTGGCAGTCCAGTCAGCTAAATCTGTTATGGTTGTTAGCTCAAGTAATCACATTAGTCACATGTCGAGTATATAAGATTCTATTAAGCATTATGTATATATGCTTGTAATTCAGCTCATTTGAGCAATATATAAAACAAAAGTTCTCTCTCTGTTTTCTCGTTTGTTTTCTCTGCAACCAAACAACTCTTTAATCTTTACATGGTATCAGAGCTAGATCTGTAAGCCGAAGGAAAAAAAAATGGCCTTAGCTCATTCTAATCAAAACACAGCAACCTCTATTTCTTCTTTTTCATTCACATCACCAATTAAGCTTGACAGATCGAATTATACAATCTGGAAGTCTCAGATCCTCTCTTCAGTTCGTGCTAATGGCATTGAAGACCTTCTTGATAGCTCAAAGTGTTGTCCAGATCAAGTTCTTCCTCATGATTCTGAAAACTCAACAGCTGAAACTCAGATTAATCTAGCATTCACAGCTTGGAAGAGGAAGGATCAAATGTTGCTGAGCTGGCTTATGTCATCCATTAATCTCGAGATTCTTAGCCTTGTGGTAAATTCTGAAACCTCTCTTGATCTGTGGATAAGTCTTGAACAGCAGTTTGGATCTGAAACTTTTGCTAAAAAGGTTCACCTAAAAATGATGCTTAACAATCTGAAAAAAGGATCAATGTCTATGACTGATTTCTTTGGGAAACTAAAAACGATAACTGATGAATTAGCCATTGCTGGAAATCCTATCAGTTCTTTAGATTTTATCACTCACCTGATCTCAGGATTAGGTCAACCTTACTACCCTGTAGTGGTATATATTGAAGCAAACCTTGCCAAAATGACCATCAATGAAGCATATTCTATGCTTTTAACTCATGAAGCTAGGCTGGAAGCTCATCAGTCGAGTGCTAATAAGGAGGCTAAATTGAACTATGCTGCTAACTTTGCTCAAACAGGATCTAATAATAAATCTAGTAATCAGTTCAATAATAATTGGAACAAAAATGCTGGAAATAATAATGGAGGCAGAGGTGGCTATGGTAGAGGTTATACACAAGGTCAGGGGAGAGGTAATTGGAATAACAACTGGAATGGTAATGGCATGCAAACTGGAAACTATCAAGGAAGAGGACCATTTCAAACTGGAAATTATCAAGGAAGAGGTTATGCTGGAAATGGAGGTTATGCTGGGGGCAATAGCAATGGTAACTTTGCCAGGAATGGTGGAGGTTTTAATAATGGCAAGAATGTTATTGATCCAAATACTACTACTGTCACTTGCCAAATCTGTTTTAAACCAAGGCATACTGCAGCTGAGTGCAGAAACAGGTTTAACCGAGAGTTTGTTCCTTTCTATCCAACCTTTGGCTATAATCCTGCTCAGTTTCAAGCACCAAGGGCAGCTTTTCTCACAACTTCTGAAGGAGAAATGGCTGATCAAGGATGGTACATTGACAGTGGGGCAACCCATCATCTCACCAACAACTTGCAGAATCTGAATCTTGGAAAAGAGTATTCAGGTAATCAGTTACTGCATGTTGGTAATGGTCAAGGTCTACATATTTCACACATTGGATATACCAGTCTATCTACATCATGTGGCTCATCTTTACATTTACATGATATCTTATATGTTCCTCAACTTACCAAAAATCTAATTAGTATTTCCAAATTGCTTGAGAATAACAATTTAATCATTGAATTTGTTGCAAATATGTGTTTTATCAAGGACAAGAAGAGGGAAGTGCATCTGGCTCAAGGGATTGCTAGAGGAGGATTGTATCAACTGCTATCCAAAAATGACTTTGTCTCAAACTCTTGTAATCTGACTTATGGTCCTAGTTCTATGCTTTCTATTTTCGATAGCTCAACTTGTAATCATTCTGATTCAGCTGAGAATAAAACATGTATTCCTCAGTGTCATACAAACACTGTTAAATCAATAATGTCAGCCAATTTGTTTCATCAACGTTTTGGTCATCCTAACAAGCATGTATTAAAGTGTATTTTGTCTACACTATCTCTTAATTGTCCTGTTACTATGCCTGATTTTTGTGATGCATGTCAGTATGGTAAAATGCATCAGCTTCCCTTTTACTCAATAGGCATTAAAACCAAAGCTCCCCTAGAACTTATTCATACTGATCTTTGGGGTCCAGCACCATTATCTTCCTCAACTGGTTATAGATACTATATAAGTTTTGTGGATGACTACAGCAGATATTGCTGGATATTCCCCTTAACTCTAAAGTCAGAAGCTCTAGACACCTTCAAATTCTTCAAAAACTTAGTTGAAAAACAAATTGGGTGTTCTGTTAAAGCTTTACAATCAGATTGGGGGGGAGAATATAGGAGTTTTCAACAGTTTCTTGCACAAGAAGGGGTAGTTTTTAGACATAGATGTCCTCACACACATCATCAAAATGGTGTGGTAGAGAGGAAGCATCGACATATTGTGGAAACAGGGCTGACCTTACTTGCTCAAGCTACGATACCCTTATCCTTCTGGTGGGAATCATTTCATACTGCTTCTTTTCTTATCAATCGAATGCCAACATCTATTCTCAATAATCTGTCACCTTTTACCAAACTCTATGGCAGAAAGCCTGACTATCATTTCCTTAGAACTTTTGGTTGTTCATGCTACCCTTTTCTCAGACCTTACAGTCAGCACAAATTCAACTTTCATATCCAAAAATGTGTCATGATTGGTTACAGTCCCATACATAAGGGGTATAAGTGTCTTGCCTCTTCTGGGAAGGTTTACATTGCTAGACATGTGACATTCAATGAATCTGAGTTTCCATATTCAGAACTTTTTCCTTCTCATAAGCCAAATCATAATATACAGATGAGTCTGTTTCTTTCTACAAATATTTCTCTTCCAGCAGTCATTGAAGATATCAGCAGCATACAATCCTCTCTCAGCTCCCCAACTCCAGGTGCAGCTCCTAATTCTGGTAATTCTGAAACTCAATCTATGCAACAATCTCCAAACACTTCTTCACAAAGTTCATCCTCCCAACCACTTTCTACTAATCATTCTTCTCAGCCACACACACAGCCACAAACACAACCTTCATTAACACCTGGTATTCAAAATACCCACTCCATGGTAACTAGATCAAAAGCTGGAGTGTTTAAACCCAAAACATACCTAGCAGCAGTTCAAGAGCTTGAGCCACACTCTGTAAAAGCTGCTTTGGCAGATTCTAAGTGGAGACAAGCTATGCAAGATGAGTATGAAGCTTTGCAGAAAAATGAAACCTGGGTTCTGGTACCCAAAGAATCAGCAGGGAAGATTGTTGGCAACAAATGGGTATTCAGAGTCAAGTATAATCCTGATGGCAGCATCTCCAAGTATAAAGCAAGACTAGTTGCAAAGGGGTTTCATCAAACACAAGGTGTAGATTTTTTTGAAACCTTTAGTCCAGTTGTTAAGCAATGCACAATCAGAGTTATTCTTAGTCTTCCTGTAATGCATAACTGGACTGTAAGGCAGCTAGATGTTAACAATGCATTTCTTCATGGCATACTTACTGAAAATGTCTTCATGCATCAACCTGAGGGTTTTGTTCATCCTCAGTTTCCATCACATGTATGTCAGCTAACCAAGGCACTTTATGGACTTAAGCAAGCACCAAGGGCCTGGTATGATCGATTGAAATCATCCTTACTACAGTGGGGGTTTATGGCTTCTAAATCTGACACCTCTTTGTTCATACATCATGTGGCAGAAGACATTATTGTGATACTTATATATGTGGATGATATTTTGATAACTGGGTCTAACTCTAAGCTTGTAGAAGGAGTTATAAACAAATTGAGTACAGAATTTGCTTTAAAGGATCTTGGAGAGTTTAATTACTTTCTTGGCCTTGAAGTTACTCCATCTGTTGAAGGGCTGCATCTCTCACAGACTAAGTACATAGGAGATTTATTGAAGAAAGCTCAGATGTTAGACTGCAAAGGGTGTCAAACTCCTATGAGCTCAACAGAGAAGTTAGTTAAGGACAAAGGAGCTATGTTTGAAAATCCCTCACTTTACAGAAGCTTAGTTGGTTCTCTGCAATATGTTACTCTAACAAGGCCTGAGATTGCCTTTACAGTGAATAAGCTCAGTCAGTTTCTTGCTTGCCCATCAGTCTTTCACTGGCAGGCTTGCAAAAGAGTGCTGAGGTACTTGCAAAGTACAGCACACTATGGCTTGCAGTTCTAGAATTCTGGATCTCTCTATCTCACAGCATTTTCAGATGCAGATTGGGGTTCAGATTTGGATGATAGAAGATCAGTGGGAGGCTATTGTGTTTACCTGGGAAGTAACTTGATTTCATGGTCTTCAAAGAAGCAGCACATAGTGTCCAGGAGCACTGCTGAATCTGAGTATAGAGCTTTAGCTCTAGCTGCAGCAGAGGTATTATGGATTACTTACTTACTTAAAGAGTTAAAGGTGTCATTGCAGCTAACTCCAGTTCTTCAGTGTGATAACAAAAGTGCTGAAGCATTAGCCAGCAATCCAAAGTATCATTCCAGGACAAAACACATTGAACTTGATCTTCACTTCATTAGAGAACATATAGCAAAAAAGGAACTCCAAGTCAGCCATGTTCCCAGCTATGAACAAGCTGCTGATATACTTACAAAACCCTTAGCATATGATCAATTCAATTATCTACGTTCCAAGCTCAATGTTCTTCCCAGACCTTGAGCTTGAAGGGGGCTGTTAAGATATTTGAATTGATTAATTACATTTAGTTTTCTGTTTAGTTAGTTAAGTGAATCTGTTATCAGTGCTGATGTGGCAGTCCAGTCAGCTAAATCTGTTATGGTTGTTAGCTCAAGTAATCACATTAGTCACATGTCGAGTATATAAGATTCTATTAAGCATTATGTATATATGCTTGTAATTCAGCTCATTTGAGCAATATATAAAACAAAAGTTCTCTCTCTGTTTTCTCGTTTGTTTTCTCTGCAACCAAACAACTCTTTAATCTTTACAATGGCAAATAACAAGCAGCAAAGGAGTTCAGCTGCTCCAGGAGAGGGGAAGGGATCGCATCCGCCATTCTGATAGAGAAAAGGAGAAATAATTTGATGAGTTGTTAAGTGTGTGCTTTTGTTGCGAAAATAATGAAAGAAAGGAACTGTTGCATTCTTCTTATACTGCATAAAAATTTTATATGTTTATCCTCCTCACCCCACACGTCAATAATTTTAGCTTCTTTAATTTCCCTGATGCTACTCCACAGTTGTTTTACATAATTATAAATATTCCCAAACTAATTTGTAGTGGTCGAGCCAGTGCCATTTAAAACAAGAAAAAAAAACAAAAAAAAATAATAAGAAGAATAATAATAAGAGTTGGAAAAAGCATCCATCACCGGATAATTTTTATTTATTTATTTGAGGATGGGGATATTTTCTACCCACTTATTTTGCAAATCCACCCTGCTGTTAGCAAATAATTGTAGTAAGTTCATACTATTTTTAAAATATATAAATTGATAAAATGTTTAGATAATTAATAAATTAAATCATTCTTATAATTTTTTTTTTAACTTGGGTATCTTTGGCCATTTAGGTTGCTTTAAGATAAATTTTATTTGACTATTTTACCCTAATAATATAAAATGACTAAAATACCCCAAGAATCATGAACTCTTGTATATAATAGCTTAATAATTTAATTTTAATTGATTCAATCTCCAAACTTCTTCTTTATTTGAATTTTTAAAAAATAACGTGAACTTATTGTATTTATTTCTTGGGAGTGGGGTGGGTTTACAAAAATTATAGGCCTTTTTGTTTATTAATTATTGTAAAATGTGTATCTATCATATAAACACATGCTTTGTCTATATCAGCCGTGAGCACGACCCTTTTTTTCTATCTTCACTGTATTATATGATAAACTTTAGCTTACCCCCTACTTAGAATGATAACCTTTAATTTACCTTTAAAAGTTATAAATTACGAAATAACTTATACATGTTTTACTTGTTTCATAAAACAAAATGTAAAATAAATTATAATAATAAACATCATTATCATAAGTAACTAATAATAGATAGTCTTCATCTTTAAGACTCTAGGACCTCGTCTGTCTCGCTAACCCTATCTCTTAAGTCCCCATGATTTATGAACCGAATCTCCTTCTTCCATTCTTCTTTTCTTCTTCCTAGGTTTGTTCAATTTTTTCTTCACAGTACTTTTCTTTATTTGCTTGATCATTTTTTTTTTTTGGACGCATTTATGTGTTCTTATACATTTTATTGAATTTTATTTTGATAAAATCACCAACGATCAGTAGAGATTTACACTACCTATCTGAGTATTTGCTTTTCTAATGTAAGGAAGCATGTGATCATTCGCCAATAATTTTTTATTTGATCAAAATGTCAAAATGTTGAAAGGAGAATTAGATTTTTTTTTATATAAAAAAGAGAATTAGAGTTAATATTCAAAAAATTATTTTTCCTACTATAAGTCCAGTTTGAATCTTTGTAGCAAATGATCTAATCTCAAGCATAGAAGGTAGGAAGATCGATTGAACAGCGAACACATTAACAAAAATTAATTACTTAAAAAAGTTGATATTGGATATCACAAAATTTTATTATTATTATTATTATTATTATTATTATTATTATTATTATTATTATTATTATTATTATTGTAATTAGTATGTTGAAAAATAAACAAGCTTTATATGAACTTCAAACACAGATATAATTTGCATGTAGTAAAATTGCTTAATATATCCATTATTCTATCATTTTTAACTTTATCTATCAGATGCGTATTGTTATTTTCATTTTGAAAATATAGGATAAATAAAATAATACCAAACACATATTTCAATTGAAAATTTATCTACTTGAAAACACCATTTTCATTCTCATAATATAAATTTAAAAATAAAATACAGAACATGCCCTAACATTTTCTGAATTTATTTTTATGTCGTAAAAGAATCAAATTACTCACAAAATTTGGGTGTATTTTTTGAAGCAGAAATCAGAAGTCTTTGAAGCATACTCAAGATTAAGAAAGTTCCAAGATCCCCCGAACAAAATGATGTTGTAGAAAGAAAGAACAGAACCATCCTCGATATGGCAAGAAGCATACTCAAGATTAAGAGGCTACTGAAAGAATTTTGGGTTGAAGCTGTTTCATGTTCAGTCTACTTATCCAATCGTTCTCCAACAAGAAGTGTGTGGGGCAAAACGCCACAAGAAACTTGGAGTGGAAGAAAGCTCGACATCACCCATCTAAGAGTTTTTGGAAGCATTGCCCATGTACATATACCAGACAAAAGTAGAGCTAAGCTGGATGAAAAAAGTGAGAAGTTTATCTTCATCGGCTATGACAACAACTCCAAAGGATACAAGCTTTACAATCCAAACAACGGGAAGATCGTGATCAGTCGAGATGTAGTTTTTGATGAAGAAAGAGAATGTGATTTTGGATCTGGTGTGGATGACTTCAACTTCTTTCCCATTGAAGAAGATGATCATACACAGATAAAACAAGTAGAAAAACAACAAGAGCCAGCTACTCCACCTATCTCTCCAGCATCAATCACATATGGAGATTCACCGCCATCTTTCTTAAATGAAAGAACCGAAGAACGTACAAAGAGTCTTCAAGATCTCTATGAGAAAACTGAGAGATATGATAATCTCACTCTCTTTTACCTCTTTGCTGATTGTGAGCCAGTCAACTTCTAAGAAGTTGCACTAGGTGAGAAGTGGAGAATTGCAATGGATGAAGAAATCAAAGCCATTGTGAAGAATGATACTTGGGAGCTTACTACTCTTCGCAAAGGGCATAAGGCGATCGGTGTCAAATGGGTGTACAAAATGAAAAGAAATGCGAAAGGAGAAATTAAAAGGCACAAGGCGAGGCTAGTTGCAAAAGGCTATAGTCAAAAGGCTGGCATAGACTACGACGAGTTGCTGCACGTTTGCTACAGCATTTTGCTCTAATAAATATTATTTCAATCATTATTTCGATTGACCTCCCATTTAATGATTCAAGTTAAGATAGAACCATAAAAGGGCCTGTCTTAGTGGAGCTTTTTAGAGTAATACTTGATCTTAATTTAAAGTTTCCTGGATTTAGTTTTAACTTGAGTCCTAACAGGGCCACACTTGAGTTAAGATTTGTGAAAAATTAGATATAGGGATTCACCTTGTAGGGTAGAGGGAGTATATGTTCATAATGCCATTCCCTATGTGATATAGCAACTGGTCATTGTTAGAATGTGTAAGGGTATGAGGATTCCAACAAGCAATAGCTGAGGATGCAAAATAATTCTGCCCAGTGCTATATGAGTTGCTGCAGCAACTCCTGTTAGTTTGAACAAAACAGTCAACCCATGAAGAGAGTTTGATCATTCAACTACCTCATTCTTACTAGATTCGTTTTGCACAACTTATCTAGTTACTTAATTGCTGCATTCATTTTATTAGATTGTTAATTCTAGTGGTCACTGAACTTTAATTAGAGTTTGCTTTAGATAGAAGGAATTTTGCACTATTGTGATTGCTGTAACATTTCTAGTAACGTCAGTTCCTGTGGAGACGATCTTGATTATTTATCACTTTATTACTTGTTGTGTACACTTGCACATTGACACCAATAGCAATTGAGTTAAATCACCCAACACAGTACCATTGAACTTAGCTCGGTTAAAAGTGTCTAACTCGAGCTTCTCAGCCACCATCGCTTGAATTTCGGTCACCGTTGACCGGCGAGGGCATTTTAGTAATTTCACATTTAGAGGGCAATTTTATAATTTGAAACATTGTAGATATTTTAGTAATTCTGAAATTGTGGGCAGTTTGGTAATTAAGGATTCCGAGGGTTATTTGATGACTTATGTTTTTGGAGTCCTTTAATAATTTACGGATGCGAGGGTATTTTGGTAATTTTTTTGACTCAGGAGTTGTAAATTATGAATAGATGTTTGTTTTGAGTTTATTACATAAGTTTAGTCCTAATTCAGATTTACGAAAAATAATTATGTTGTTTCCTTGAGTGGAATATATAAAATTTATTTTCATAGTATATTATGATTTTATGATACAGTACAACATGTTTGATAAATAAGTAGTTAATGCTCCGATTTAATGATTTTTTTATCTACTTGTTGGTATTTATTATTAAAAATGCAAATGATTAATGATTTTATTATCGATTTTGAGTAAATGGGAAAAGAAATGAGATTTAAAGTATGATTATATGTTTATGTATATGTGTATAAAAAGTTGTTTGCAAAATCATTGGACAGTACCCTTCTCCAATTACAGTGATACAGATATGATGAGGCCTTTGGACCCCATATGAACACACATAGAGGCTTTGGGCAATGTGTTTAGACGCTTCTACCTTTTGGGGGCATATGTATGCGATATGATGGTAACAGTTATACAGATACAGATGAAATACAGGTCTTTGGAGCTCGTCTAAATACACACAGAGGCTTTGAGTTGTGTGCTTGGGCGCTTTTGTCCTTTGGGGACTAGATTATGCATGCATAGATATGATGAGATATGAGATGACATTTTCCTGTCTATCTGTGTAGCTTCGGGGCATGATGGTATCCTGATAGTACGTCATTGCATGTCCGCTTGAGGTTCGGGTATGACAAGATTATTCCCTTGGGAACTTGTTCAGTGAAAGTTTCCAGAATTCAGTATTTGAGATTACAGTGTGTTTATAATTTCCTTAATTTTATGTGATATTATATCTTATGTTTATGTTAGTGTATGGTTTATAATTAAATGAGCTTATTTAAGTTTTCTTAAGGTATTTTGGTAAAGTTATTTACTAAAATGATATAATTATTTCAAAGTAAGTTTATTTTCAAAAACTACTATCCACTCATTGAGGTCACTGAGTTTTATACTCATCTTGTTTTACTATATTTTTTTCCCCTACCAGGAGGATGCAGGTACACCAAATCGACCCAGTGACTGTAGATATTTTGAATTTTGGCAAAGTGATGGTGTTAGAAGATATAGATGATTTTGCTAGGACATTTTGATCATCTCTTTTTTTTTTTTTTTTTTCTTTTGGATTGTATAATTTTGTTGTATTATTCTTTTGAGATTAAGAGTAAACCAATGTATGTTAATATTAGTTATAATATAATCTTTTGATATTATGAAGATATCTTAGATAAAATTCAGTATTTTAGTTGAGGATGCTGATCATTGAAGTTGGTTGTATATTGAATTATTTCGACAATGTTTGTTTTATATATTTACAGGCTAGGAATGTTATATTTGTAAAGGAGTTTTTGTCAAATTTTTAGTAGAATCCTTACTAATTAAATTATTATCAATTTAGTTTTGATGAGATTAGACAGACTCATCTTGAGGGTTCGGGACAAGTCGTTTCATGTTCTTTATTTATTTACTTTTTTAGATACACTTATTTGTCTGCCAACTGTCATTAAACGTAGCCATCACTCGCGCAAAGAAAAAAAGAAGAAGAAGTGATATATTCATTTTAACGTAATTCATGCCAACGGATCATTCTTTAATTTCTTTCAAGCAATGACCTCTTTAATCATAAAATATGGTAAAAGGGGATGGGTTCCAGGCATGGCGTCTGGGCCTTTGTGACAACGGCATCGTCGGACGTGGGTGTCATTAGACTTTTGGCTAATCTGCTCAATCACACTCGTGGATTACATGTACTCAACGCGGACAATATGGAAATGAGAGAAATTATGTTAGTAAAATGAAGTCTGTCAAATAAGTTCGAGAATATATATTTGCGTGTAGTGGCAGGAGGGTACGTAAATACATTGGAAAGAACTATTTTTAGTCCAATTTCATGTTTGGGTGTTGAGGTTGACGTGGTAAGGATGTGGCTCCCACGCAAATTAATTTTTTATTAGTTTCGTAATAAGAATTTTCAATTATATTTTAAAAGTATAATTCAGTACAAAAAAAAGTACTCAATAAAAATAACTGTTATTTAACATATTACATTTTTTCAAGAATAAAATAATTCAAAATTTTAATTATTACAACAATAAAATTTGTAATATAATCCATTTATATACTACACCACATAAAATATAAACTAGTTCTAAATATAATCATGATACAACTATTCCTATAATATTCTATCACACCATATACTATCATATTCCACCCAGTATGCCAAACGTGCAAAGTTTGAGTAAGATTTGTTAAAGTTGAGTAACATCTTGTATGGTCAGGCACGTCGAGCATGGACTTGTATGATCAATTAAGTACAACTAAAGTCGGGTAGAGTCTGGTAAATCCCTATATAATGTTGAAGTTGGACAACTATATCTTTTAAGCTACATAATTTAAATAGTTTTGGTAAACATTTGCTATTTTGACTTAAAAATTAATTTGATTTGATCTCATATTTATTATAAAAAAACTTATAATATCTTTATTAATTTTATTAAAATTATTATATAAAAATCATATATTTACTACTCATTGTCAACTTTTAACTTTTTATTTTTATTTTTTAACAACAGCTAATAATATCAAACAAGATCTAAGTTGAGTATGATCAATTAATTACAGTTATGATTTTTTTGTATAAAATAATCATTAGATAATTAGTTTGTAAAGAGTATCGGCTACTTCAAATGGAAACTTGCGATCAAAAGTGTATTATAGAAGTGACAAAGACACACTATATGAGAAAACTGAAATAGAATTTGCAAAATTGAAGTGGGTTATAGAGAGTTAATAAGACTCCAAAGGAACATGGCAATTATTATTATCTAGGAAACAATTCATAGCGAAAACAAAATTAACTTTTCTAACTCACTGGAATTTAACTGGAGAAAAATCGGAATATACGACGTTGTATCACATATGGTATTTAGACATCAAGAAAAGAATCCCTCTATCTGTTAACTATACTCGCCAGGAAATTAACACCAGGCGAGTACCACCACCTCCTATTATTTCTTAGGTGTCTCAGAGTTTGATGAGGACTTCCATGCTGTGTCTCTTCGACGGGCAGCAAAATTGGGCAATTGACTACATTAACTCCAACAAATTTATGCAGTCACCTTCCTCTGGACTATCCTCTTTCTTCGAGCTTTAGTTGCCCCTATTTCCCCTTTAATAGAGTCAACATTATCTTGTTTGACGGCAAGGAGCCCAAGCCCGAAAACAGTGGCATTCTTTGGTATCAAACACCTGGGGACTTTTGAGCTGAGCCATGACATCCTGAGATGGCCTGTTGTGCAAGCCTTCTTCGAAAGGTTATCCGTTGATCTTTCTCCTAATTAGACATTCAAAACCCTGCATGGAATCCATTTGAGAAGTTGGACAATAGACCAACTCCAACACATATAGACAGTAAAGAAGAATTTAGACCGCAATCACTGTGACTCAACAAATGGGCCTATTAAGCCTATTAAAAGTTGGAACCATATTCACCACCCGCATTTCCTCAGAGAAATATATCAGAATTCTGTAAATTTAAAACTATTCTTACATATTTAACTGTAAAACAAGAGAAATTGTACTTCCGTAGCAAAGTCTCACTATTGGCAAGTATCTGGACTTGTAAAGGACGTTAGTTGATTAAGTAAAGGAAAATTGAAATCAGACTTTGAGGTGATAGATCTATATACACTTTTATAGGAACCACATTAACATTATATGAGACAAATAAACAAATAACCCAGTCAAAGTTCAACAAACAAAACATTAAAACAAGAGTATATAGAGATGTCGATCAATAGACAAATACGTAAAAGAGGGAGGGAGAGACCTCAAAGCCGTGTTTTAGAACAGTGCTACTCCAATAACATCAAAATGGTTGGTGACCGCTCTATCAAATCCACACAATAGCTGATATGTCATGTTTGCATATAGTCCAATGAAAGCACCATAGAGATGGGTTTGTCACAGATAACCTGTCAGGCATTAAAAATTGCCCAAATTAAACAAATGTTATACCGGCTTAGACAGTAAACGGAACAATATTCTAATTTCACTTTATTTATAACGAATAAGTGAACAAAGGAATAAAAAGGAAGTTTGGCAACAGTCTTTTTACCAGCCAGATAGTTTGACAAAGAATCTTGCACTGCTCCTGCAGCTAATCCCACCATACACCACTCTACCGGCTTATTTGGGAGTCAAAATTCTAAAAATGGGTAACTTTATTCAAATATACTGTTTGGGAGCTTTTGTAATGTATTTTGTGTAGAGAAGTCAATAAAGTGGCTTCCAAATTCAAAATTGCAAGCTATAGAATATGTGACTTTTGACAATCTTGCACAAAATGAAGAAAAATGAAAAAGGTTAGCAAAATTTGTCAAATTGACAGATAGGAGAATTGACAAATTGCAAAGCGGATGGTGCAATAGTGCAACGGTTTTGGCTATAAATAGAGATGCATTCTTCATTTGTAAATCATCCCTAAATTTGTTAAGCTTATAAGTTTCTAAGCTTTTGAGAGTTCTGAGAGTGTGAGCAATTGAAGAGTGTGTGTGAGAGAGTTCTGAGAGTGTGAGCAATTGGAGAGTGTGTGTGAGAGTACTGGGTATATTTGGGTTCTGGGAAAGTGAGATTTCTTTACTCAAATTTGTACTCAAATAATTGTTAATAATACAATTATTTTTTTCTTGCTCCTGTGGACATAGGCATATTGCCGAACCACGTAATTCTTGTGTCCTTTATTTTTCTGTGATTATTCGGTGCACTTGATTCTGCATTCTGCGCACAACAAGTGGTATCAGAGCCGACGGTTCGTACTTGGGGAGATACGGTACTGTTCACGTATATGGTACTATTCCCATATACACTACTGTTCACATACGGTACTATTCACGAATACGGTGGAGACGGCCATTTGTACTTGGGAGACAGTCTATTGTAAGTAGTGTGTATTTTTGCATGTCTAGGAAAGTTCTGTCAACAAGCCGATAAGAGTCTAAGGATTCTGGTTTTTAATTGGGATCGAGTTCCCGTCCAGTCTCCTGAGAACTTTCCTGGTGCATTTAGTCACCCGACATTAACATTATAGAGGCTGTTTTTCAAGTGGAAATAGTTCATTGAGAAAATTGTGGAAGGTGAAACTTCCAGAATTAGGGAGAGATCTACCGAGACTATTTCAAAGATACTTCAGGTGGGAGGCGAGATTTGTCACATCGCTATTCAGCACCTGTTATAGGAGGCCAGAAGATCGATGTTGAAAAGTTTGATGGGAAAATCAACTTCGGCATGTGGAGGCGTGAAGTTATGGGTGCCCTTATTCAAATCGATCTCGATGTTGTTCTAAAAAATAAAAGACACTTGTATGATGAAGAAATTTAGGATCGTATGAACGAGAAAGCTTGTGATCATATTAGATCTTGTTTGACCAAGGAGGTGAAATACTTGGTGAAAGATGAGGAGTGTGTGATGACTTTGTGGCGTACATTAGAGGAGAAGTACTTGTTGAAAAGTCCTGAAAATCGCCTTCATGCAATAAGCCAAGTATATGGCTTTCGAATGAAGTCTGGGGTGTCAATGCACGATCATGTCTCAAGATTTGAAAAGTTACTTGCAGATTTGAAGAATCTTGATGAAGATATTAAGGATGAAGTCAAGGCTATGATTCTGTTATACTCACTACTAGAGGAATATAGCCATTTTGTGACTACCTTGATATATGGGAAGAGTGTGATCGTTTTCAAAGATGTTTGCACAACATTGAATAACTTGGAGATTCGGAATAATAATAAAAATTCTGAACGAGCATCGTCTGAAGCTTTGGTGAGCAGAGATTGGGCGATGGAGAAAAAGAAGAAGCATGGTGGAAAGAATTCTCAATCCAAATCGAGAAGCAGAAATATAGCTCGAGACGAGTGTGCCTTTTGTCATGAAAAGGGCCATTGGAGGAAAGATTGTCCAAAGACTCAAAAGAGAGATAGGAAGAAACCAGCAGCATCAAACATGGCATGGAAAGATGAAGACTCTGATTATTCACTAAGTATTACTCCTGCAGCATACGTGGCTAGTTCAAGCGAGTGGATACTTGATACTGGAGCAACCTATCATTTATGTCCCATTAAGGAATGGTTTACAGATTTCAAGGAATTGGAATCTGGTGCAGTTATGATGGGGAATGATCAACCTTGTCGTACAATGGGGATAGGAACAATTCGCCTCAAAATGTTTGATGGAATGATTAGAGAACCCAAAGAGGTTAGATTTGTTCCATCTTCAAGGTTACCGTTGAAGATGGCACAATAAAGTTTACACATGTGGTTATGGTGATTATGCAAGGAGTTCGACGTCACAATTTGTACGATTTGAAGTGAGGTACAACTGATGAAGCAAATGTTGCTGAGGCGCACAGTGACACCACCAAGCTATAGCATGCATGACTGGGACATGCTGGAGAGAAGTCTTTGCAAACTCTGATAAGGCACGGACTCTTAAAATGTACCAAAACCTGTAAATTAAATTTTTGTGAGAATTGTGTAGTTGGCAAGAAAACAAGGGTCAAGGTTACCAGTCATGACTGCACCAATTGGTGGAAACCATTATTTTGTTACATTTATTGATTATTTCTTTAGACGTGTGTGGGTGTACACCATGCGAGCAAAGGATGAGGTTCTAGAGATTTTCGTGAAATGGAAGAAATTAGTGGAGACTCAAACTGGCAGAAAGATCAAAGTATTACGATCTGATAATGGGGGTGAATATACTTCTGATCCATTCTTGTAAGTATGCTAGAACGAGGGTATTAAAAGACATTTCACGGTGAGATATACTCCACAACAAAATGGTGTGGCTGAGCGTATGAATCGTACTTTACTGGAGAAGGTACGATGTATGTTATCTAATGATGGTTTAGATAAAAAGTTTTGGGCTGAAGCTGTGAGTTACGCAAGTCACTTAATAAATCGGTTGCCTTCTGCTGCAATTAGAGGTAAAACTCCAATGGAAATGTGGTCTGGAAAGCATGCACAAGACTATGATTCCCTTCGTATATTCGGGTGTCCAGCTTATTATCATGTCAAAGATGGTAAATTGGATCCTCGTGCTAGAAAAGCTATCTTTGTGGGATTCAAAGGTGGAGTAAAGGGCTTCAAGCTTTGGGATCTCGAAGACTAAAAGTTTGTGTGTAGCAAAGATATCACGTTTGATGAAGCTTCAATGATGAAAACTTCAAGTTCTCAGAAGGTGGAGAACAAGACCAAAGAGGTATTGCAGCAGGTGGAGTTTGATGCAACTCCATATGTACCAGTTAGTTCTACATCAGAGAATGGTTCAATTATAGAGGTGATGCCTAGAGTTGAAGAAAAGGTTATTTCTTCTGATGTCCCACAAAATGAAGATACGAATGATGATTTTATAGCAACAAGGAGGCCAAGAAGAGAGATAAAGAAATCTGGATGGCTTACTAAAGACGTGGTGGTAGCCTATGCACTTCCAGTTATTGATGATGACATCCCCAACACTTTCGATGAAGCATTACGCAGCAGTGAAAGTGATCAGTGGAAGTTAGCCATGGAAGAAGAAATGAAATCTCTCCATCAAAACCAGACTTGGGAACTTGTGGAGTTACCAAAGGGGAAAAAGGGTATTGGCAATAAATGGGTCTACACCAAGAAGCAAGGATCTCTGAATCAATCAACTCCTCGATACAAGGCAAGGCTCGTTGCAAAAGGTTTTGCTTAGAAGGAAGGTATTGACTACAATGAAGTTTTCTCTCCAGTTGTAAAACATACTTCCATTCGTATCCTACTTGCCTTAGTTGCAGAATATGAGGTAGAGTTGGCTCAATCGGATGTTAAGACGACGTTCTTACATGGAGATTTGGAGGAGGAAATCTATATGACTCAGCCTTGTGGTTTCAAAGTTGCTGGAAAGGAGAATCATGTGTGTAGATTGATTAAATCTTTGTACGGACTGAAGCAATCACCAAGGTAGTGGTACAAAAGATTTGATCAATTTATACAAAGGCAAAAATTCACCAGAAGTGAACACAATCATTGTGTTTACTTTAGAAGACTATTAGATAGAGCTTTCATCTATTTGTTACTTTATGTCGACAATATGTTTATAGCTTCGAAGAATAGAGATGAGATCGAAAGATTAAAGAAACAGTTTGCTTTTGAGTTTGAGATGAAAGACTTGGGTGATGCACATAGAATACTTGGGATAGAGATTTGTAGAGACAAGAAGAATAAGAGCGTATGGTTGACTTAAAAGTCTTATTTGAAGAAAGTGCTAGAAAGATTCGGTATGGATGACAAAACTAAACCGGTATGTACACCTCTAGCTCCTCATTTCAAATTAAGCTCTTCTTCATGTCCTACATCTCAAGAAGAGTGTGATTATATAGCTCGTGTTCCATATGCTAGTATTGTAGTTTTATGTATGCTATGGTATGCACAAGGCCCAATATATCTCAAGCAGTGAGCATGATTAGTAGATACATGCACAATCCGGGTAAAAATCACTGGCTTGCGGTAAAGTGGATTCTCCGATATCTGTATGGGACAATTGATGTTGGGTTATTGTCCAAAAAGGATTGTGGTCAACAATGTGATGGGTATTGTGATTTTGATTTCGTCGGAGACCTAGATAAGCGAAGATCAACAACAGGCTACGTATTCACATTGGGTGGAGGTCCTGCTAGCTGGAGGTCGATTCTACAATCGACAATTGCTTTGTCCACTACGGAAGCAGAGTACATGGCAGCAACTAAAGCTGTAAAGGAAGATATATGGTTGAAAGTCTTGTTAGGTGATTTGGGAGTAATCCAGGAGAACATTTCGGTCTTCTGTGATAATCAAAGTGCAATATTCCTTGCGAAGAATCAAACATATCATGCTCGGACAAAGCACATAGATGTGAAATATCATTATGTGAGGGAGCTTATCGAGGGTGGTGATGTGGTGTTGAAAAAGATCAATACCAAGGATAACCCATCAGATATATTGACAAAGGTGATTTTTGGATTTAAGTTTCAACATTGCTTTAAACTAATTCAAATCCTTCGATTATGTTAAGTTATGTCCTTCGGGAATTTTGAACTACGATTGGCTTGATCCCAAATTTTGGGTACGTAGGCAGTCACAGAGATGCAGCCACTTTGGGGATGATGATTGGTTGGTAGTCGGCTCAAATTTAACCAAATATTTGCTGAGGTGGAGATTTGTAGAGAAGTCAATAAACTGGCTTCCAAATTCAAAATTGCAAGCTGCAGAATATGTGACTTTTGACAATCCTGCACCAAATGAAGAAAAATGAAAAAGGTTAGCAAAATTTGTCAAATTGACAGATATGAGAATTGACAAATTGCAAAGCGAATGGTGCAATAGTGCAATGTTTTTGGTTATAAATAGAGATGCATTCTTCATTTGTAAATCATCCCTAAATTTGTTAAGCTTATAAGTTTCTAAGCTTTTGAGAGTTCTGAGAGTGTGAGCAATTGGAGAGTGTGTGTGAGAGTACTGGCTGTATTTGGGTTCTGGGAATGTGAGATTTCTTTATTCAAATTTGTACTCAAATAATTGTTAATAATACAATTATTTTTTTCTTGCTCCCGTGGACGTAGGCATATTGCTAAACCACGTAATTCTTGTGTCCTTTATTTTTCTGTGATTATTCGGTGCGCTTGATTCCGCATTCCGCGCACAACATTTTTCAAGTCAAACAAGAAGGTATTTCCATAAGAACGACAAGGAGGAAGTGACATGAAGAGAATTTATTAAAGGAAAACATTCACTGACGACCAAAATCGCTGATATATGCTTAATTTCTCACTCACTAAGAACGTTCAATTCACTCAAATGAAACTTTCACAGGAAGGTCTCATTATTAAGGCTTTAGCTTCACTTCACATGCTCAACAATTCAAATTTGAGGATGATATTTCTCAAAATGTAGGGCTCTATTTGGCTTGCCAACAATCTTCCTTGCCACTATCATCCTTGCTATACTGGTTGCACTGAACAATCTTCATTCTGACATTTGCCCTATTAACATGAGTACACAAGAATCTAAAAAAACTGTTAGAAATTTTGATCTTTATATATAGCCAAAATGGTGAATAAGATGATGTACTTGATAATAAATACCTGAGTTAATAAATAATTAGGGGCCGGTACCAATCTCAGCATCTTATCAAGTGGCGAAAGCCTTCGCAACGAAGATGCTGCTTGCTTTGAAGCAATAATAACTTTCCAATTCCATAAGGTAGCTTAATGCCCTTTTAAGAATATCTCCACTAGCCTAACAATTATTCATGGAAATTCAATTTGCATTCGTCGCCTTCAATTTGCTCATCTTTGTCTAGAGTATTGTTTTTGCATTAACTTAGCTAGCTTGCAAGCCACCTGCAGATGGTTTTAAATAATGTGTGAGAGTGTGAATTCAAACGAATTAATCAAATATGATGATAAGAGAAACAAAATTAAAATAACCACAACAAGTAGAAATATACTTTTGTTATATTTAGTTAATCTTTTACTGTCTTCTTTTCCTTTAACTCTGTTTCTGTGTGTGCTCAAACGCAATACCTCAAGGCTCAAGATAATTTTATGACCATCAATCTTTTGCAGCCATATGCAGACTTGAAACATTGGTGGTGGTCCTAAGGAACTTGAAAATTAGAAAAGTTTCAGAATGAGTGACTAAATATGATAATCGAAACTAATTAAATATACACGCCTTGTAAATATGAAACTAAATTACTCGAATTTATATGCCTCTTCACAGCAAATGGTCGTGGTGGAAACTTTACTGCAAAATCTTCGCAATACGAGATGCTTGCAAAATTGAAGCAACATCTTTTCACCTGTAATTTAATCAAGACAATAAATTTCCCCAACTATTTCAATGCATTACTGGCAACTAAATTCAGAGGGCGCTAATTAAATACCCTTTTAACAATATCTTCTTATTCTTCTCCAATCTAACTGTTACTTTGAAAATCTAAATGACAATCATGCATCAATGGCTTCAACCTGGAAAAGGCTTTACTCTTTGAATGAGAGCATGAACTTGAAAAATATGATGAATGAAGAAACAAAGGCATAATACCACAAGAAGTCAAACTTTTCCCCAGAGCTCTGTTTCTGTTTGTGCTAAAGCCAATGTAAACCGATGGAAATGAATTTCTAGGAATTAGACATATCAGCCAAAACAGGTACTCTGTACAAGCAAAGTAAAAGAGAGTTACAAAAAATTTAAGATTGATATGATAATTAAAATTTTAGTCACCATATAATTAATAGAAAACTTTGTACACAATGATTTATTGCATATTAAGATTGCATACCTAAATTTTAATTGCTATACAAAATATGATATTAGCATTAGGACACCGCACCAAAATGTACCGAATTGAATGTACCTTTTCACAGCCATTTGTTAGACCAATAAAACTCATGTTAGGCGCAAATATTAAGGGGTAGGGACAATTTAGTAATTTTAGGGGCAGGGGCAGTTTAGTAATTTTATTAATTAGGGTTCAACTATAAATAAGAGATTATGGAGTCATTTAGGATTTATGTTGAGTTTTGTCTGGTATTAGGAACCATTAAGAGTTTTGGGAGAGATTGACCTACCTCTCGAATTGTAGCTCAGGATTGTTTGTTTTCTTTTGATTTAATCAACAAAAGTTAGCCCTAATTTAGCCCTAAGTCCTATCAATGTGGTATCAGAGCAAGAATCCTAAGACAATGGCAGCGAAGAAGGTGGACGCGCTTGAAGAAAAATTGAAAGCAGAGTTCGGATCGCTCAAGGCTATGATTGATGAGCAATTCAACACCGTTCAACAATAATTTTCATCCGTTCAACAACAATTGTCATCTCTTGAAGCCATGTTGCTGAAATTGACAGAACTCCACCTCAACCAATCTCCGGCAGCATCGAGGGGCCATGGCGGTGTGGCAGGAGAAGGATCCGAGGTTACGGAACCAGTGGTAGGTGACGGCGCAGAAATCAGGGAGACCGGGCTAGGCGACTCGGGGGCGTTTAGGGGTGATGCACAACCTGGACAAACTAGATTTGGGCCCGAGCAGGGAAGATTTGGGTCTGGATAGGCTGCATTTAGGGGTGGTAGGCTAGGAGGAGGGATTTCTGTGAGAAAGGGAGCGGTTATGGCCGAAATACGGCTGGGCAAGGGATTCCAGCCCACTATGGTGCTGGGCAAGGAGAATTTTGGGCTGGATCTTCCGGATTTGCAGACACTAGAGTAGATTCGGGAGGTTGGAGACCTCCGATGGCACGAAATTGGGAGGGTCAGACTCAATTTGGAGCAGATTCTAGGGTAAGTAAACTGAAAATGCCTATTTTGGAAGGCAAGGATGCCTATGGATGGGTGTATAGGGTAGAGCGCTATTTTGCCATTAATGGACTTTGAGATAGGGAAAAACTGATGGCGGCGTCGGTGTTATGCTTGGAGGGAAAGGCCCTTGCGTAGTTTCAATGGCAAGAACAACGACAACCAATGAGGTCGTGGGGTGAATTTAAGGATTGGTTGTTGGAGAGGTTTCGGGCCACTCAAGAGGGAGATTTACCTGAACAGTTTTTTGCTCTGACCCAGGAGAGGACGGTTATGGAGCATAGGGAAAAGTTTGAGTTGTTGTCAAGGTATCTAGGGGAAGTCTCAGAGGCAGTGTTGGAAGGGAATTTTATGAAGGGACTGAAGCCAGAAATTCGAGTTGTGCTACGCTTGATAAAGCCGAGAGGGATTGGGGAGACAATGGAGTTGGCACAGATGATTGTGGATAAAAACACAACAGCAATTTCCAGGATTCCACCTTGCGGACAAGGTGTCTTTTTGGGAGGGGAGTAATGTTAGACTAATAAAACTCATGTTAGGCGTAAATATAAAGGGGTAGGGACAATTTAGTAATTTTAGGGGCAGGGGCAGTTTAGTAATTTTATTAATTAGGGTTCAACTATAAATAAGAGATTATGGAGTCATTTAGGATTTATGTTGAGTTTTGTCTAGTATTAGGAACCATTAAGAGTTTTGGGAGAGATTGGCCTGCCTCTCAAATTGTAGGTCAGGATTCTTTGTTTTCTTTTGATTTAATCAGTAAAAGTTAGCCCTAATTTAACCCTAAGGCCTATCACCATTGTACAAGCCTTGAAGCTTTAGCACAAATGCTTTTTCAAACCCATGAACATGATGCACCTAAGAGATGCAAGATATGAAATTGTTACTACAGCAGGTATTGAAACATTTGTTAAGAAAGGAAGTTTATGAAAATATGCCTTAACAATCATTAGATACTCGTCTTCAGGAATCAATTCATCTGTAGTAACAATTTTCAAAAAGCATCAACTGCTTTAAGCTCCTGAACATCACAGAGATCTTCAATTAAAATAGAGCAGATCCGGCCATCACTATTCCTTCTACTGCTCTTTTGCTTTAGAGAACGCTTGAATTACAGAATGCGTGTAAGGCTTTCTTGTTCAAGGTCCAGCGGTCAAACCTTGCACAATAGCAACAGAGGCAATAGTTCCATCGCCAGCCTAATCCTTGGACTCGCCAATGTTCTCCACGAGTAGGAAATCAACCTAAAAAATAAGAATGAGTTGGAAAAACTGTTTATGGCCGTAAAGAACTTGAAAATGAGAAATGATTAAGAATGAGTGACTAAACATTTTAATCGACTAAACATAGAAAACTTAAAACCTAATATTGAAGTGCTCTGGAAGAATGTGCAATTGCACGAGCTGGTGACAACTGACTTTACTGCAAAGGCTCTTTCAAACCCTTGGAGATGATACTCTACATACCATGATAACCTGATAACACAAAGAAAAACAATGAATAATAAAGGATATTTTGACAACGCAAATTTGTGCAAATTATTAAGTGTGGTTACCTGCATAATAGTATCAACACCAAATTCCTGCCTCCATTGACGTATATGATAATATTAGCACAATTCAATATGTTTATATTGGATAAATGATTCCAAGAATGAAACAAGACAGAAATGATGATCTCAGTACCTTAACATCAGGCAATAATAATCATCATGTCTTTAAGGCAGCTGTCCTTCCTCAATTGAAACAGAGCAGACCCGACCATCACTTCCTTCTTCAAAGTCCAGCAACAAAACTCTGCACAATAACCATAGTGATAATCCTTGGTTACCCCAATGTTCTCTATAGAGTCTTCAAAGTCAACCTAAAAATGAAATAAAGATGCAATACAGGTGGAAATGGAAGTTCTATAAATTAAATAAAATAAAAATGTAATGCTTATTTTGGATGGTAAAAGTCAACTAATTAATTAATGATTTATTTTTTTTAATTTAAACCACCAAGTGGTGGGGGGTTAGGAAAGACCCCTACTTGTGATATAAATCAATAATGAAGAAGTACATAGGAAGGGGATATAAACCAAAACCTCCTCAAGTAAATGCAAACACATAAGAATGAAGGCAAGAGAAAAAACAACAACTGAAAGAATAGAACGAGTAATCCTATTGCCTGATATGAGGAATCTCCTTAGTGTCCAAATGAAGAATGCTAGATAGGCCAGCGAGAAGATCCCGAAAAGACAAAAAAACATCAGTTAACTCGATGAGTGTAAGCCTAATTAGCCAGAAAATCAACAGCATAAGTAGGTGGAGTCTGACTCTACTTTTAGCACGGAGTGTCCAAGCTGAACTGCAATATCTAATCCCTCATAAACAACCATAAGCTCAACATAAATTATTGGTTGGTAACCAAGGAAAGATCCAAAAGCAGCCAAAACCTGCCCCTGATGATCACAGAGAATACCACCCGAAGAAGCCATCCCGGGATTGCCCCCGAGCAACCATCCACGGTTAGTTTAACAAACCCCAAAGGAAACCGAAACCAAGAGACTAAGTGAATTGGCCTTTTTGGTGGTGTGATTATTCGCAAACCCTCTGTAATCGTAGAATCCAACACTCCTTGAAGCTGGGAAGTTTTGAAACCAAAAACAGAACTAGCAAGCCCAAGGTCCAATCCCACCTGGTGGACAATTGCAATGAGAAATATTGTGAATCAAATTTGAAAGCATTACGAGCCTTCCAAATATACCATAAGATAAAAGAGGGTAGGAGAACTTGAAGATGGCTCCGAAAAAGGGTGCACCATCACCAATGAAGAAGCAGAGCATGAGGGGTCGGAAACACAACTACATGCATACCTAGAATCCGTAAAAAATAATCCCAAACTAACCTAATCTGCGGGCAAGCAGGGAATAAATGACGAGCAGTCTCAGCCACCTGACCACAAATGCGTCAAGAAACCATGTAAAAACCCCTTGAACATAAGGCGTCATCAGTAGCCAAAAATCCATGCAACATCCGCTAGAGAAAGAAGGAAATCATAGAAGGGGTGAGCCGCTGCCAAATAAGAGAAAAGACCTTAATTCTTAGTTTAGTACAACGCACAAGCTCCCACGTTGATCGTAACTAAAAGTGCCATCGGTAATGAGATCCCACCTAATCAAGTGTGGCTCCTCCCTAGAAATAGGAACTAAAAGAATCTATGCCATGATAGAGAGGGTAACACATCCTGGAGTTTACCTTGATCCCAGACTGTACCCTGCTAGTAAAAAGAAACTGGAACCATAGAAGCCGCTGCAGGGTTATAAAGTGCTAAAGGACAAGACCCTAGTCAACAATCATACCAGAAGCTGCACTCCCCCCGGTCTATCAACCAATGCACATGGGGCCCTACAATACACTGAATCAAATAGAGGCATCTCTAAAGAGGAAAAGCAAGATAACGAAACTGAACTAGGCTCAGATGTGTGGCTATACAATACTTAGACTTCATATATGAAGCCCATAGTGAACTTTGCTCTTGAAAGCGCCACCAAAGTTTAAGTTCTAAAGCCTTAACCATATCATTAGAAGACCGAATACCCAAACCACCCTCGTCTACCAGGTAACAAACCGTCGTGCATCTACATCAGTGAATCCGACGCTTTGTATCTGAATCTCCCTATAAGAATCGTTTAAAAATTCTATCTAAGCGGTGGATCACAACATATGGAGGGCTAAGAACGTCAAACAAATGCATCATAATAGAAGATAGAACATGGCGAATAAGCATCAATTTCCCTCCAAAAGAGAGCAATCGATTGGCTCACGCTGAGATTCTATTCCTGACATTCTGAACCATATCGTCAAAAAGAGAAATCTAACGACAACCCTTAAAGACAGGGCACCCAAGATAAGTAAGCAGAAGTTTATGTCTCTGAAAACCAGTAACTGAATGGACAATAGTCTGGAGCGAAGCAGTAGCTGAGTCCCCAATATAAAAACTATTGTTGTCCTGATTGATACACTATCCAGAAATAGTCTTATAGTGGTGGAGGAAATTTGAAAGACGCTGCAAACTGGTCCTACTCCCATTAACAAAGATAAAAATATCATCTGCAAAGCTCAGATGAGACTGTCATAAGGGTCGAGGTTCTATATGCCATGGAAGGATACTGAGAATAAAGGGAATCTAGACTTCTGGAGAGAAACTTAGCTGTAATAATAAAAAGACACGAGGATATAGGATCGCCTTGTCACAGGCCTCCATGAGATTGAAAGAATCCATGGCAAGAATCATTGACCAGAATAGAGTACCATGGACCAGAGATGGCTCGATAAATGAGGGAAATCCATCGCTTTGAAAAACCAAGGCTCCGAACCGTCAAAAGAATGAACGACCATGACATCCTATCATAAGCCTTAGCCATATCTAGTTTAGAAACAACATTATTCCCATGGGTCCTCCTATTTAAATCATGAACAAGCTCCTACACCAACAGAATATTATCATGGATTACCCTACCTGGATCAAAGCTACTCTGTGAAAGAGAGATAATCTGAGGCAGAATGTGCGAGAGTCATGTAACTAGTAACTTCGTAACGATTTTGCTACTGATGTTGCATAGGCTAATAGGTCTGAAGTTTGCCCGTGTTAATGGAGAAGTCTTCTTCGGTAGAAGGACCAGAAGTGTACTCTAAAAGCCTCGTGGTATAGCTGAACTTGAGAAAAAATCGATCACAATAGCCATCAAATCACAACAAATAATTTCCCAACAAATTTGATAAAATCTGCTACAGAAACCAACAGGCCCAGGCGCACTTAAAGGATCTATAGAGAATACAACTTGGCAAACCTCCTCTATGTTATGAACTCTACATAGCTCCACATCCTCCTCATCTGAAACTAAAGATGGAATATCATCAAAGTCTGATAATTGAAACTAGCTGGTACCTCTAGAAAGCAAATCTTGTTAGAAATGAATAGTCAAAGCAACAATATCCATAGAATTAGCATCCTGAATCCTGTGAATAAAACACTGTTGACACTTCTTTCTAACCACAGCATGATAGAAACGAGTGTTCGAATCCCTCTCTCGGACCCATCGAATACCTAACTGCAGTCTAAGAAAAGTCTCATCACTGGATAAAGCATGTAGTAATCTCGCTCTAGCCTAAGAAAAAAAAATGGTTTTATCCTCTGCCGACGCAGACATATAAAAAAGGAGCTCCCGATGAGCCACTTCCACTTCAGCCGCTCTAACTCTCTGAAAGACATCTCTGAAAACGTCTTTGTTCCAAGACTTTAAACAAAGTTTCAACCAAACCAACTTCTTCTGAAAGGCCCGCATCCCTCTACCTATCATTGGTGCTGACTAGGAATGCCTTACCATGTCAAAAAAGCTTGAATGTGTGATCTAAGAATGAAGGAACTTAAATCTTGACTGTCCCCTAACCCACTGTCAATCAAGAGATAGAAGGAGGGGAGCGTGGTCTGATACAGTACGATTCATATGAGTAGCCCTGAAGACTGTAAAAAGACTAGACCATTGTAAGTTGCAGACCACCCAATCCAGAGTCGCCAAGTATGCCCATTAATCCAAGTGAATGAGCTACCTAAAAAGCCAACATCCTCCAAACTACAGTCTAGTACAGCCAAATTAAAGGCATCTATAACGACTTGAGTCTGGTTATGTCCACCAGAGATCTCAGATAAAGACTGAACAACATTAAAGTCTCCCCCAACCATCCAAGGACCATCCATACCATCAGCAAAAGACACAACAGCATCCCATAATTGTTCTCTTACAGAGATGAATAACTGGCATAAACAAGTGAGATAAATACAATATCAGGAAGAAATTAGTGACTGGCCCGATAGTGCAGAACCTATCCCACATCCTGAATAACCTCCAATGTAAAAGAAGCCAACCAGAAAACCCAAATCTTCCCAGAAGAAGAGGAAATAACTGATTCTATTCCTAGTCGATTCCGAGTGGACTCAAGTTTGTCTAAATGAAGAAAATGCTCCAACACACAAACTAAGGACAAATAGTGCATGTGAATAAGTTTCTTCAAGCATCGAACTGCAGGGGCTTTACCGATGCCCCGTATATTCCACATAATGGAATTAATCATCTAAGTAAATAGAAGCGAGAATTGTCCCCTTAATTATTTAATAACTCAGGTATTTATTATCAAGTACATCATCTTATTCAACATTTTGGCTATATATAAAGATTATAATTTCTAACAGTTGTTTCGGATTCTTGTGTACTCAGGTTAATAGGGCAAATGTCAGAATGAAGACTGTTCAGTTTAACCGGTTTAGCAAGGATGATATCGGTGAAGAAGATTGTTGGCAGGCCAAATAGAGCCCTCCATTTTGAGAAATATCATCCGCAAATTTGAATTGTTGAGCATGTGAAGTTAACCTTCTTAGTGAGTGAGTAATTAAGCATATATCAGCGATTTTGGTCATCAGTGAATGTTTTCATTTAATATTAATACACTGTCGTTTCTTAGTAAATTCTCTTCATGTCACTTCCTCCTTGTCGTTCTTATGGAAATACCTTCCTTTTTGACCAGTAGCGGCTCGACCTCTAGGCAACTTAGGCGATTGCCTAGGGCCCCGCTTTACATGAAGGCCCCACGAGATGATTATTTTGTATGTAAAAGGGGAAAATGGATTTAAAAGTCATTATTATTCATTTAATTTATTATTATTTTGTAATTATCTTTTCCTAAATAAACTATCAAATTCCTATAAAGTTTATTTAATGTAGTACTTAGTAGTTTTAGTTTCTTCAAAACTGATAAATTAATAGTTTCAATTCTACAAATTCTCTATTTCATTGTTAGAATTAATATATTATATTTTAAATGTTTTACATTCATTTTAAACCTCTATAAAAGCCCCACATTTGATTACTTATCCATTAAATTTTTCCTCCAACAATCAAGATATGATATGTTCTTGGTGTTTGAGAGAAAGAAAGAGAGAGAGGGAAAAAGATCCTGCTTCCTCTACTTTCCACTCAAGAAGAAAAAGAAAAAATCTAATAGTTTTCTCTATTCTCTTTGACTATTGGTCATTACTCAAATCCTCAAATAATTAATATAAACATAATTTATGATTTCATCTCAATTTTCAGATTTTATCTTTTTATTATTCGCTTAATTAGTTGTGTTATTTATTTGTTCTTATTTCTTTTTAATATATTCTTTTATTCATCTACTTTTTTGTGTGTGCTTGTTTTATCTATTTTAAAATAAAACTATATCGAAAAACTTTAAAGAATAGAAGAATAGAAAAATTAGTTTAATTTAGAAAATGAGTAGTAAAAAAGATATAATTTGAGTTAAAAAAAATAAGTGGAAATATTATAATTGAATTAAAATTTAATGCATTAGCAACATTAGAATAGAATTTTATTTAATAATTTTAAATTTTAGAGTGTTTAAAGAATTGATTTTCAATAAATAATATATATATATATATAATCTTAAATTTTAAGAAAAACTAATTAAAATCATTTGCCTAAGACCCTAAATATAGTTGAGCCGGCCTTGTTTTTGACATGCAAAATACATTACAAAAGCTCCCAAACAATATATTTGAACGAAGTTACCCTTTTCGAGAATTTTGACTCCCAAACAAGCCTGCAGAGTGGTGTATGGTGGGATTAGCTGCAGGAGCAGTGCAAGATTCTTCGTCAAGCTATCTGGCTAGTAAAAAGACTGTTGCCAAACCTCCTTTTCATTCCTTTGTTCACTTATTCGTTATAAATAAACTTAGAAGATTGTTCTGTTAACTATCTAAGCCAGTGTAACATTTGTTAAATTTGGGCCATCTTGAATGTCTGACAGGTTGTCTGTGACAATCCCAGCTGTAAGTACTAATGCATTTGGGCCATCTTTAATGCACTTGTGCTTTCATTGAACTGTATGCAAGCCTGAGATATCAGCTATTGCGTGGATTTGATAGAGCGGTCACCAACCAATTTGAAGTTATTGGAGTAGCTCAATGGTCTCAAGCACGGCTTTGAGGTCTCTCCCTGTCTCTTTTACGTATTTGTCTATTGATCGACATCTCTATATATACATGAATAGACCAAATTACTCTTGCTTTAATGTTTTGTTTGTTGAACTTCGACTGGGGAATTTGTTTATTTGTCTTATGTGATGTCAATGTGGTTCCCATTGAAGTGTATAGATCTATCACCTCAAATTCTGATTTCAATTTTCCTTAATCAACTAGCATCCTTTCCAAGTCCAGATAATTACCATTTCTCTTATTTTACAGTTAAATATGTAAGAATAGTTTTAAATTTACAGAATTCTGATATAGTTCTCTAAGGAAATGGGAGTGGTGAATATGGTTCCATCTTTTTAACAGGCTTAATAGGCCCATTTGTTGAGCCACAGAATTCTGATTGCGGTCTAAATTCTTCTTTACTGTCTATATGTGTTGGAGTTTGTCTATTGTCCAACTTCTCGAAGGGATTCCATGCAGGGTTTTGACTGTCCAATTAGGAGAAAGATCAACGGATGACCTTTTGAAGAAGGCTTACACAAGAGGCCATCTCAGAATGTCATGGCTCAGCTCAAAAGTCCCCAGGTGGTTGATACCAAAGAATGCCATTGTTTCTGGGCCTGGGCTCCTTGGCGTCAAACAAGATAATGTTGACTCTATTGAAGGGCTTTTGACCGCAAGTTTCCATTTGAAGTAGCCGATATTCTTTACAGACTAATTATCCAATGATTATTTTTTACAAAAAAAAATCATAACTTTAATTAATTGAGCATACTCAACTTAGGTCTTGTTTGATATTACTAGTTGTTGTGAAAAAAAAAAAAAATTGAAAGCTGAAATGTGTAGTAAATGTATGACTTTTAGATAATAATTTTAATAAAATTAATAAAGATATTATAATTTTTTTATAATAAAGTATGAGATCAAATCAAATTAATTTTTAAATCACAATAGCAAATGTTTATCAAAACTGTTTAATTACGTGGCTTAAAAAGTATAGTTGTCCAACCTCAACATTATATAAGGATTTACCAGACTCTACCCGACTTTAGTTGTCCTTGCTCGATCATGCAAGTCCATACTCGATATGCTTGACCCTATAAGATGTTACTCAACTTTAATTAATCTTACTCGACTTTGCAAGTTTGGCATGTGGGATGGAATATGATAGTATATGATGTGATAGAATATTATAGAAATAGTTGTAACAAGATTACATTTAGTACTATTTAATATTTTATGTAATGCAGTATATGGTTGAATTATAGGATCCAGTTATGGTGCAACTGCTGTACCATACCACAGTTGCTTTCAGTCATTGGATCTATTCATCTTTAGTAAAAATGTAATATCTTAAATAATAGTTATCTTTAGTAAGTATTTTTTTTGTAATGAATTATACTTTTAAAATATAATAAAAAATTCTTTTACTAAACTAATAAAAAATAATTCTTTGAGTTATCTCCTAAACTACTTAGCTCAGGTGAACGAAACAGTAGTTTTACGTGTGAGCCACATCCTTTCCACATCAACCTCAACATCCAAACATGAAATTGGACTAAAAATAGTTCTCTCCCATGCATTTACGTACCCTCCTGCCACTAGGGGTGTTCGCGGATCAGATTTTACGGATTGAACCTCAATCTATATCCGATCCATGATTTTACGGATTATAAATTTTCAATCCAATCCAATCCATGGATTGATGAAATTTAATCTACATTCAATCCATACATCTGTGGATCAGATGTGGATTTGACCCAATCCACATCCAATCCACCATTTTAAGGATTGGTTTGCGGACTGAAATTTTTTAACACTACTAGAAAAATGGTCTTTACCGACACTTGGTTTGTGACACTTTATTACAAAGTATCAGTATTTGTATACATATGGGCCATTTTCCATGTTTAACACATAAGTATCACAAATTAATGATACTATGGTGTCTGAAATTTGGACATCAGAAATCACTGACACTAAAGTATTAGTAATAAAAATAAAATAATTCTAATCATGTAACGGATGGAATTTGAACCGGGGACCTCGAACATCGGAACATTTAAGTGACACTAAGGTATCAGTAAAAGAAAATAAAATTTAAATTTTGTTCCAAACTGATATTCGATCCTAGGACTTTTCAAAGCCAAAGCTTTTAAGTTAAAAATTGAAACCGTTCTGACTTTTTGTTAGTTATGATACAGAATTAGTAGAATATTATGCTTTTAATATGAAGAACTTGAAATGTATTGAGTGCGGCTGAGTGAAAATTTTAGCGGGTTTTGGCTGAAAATTTACTAATAAATAATATATTTTCAGTTAGAAACGGTATTGTTTCACTTAGAAAAAATAAAGATAAGTAAAACGCATCGTTTTATTCAACCCTAAGACCAAAATCGAAGCTAATTTTTTTCTAAGTCATTCACTCATCAGTCTTTCACCACTCGGTTCTCCTTCTCTATCAAAGCTAAGTAAACCAAACCCTAAAATCATATCCCTCACTGTAATCAAACTTCACGTCGATCCCAACCAAGCTCAAAGCAGAGGAATTCATTTCTATCATGATTTGGCTCTCTCTCTCTCTCTCTCTCTCTCTTCACTGCGATAAATTTGTTTCTAAAGGTGCCATTTATTGATTTTTTTTATTTTTTATTATTATGTTTCCAATTTACAGTGCCTATTTTCCTCATGCATGTTGTTTTGTTGCGGTTTAACTATAGAATGAGTTTTAAAATTCTTAGTTTTATATTGTAATCTTGATTGTTTATAATTTGGGACCTGGGAAAACCTAACAGAGAGGTAAAGGTAACTGAAGTTGAATTATTTACTAGATTATTTAACTAAGAGTAGTTTTATAAATGCCTGATTCAAGTCAGTTTTCTTTCGTCTCTTTCTTTAGTTGCCATGTCACTGGACTTTGAATTTCATGTACACTTTAACTGGAATTGATGGATACAATGTCAATGCAAATTTGGGTTTTTCTCATTTTCCCCATTTCTCGAAATTGCATTTTAAATTTTGCATGATGCTTTTAATTTTGGGCCTAACTTGTTCCATTTAATTAGAGCTTGATAAAGATACATATTAACAAAGGGTCAATTCATTAATCCTTTCCCTGTAATGCACTTGCTAGACTTAGTATAAATGCAATATCTCACATGCAAACCCTTCGACAACAACAAGTATTGTCCTTAATTTTTTTTTATATGATTTCCCTTGTACAACTCTCTGACATAGTAATTAACAATCTCTCGCTTTTGAAGAATCACAAAAGTTTACGGTGTAACAGCTGTCTTCATTTGGTAATTCTTTTAAATCACTCACTTTCTTTCAATTTCTATTATCGTTGTGTTCTGAGTTTTACTTGTACTGACATGTTTTAAATATTGACATGCATGGTTTTACTTTCGTTTTTGTTGCATAGACTGTTCTGGAATAAAATTTTTTATTCTAATATATATTTTTGTTTGTTCTAATATGAAAATGAAATTTTGAAAAATGTGGATGTGGCATGTTTTGTTGGCTTGGTGAATGTGTACATGTAAGTTAGATTTGTTGGCTTGGTGAATGTGTACATGTATGCTCTATTGGCTTGTTGAATGTGTACATGTATGCTCTGTTGGGTTGCTGAATGCTTACATATATGCTCTGTTGGGTTGCTGAATGCGTACATATATTTAAGTGACTCTAAACAAATAGAATTTAGATTTATTTTGCAATTTGTATTTTTTAATTTAAACCTAAAAGTTTGGAGTTATTTGTGCAATTTAAGTAAACTTATTAAACTAACAACATCTAACAAATGAACAGGTAACAATACATATTATGGACAAAACTTGGATATTCTGTGATAGATTGTCTGATGAGTATAGTGATGGGGTTGATGATTTAAATGCTTTTTCAAACCCGTGAACATGATGCACCCGAGAGATGCAAGATATGAAAATGTTACTACAGCAAGCATTGAAACATTTGTTAAGAAAGGAACTTTATGAAAATAAGCCTTAACAATCATTAGATACTCGCCTTCAGGAATCAATTCATCTGTAATAACAATTTTCAAAAAGCATGAACTGCTTTAAGCTCCTCAACATCACAGAGATCTTCAATTAAAATAGAGCAGATCCGGCCATCACTATTCCTTCTACTGATCTTTTGCTTTAGAGAACACTTGAATTGCAAAATGCGTGTAAGTACTCTGAATGAATGTGCAATTGCACGAGCTGGTGACAACTGACTTTACTGCAAGGCTCTTTCAAACCCTTGGAGATGATACGCTACATAACATGATAGCCGGATAACACAAAGAAACACAATGAATATTAAAGGATATTCTCACAATGCAAATTTGTGAAAATTATCAAGTGTGGTTACCTGCATAATAGTGTCAACTCCAAATTCCTGCCTCCATTGACGCATATGATAATATTAGCACAATTCAATATGTTTATATAGGATAAATGATTCTAAGAATGAAGCAAGATAGAAGTGATGATCTCAGCACCTTAACATCATGCAATAATAATCATCATATCTTTCAGTTAGCTATCCATCCTCAATTGAAACAGAGCAGACCCGGCCATCGCTTCCTTCTTCAAAGTCCAGGAACCAAACGTTGCACAATAACCATCGTGATAATCCTTGGTTACCCCAATGTTCTCCGTAGAGTCTTCAAAGTCAACCTAAAAATGAAATAAAAATGCAGTGCATGTGGAAATGAAAATTCTATAAATTAAATTAAAAAAAAATGCAATGCTTGAGCTTGAGCTTGCTTTAACACCATCATAATAGCGAACTTTGATATATCTTTACTTCTCTGTGGTTCAATTATTTTCTTCTCTGTTCTTGTTTATTCACAACAAGATATCAATAGAAGAAGATGGAAATGAAATTCTATAAAATAAAGCAAGTGAATTACCAACAGAACATTTTAGCAATCCTTTGGCTAAACTTTTCATTTTCTTAGCATACATACTCTCCTGCCTGCATCATTAAAACCAAATTAGATTGGACCTGTGAATTGCTGGTGTGGTTCTGACATTTCCTCGAATCCCTGGTGAACATAATTAAACTCGTATGAAATAAAACAAAGTGGGCTAATGTACTACAAAAAACAATTACACAATTACTTTAAAGAATTAATGTCACATAAATTATATATAAAAAAATACGATTATCATTATACAAGATAAAATTGATAATTTATTTTTCAACATTACTGCAAATGTATCACAGAGATTTTGTCTCTCAGGAAGTTACACATAACAAATTTTCGTACATTAAAAAATAAATTGCATCGGGATTTTCTATGATATTGTGTGAAATTTTACAAAAGAGCACATATTTTTTAAAAGTAAATAAATATAGAAATTTAAACAGACTACACTTGTTTTTTTTATTATTTAATCTTTAGAAAACAAGTTTAACAGATTTGATAACTAGGAAGTTTTACATATTTATACGATGATTGATTTTATATAGAATTTTAATTCAAAATATAATTATTTTTATTAATTTCATTGCAAGCAACTACGAAGTAAATCAGAGAAGGAGGAGAAATTACCAGCGAGTGACATCTTACGCCGACCACTTGATGTGGGCAATGTGAGATATCATATGCCAGTCTTCTCCTTTCCCCTCTCTATAACGGTTTTCCAAAAGGGGACATCCCCAAATTGTCAATTTCTGCAGCGTCGTTGTCCGAAGGAGGTAATCCGGCAGCACCTTTAATTTGGGGCAATACCAAATTCGCAAGGAAGAAAGACGTGGTATGTCTGTTGTCCTGTGATCTTCTAGAATGGGCAGTTCTTCCATATTTTCACAAAAAAAAATCCTCAGGTTCTGCAGCGCCGTCGTTTGAAGAAGGTAATCCGGCAGCGCCTTTAATTTGAAGCAAGAATCAATTCGCAAGGAAGAAAGACGGGGCATGATGGAGACGTTTTCCTTCCTCGTAATCCTGTAATTCCACTCTTCCAGTTCATCCAATCCCTTAATTTCCAGTGATTTCAATTTGGGGAAGGCAGTAACTGATGATGACGATGAAGATGAAGATGGGTCGTCCTCACTGCTTTCTTCTATTCCCAAAAACTCATTACCCAATCTTTTTACACTTTTCAAGTTCCCTAGTTCGAGTTTTTCCAGAGGCAATTTTCCCAAAGGAGGCAAATGCTCACAGTCAACGCACGAGACAAGTCTTAATTCCCTTAGATTGGTTAGTGAAGTCAACCATTTGGGAAAAATGTTGCCTCCATAGAATACAATCCCGAATTCCTCTAAATTCAAAGGCGGTTGTAAGGCTTCAAGAAGTTGTTTGTCTTTCTCGTTCTTCCTCCTCCCTTCTTCGCCTTCCCCATCTACGACTCTACCAAACTCAAGATGCAAACGAAGGAGGTTTTTCTTATTGTAAAGTTGCGACCTCTCAGCCTCATCTAAATGTGACACATTACTCAGCCCTTCTATACTACATTTACCACGGAGTTGAAGATTTTTCAGAGATTCAAGCCTACACGTATTGCTACCATCAACACCTCCACCCACCACAAACCTGTCTAATGTTCGAAGGCTGGTTAATTTGGAAATCCCTATTGGCATGTACTTCAACGAATAAGTTTCACCATTCAGTAAACTCCTCATGTTCATTAACTTCCCAATCCCCGCTGGCAATTCTCTAAGATTTCGGCACCGCCTAATATCTAGCTTTTGTAAATTATATAATTCACACAAAGTCTCAGGTAGTATCTCTATGCCTAATTCAGACAAATTAAGATATTTTAAATGTATCAATTTTCTGACATTTTTTAGAATTTCTCTAATCGAATTTGGGTCAAGATGAAAAGGATGAAAATATAGGGACGATTGCCTTATAACTAATGCCCTTAAACACACCAATTTACTAAATAACTCTGAAAGGATGCTACTATTAAGAGATGGATTGAAACTACTTCTATCATAAATTAAGAGGCTACGCAATCTATCAAGTCCACAAATGGACATAGGAAATGAATCTCCTCCTTCAAAATTTAACCCTAAGTGACGGACTTTGACACCAGAAGGCTTTATGATTGATTCTTTGTTATCATCAATTTCTAGCCACAAACATTCTTTTCTACTTACAAATTGGGCAAAATCATGTACTATGTCATGCATCTTGCAACTCCTAATATTATCATCATCATTTTTCTCAAACTCTTGAAAGAAAGAGCGTGTTGCTAAGATGTTGAAATACTCTTCTCCAATCGTCTCCATTTCTTTGTTTGCTTTTGCATTAAGGTAATCTTGAGCCATCCACAGATCAATCAATTCATGTTTATCCATATTATAGTCTTTTGGAAAGACAGCACAATATGAGAAACACTGTTTTACCATAGAATTGGAGGGCAAATCGTTATAGCTCAACAACAAAGGAGCCAAAAGACCTTGCCCAATCTCTTCTACTTCCCACATTTCACTCTCTAAAATACTTTCCCACTCTTCTACTGTACTTTTAGAGCGCAAGAGATTCCCAATTACCTTTGCAGCAAGAGGCAGGCCTTTGCAGTTGCGTGCAATTTTTCGTCCAATTGATTCTAATTTTTCACGATCCTCGGAAGAACGATCGAAAAATACTAACCGCTCGAACAGCGACCAGCATTCCTCTTCAGCCAATTGTTCAATGGAGATAATATCTAACTCTGTTGTTCCCATCATACGTGCAACTGACACATTACGTGTGGTAACCAAAATTTTACCTCCGTGGAGATCATTCTTTAGACAACGGAAGAATGGTTCCCATTTATTGCAATTCCCATCCCATACATCATCTAAGACAAGAAAAATCTTTTTTCCTCGAATTGACCTATGGATATGGTTCATAAGAGATTGGAATTCGCTTAAACCATAAGCTTCTTTTGACTCGCCTAGACCTTCAATGATTGCTTTGGCGACCCTAATCTCCTCAAAAGTGTCTGATACACACACCCATATAACTTTTTCAAAATTTCTTTTCACCTCATCATTATTATAGGCTAGTTGTGCAAGAGTGGTTTTACCTATACCCCCTAAGCCAACTAGTGAAATGACATGAAGGCCTTTTTGTTGTTCACTACTTTCACACAACTTGCTTAAGAGCTCATTTTTCTCATCAACTCTACCGCAAACCTCTCCCTCATCAATCAAGGAGATGGTTCGCTCTCGCTCTGGTTTCTTAACACTGTTAATCACATTCTCAACAAAATTAAACCTATCTTTTCGAGCGGCAATTTCATCTAGCTTTTCACTGATTTCTCTAATCTTGACAGCAATATCATGACGAAGACTGAGTTGTTTGAAACCACCAAAGCAGTTTGAGGCAGCAGGAAAGAAGTAACATACCTTCGTCAAAAGAGTAACAAAAGCATTGGCGTCATCATCATCGCCACCCTCATCAAGCTGCAATTTCCGTGTTTCAGTGATCCACTCATCCAAAACATCTTCCATGTCGTAGGATGCGTCTCTGAGCTGATCCAGCCAAAGAGTAACAACTTTGTCCTGCTTCATTTGCCTCTGCTCTGCATCTTCCAGCACAGCTTGAATGGCTCGAAGATTTTTGGTAAGCTTTTCCACTTCTTGTTCGACACCCGTCACAAGCCTCCACTTTTCTTTCACCTGATCCTGAGGAATGGATTTCAGCTGGTCCAAGAGAAAGGAAACGATCGCATGAGCCATTCTGATATTAGATCAAATGGAAAATGCAGCAATTGCTTTTCTTGCTAAAATGCTCAAAGGAAAGTAGCTTTTATGTATTCTGTGAGAATGTTCATTCAACCATGTTTGCATTCTTCTTATACGTACAATAGGAGATATTTAATTTTTACCCTTGAGTCAATGTCAATGTGAACGTTCTTTTGTGCTGTAAATTAAAGGAGTCCCCACAGGAGTTACCGTCTGGGGCTAGCTTTCTGCTCAACCACGTCAATAATTGTACAACATCTGCCCTGTTTGTCCAATTCATAATAATTATTCAGACTACTGAGCATCTGCTCCACCACCTCAATAATTGTACAGCATCTGCCCTGTTTTTATGATTCATCCTCATAATAATTATTCAGACTACTCAGCATCAGAACTTGTAAAATTTCTTATATTATAAGTAACAAAATATTTGTAAACTACGACAAAAAGGTTATAAGTAACAAAATATTTGTAAACTACGACAAAAAGCTTGGAGCAATCTACTGATGAACCTTCTGAAGTTATATGCAATAGACTAATTTGATCTAGAATAATCTTAGAGTTGGAACAATTTTAAAATAAATGATGTCTTATTATAAAGACATGTCTAATTAATTTTGCCATAGAAGAGGTATCTTTTGATATTTAATATAAATATCATACTATGGTCTATGACTTACCCATATTACAAAAAAAATATATGGAAGATAAGTAAAGAATAAAGCTTTCAACGACGACTTATAAAATTGCTTTTGATAAAACTGTCCTGATGAAATGAAATTATTTGAAATGACTAAGAATTTAATTAGCCTCTCAAAAAGGTCTATTTATTGCTTGACTTCTCGAGTTTAAAATTCGATTGTCAAAATAGATAAAAAGTAAAAAAAAATTATTTTGAGTTTTATCCATCCGTTTACCATTTTAATATATAAAACTCTCCTATTGCTTTAAAGTGTCATTTTTTTATTTTAAACAAGTCTCAGCCAAAGATTAAATTGTCATATGTTCGCAAGATATTCAGCACAACAGTTGAGGGAAATTTCTTCATCCTTGAGCAGAAAATACAAAGAACAACATAGTTCGCAATTTTTGTAGCAAAAATAATATTTTGTTCCATATGGGGTAAATCTTCACGAGGCCTAAGTTCAAACTTTAAATGTTAGTTGGGGATTAATTTTAGACTGTTTTTTCTATTTATAGTTATTATGTAGTCGTTGGGAATTTCGGAATTTGAGAATTTTGCTTGCAGCTACAGGCTGCAGCTATTTTATTTGGCGACTTTGATTCATAATTGAAGTTACTGTCGCAAGTAAAACTTAAAAAATAATTAACAAAATAAAAATCAAAGACTTAGGCCCAAGTTTTTATCAAAATTTTAATAAAAGGCTATTCGTCATTTTGTCATAATGAAAAAATAATTAACAAAATAAAAATTAAAAAATCGAGTTACTTGATTTTATTTTACAAAATTTTCTATTATATGTATAAAGTTTATGAGTAATGATACAACCACAAACTCTTGTACAAACTTATTTTGTACAAACTGACGTGGCATTAATTCATTGGTTGAATGAAAATATAAATTAATAAAAACAAATCATGTGGGCCAAGTGATATTTAATTCAACCAATCTTATCATGCCACATCAGTTTGTACAAAATAAGTTTGTACAAGAGTTTGTGGCTGTATCATTACTCAAAGTTTATATATCAAGTGCTTTGGGGTCAAATTAGTCTTTTTATACCTTATTTTTAATATTTCAATTTGAAGCCTCAAAATTTTTCAAAGCTACGGTCACGATCCCCACTAGGAGTGGGCAAATTTGTGTTCAGATTAACTTGATTCAGTTTCGGGTTGATTAGGTTAGAATATTTAGATTGGATTGGATTAGATAAAAAAGTATGAGAGAAATTAATTGAGCTTCTCCCAAAAAAAATACATACAGATGATTGATATATAACCATTAAATAATAAATATGTTAGACTTATTTTATTTTTGAGCCCTAAAGTATGAGAGAAATTAATACTTTCCGAATTTATTTTTTGTACCGTAAAGAATCAAATTACTCACAAAATTATTTTTAACTTTCATGATGCAAACAAACAAATCATCATTAACTTCAATGAAATAAGTATTGAAGGTAGAATTGATTTCTGTAGCGGAATATGATGTATTTGGGACTTCCTACTCTATTAGCTAGGTTAATAACATGTTAATTGTCACATCATTAATTTTAGATTATAAATTGTATATTCAAACTTTGTATGACTGCTCCTTTTTCAATGATCTAACTAATTGATCTTGTTTCAAAAGAAACAAAAAATAAAAATAAAATTAAGTAATGCCATGATCTAATTGGTCTTGTTATTTACATGTACTAATGCATTCTATATTTCTAACTTTGTACATTTCATGTCGCAAAATTTTATTAAAGCTGGGATTATTTATGTTCTAATACTTTGAACATTAATTTTTAATCTACTCTTTAGAATACCAAAATAATCCTTACCTAAACATCTTTCATAAATGTTTTTTGCTGGGGCTGCAAAAATTCATAATCTAATTCTAGTTGATGTGCCTTATGTTCCATCACATTAATGTAGATAATAATAATAGTTAATTCATTAACAAAATTCATAATCTAGTTTTAGCTGATGTGGCATGTGTGTCGTATGACATAACTGTAGATAATAATAGCTAACACATTAACGAAAATGAAAATACTAGTTCACAAAATACAAATCCGAATTTTGTGTGTGAGGGAATTTAAAAAGGAGAGACTAAAAAAATGTGGTGACAGATGACATTTATTACGAAAATTGAAAATACAAAGTTTAGGACGCAACTGAAAGCATCTCTTCAATTGCATTCAACCAATTACCACCATTCATAATTAACCAAAATCAAATAAATTAAAAAAAACACACACAAAACAACCACAACACACTATTTGTTTTTATCATCCCTGCTTCTTTTTCTTAGCATAGTGATGGTTGTTGAAGCCAACAAAAATAAATATCTACTCTCAATAAATTGCGTATAGTGATTGAGCAGGGTCGTGTCCACAAAGATCGGTAATTATTTAAATCATTTTAAAATGTAAAATGCAAAATAGGGGGATTCTTGACAATAATAAAAATCAAATTAAAATAACAAGAATGCAAATTCAAATTGTAATTCAAATTGGGAAAAGCTCTAGTTGAAGGAATTAACTCAGCTTGATTCGACTACTTATCATTGATTCAAATATAAATCATTACTACTTATGAATACACCGGTTGTAGCTACTGAGACCCTCTAATAGCTAATCTCTCCTTAACTAGTCGATAACCAAGGTACGACCATTGGTTATTTCCCTAATCAATAGATAACCCTAGCTACGATCATAGGGTTTAATCAATTGACAGCCTGAAAAACCAGAGAGACTCAAATCCTAATCAACAAACGCATACGATGGTTTATTTAAATTAGATTGTTTATTTTCATAACACAACGCACTGCTATGCTATTTGTCACAAATATTAAAATTTTCATACAATGAATCTTTAATTGACAATATATTAAGTTGATAATTAAATAGTGGTCAATTATCTAATTAACAAACATAATCATGACAATAATTTAGAGAATAAACAAATACCCAAAAAGCAATAAAAAAATTAAAGCATAAGAAAGATCTCATAGTAATGATGGAAAAGAAAAATTTAGATCTAGGGTTTCTTTTTCTTCTCCAAAAATCTCCTCCCCCTCTGTTTTTCACGTCTCCTTTCTCTTATAGAGTTTTCCCAAAAATAAAATACTAATATCTAAAATATCATCTAAATATTAAATTCAAAATTACAAAAATAACCAAAAAGACAAAACATGTTAAAATAAAAACTGTAGGTCCTTAGTTGACAGCACGCGCCTACGCCTTATCAACAAAGTTTTTCTGAAGCTCATAATTTCTCCAGGAAAACAATCATCCTCAAACATCATCTTGTAGCTCAATTTTAGCACCAATCAATAGAAGTGCACCTACAAAAATAAAATACAAGTAAATAACTATTATTAAGTGCAAAATATCGATATTAAAGGAGGTAAACAATGCAAAATTAGTGCATAAATTACACTCTAACACATAGCTCTTGGAATAAAAATGAACAAAAAGTGCCAAAATGGACGCATTAAACACAGCGTTGAAGCACCAACCCCAAATCCCAGAGCAACCAAAACCTGTGAAATGATAATACAGCATAAAAACCGAAACAACAAAACCAAACACAAACTGAACAATCTGACAATCAGTGACCAATCTCTTCCACTTTGGCCGCAACCCCATCACACACAACAGATAGTACCCGTACATGATCACATGCACACTTGCATTGGTGACAAGTGCAATAGGAAACAAAGACTGCTTCGTCTGTAACCAAAGGAAGCACATTACAACGACGGTTGCATGGTGGTAGAAGTGGAGGAACGTCAGCCGTTGGATGGAATTTGACAAAATGATCAAAATGGTGTCTAAGAATTCGAGTATTTTGGAGAGGTAGAAGATGTAAGCGTAGAAGAAGAGAGGGCCAGACGGAGAAATGGTAGGGGGGATGGAGGATGATGGAGAGCGTGCAACCAACGGCCATGATGAGGGAGAGGAGGAGGGTGAGGTTATGGACGGCTGTGATGGGCTTGAGGATGTGGGGTCCAATGAGAGGTGATGATGATGGTGATGTTGATGTTGATGTGTGGTAGAGGATGAATGTGAGGGAGAGGTAAGTAAGAATGGAGAGAATGAGGAAGTGTGGGGAGGAAGCTAGTGTTTGGTTCTGAGTCCATGTGAGCTTGAGGATTTGGGGGTGGTTTACAAGCCAATATTGGAGTGTTGAGGTAATTGAATATGAAGCCATGGCTGGTTTTTGGGAGGAGATAGATTTGGAAGAGATGACGTTGAGAGGAACGGGTGAGTTTATAAAGTTTTGGGATAATGTGGAGGGTATTTTGGACATATTGTTGTCTTAGCTTAAATTTTGGAACAAGATAATCAATAATAAACTTTTTTTTTCATATCAATTTAAAACTCCGAGTGCGTTTTCAAAAATTGTTTTCCTTTTTCCATTTCTGGATTTTAAATTGTAAATTTATTAAAGGAAGTTAAATCAAGTGATCACTTTTTTTTTTCTTGTAAAGCAATTAATCTATTTTGTGATTTAAGCAAATATTGAGTTGCGTACTTTAACGATATTAATATTTGATTAGAAATTTCATCTACCGAAACTACAAAAGTTAATATTTTTTATTAAATCAAAACTAAAATTAAGAGATGACTTATTGTCTGCCAACTGTCATTAAACGAAGCAATCACTCACGCACGAAAACAAAAAAAGTGATATATTCATTTTAACGTAATTTCATACCAACATATCATTCTTTTCTATCGTACAATGACCTCTTTAATTATAAAATATGGTAAAAGGAGATGGGTTCGAGGTCTGGCGTCCAGGCCTTTGTGACAACGGCATCTTCGGACGTGGGTGTCATTAGATTGTTGGCTATTTTCTGCTCAATCAAACTCGTGGATCACGTGCATTTTAATGACCTCTTTAATTATAAAAGGGAGCCCCTATGTTACATTGAATGTACCATACACAACCCACAAGAACCACATAAATTATGGGACCCACATAATTGTGTGGTTCTTATTGGTTGTGTATGGTACATTCAATGTAACATAGCAAAATCCATTATAAAATATGGTAAAAGGGGATGGGTTTGAGGTACGGCGTCGAGGCCTTAGACTTTTGGCTATTTTCTGCTCAATCAAACTTGTGGATTACATGCACTCAACGTCGACAATATGGAAATGGGAGAAAATTATGTTAGTAAAATCAAGTCAGTTAAATAAGGTTGAGAATATACAATTACGTTTACATGGAACAGAACTATTTTTAGTCCAATTTCATGTTTGGATGTTGAGGTTGATGTGGAAAGGAGGGTACATAAATACAAAAAATTTATCTCAAATAACTCAAATAATTAATTTTTTATTAGTTTAGTAATGAGAACTTTCGTTATATTTTAAAAGTATAATTCAATACAAAAAAAAACTTAATAAAAATAACTGTTATTTAACATATTATACTTTTTCAATAATAAAATAATTCAAAATTTAATTATTATAACAATAAAATTTGTAATTATATAAGCCAATCATGTACTACATCCATTCATCACATAAAATATAAAATAGTACTGAATATAATCTTGTTACGAATATTCTTATAATATCTATCACATCATATACTATCATATCCCATCCGGCATGCCAAACGTGCAAAGTTTGAGTAAGATTTGTTAAAGTTGAGCAACATCTTGTATGGTCAAGCACGTCGAGTATGGACTTGCATGATTGAGTAAGTACAACTAAAGTCAGATAGAGTATGGTAAATCCCTATATAGTGTTGAGGTTGGACAACTATACCTTTTAAGTAAAAAATTAAACAGTTTTGGTAAACATTTGCTATTGTGACTTAAAAATTAATTTGATTTAATCTCATACTTTATTGTAAAAAAAAACTTATAATATCTTTATTAATTTTATTAAAATTATTATTTAAAAGTCATACATTTACCACACATTGTCAACTTTCGGTTTTTTTTTTCACAACAGCTAGTAATATCAAACAAGACCTAAGTTGAGTATGACCAATTAATTAAAGTTATGATTTTTTTTTGTATAAAATAATCATTAGATAATTAGTCTGTAAAGAATATCGGCTACTTCAAATGGAAACTTGCGATCAAAAGTGTATCACAGAAGTGACAAAGACACATTATATGAGAAATCTGAAATAGAATTTGCAAACTTGAATCGGGTTACAGAGAGGTAATAAGACCCCAAAGGAACATGGAAACTATTATTATCTAGGAAACAATCCATAGCGAAAACAAAATTAACTCTCCTAACTGACTAGAATTTAACTCAAGGAAAATTAGAATATACGACGTTGTATCACATATGGTATTTAGACATCAAGAAAAGAATCCCTCTATCTGTGAACTATACTTGCCAGGGAACACCAGGCGAATACCACCACCATTCTACTAGTTCCTAGGTGTCTTAGAGTTTGATGAGGACTTCCATGCTGTGTCTCTTCGACAGGCAGCAAGATTGGGCAATTGACTGCATTAACTCCAACAAATTTATGCAGTCTACTTCCTCCGGACTATCCTCTCCCTTTCCCCTTCAATAAAGTCAACATTATCTTGTTTGACACCAAGGAGCCCAAGCCCAGAAACAATGGCATTCTTTGGTATCAACCACCTGGGGACTTTTGAGCTGAGCCATGACATCCTGAGATGGCCTGTTGTGTAAGCCTTCTTCAAAAGGTCATTCGTTGATCTTTCTCCTAATTAGACATTCAAAATCCTGCATGGAATCCATTTGAGAAGTTTTGACAATAGACATACTCCAACACATATAGACAGTAAAGAAGAATTTAGAGCACAATCACTGTGGCTGAACAAATGGGCCTATTAAGCCTATTAAAAGTTGGAACCATATTCACCACTCGCATTTCCTGAGAGAACTATATCCGAATTCTGTAAATTTAAAACTATTCTTACATATTTAACTGTAAAACAAGAGAAATGTACTTCCGTAGCAAAGTCTCACTATTGGTGAGTATCTGGACTTGGAATGGATGCTAGTTGATTAAGTGAAGGAAAATTGAAATCAGACTTTGAGGTGATAGATCTATACACTTCAATGGGAACCACATTAACATCACATGAGCCAAACAAACAAATTCCCCAGTCAAAGTTCAACAAACAAAACATTAAAACAAGAGTAATTTGGTGTATCAATGTATACGTAGAGATGTCGATCAATTGACAAATACGTAAAAGAGGGAGGGAGAGACCTCAAAGCCGTGCTTAACAACATTGCTACTCCAATAACTTCAAAATGGTTGGCGACGTCTCTATCAAATCCACACAATAGCTGATATCTCATGTTTGCATGTAGTCCAATGAAAGCAGAAGCACCATAACCAAGCACATTAGTACTCACAGATGGGTTTGCCACAGATAACCTGTCAGGCATTAAAAATTGCCCAAATTAAACAAATGTTAGACCGGCTTAGACAGTAAACGGAACAATATTCTAATTTTACTTTATTTATAACGAATAAGTGAACAAAGGAATGAAAAGGAAGTTTGGCAACAGTCTTTTTACCAGCCAGATAGTTTGACAAAGAATCTTGCACTGCTCCTGCAGCTAATCCCACCATACACAACTCTGCAGTCTTGTTTGGGAGTCAAAATTCTCAAAATGGGTAACTCTGTTCAAATATACTGTTTGGGAGCTTTTGTAATGTATTTTGCAAGTCAAACAGGAAGGTATTTCCATAAGAAGGTTCACTTCACATGCTCAACAATTCAAATTTGCAGATGATATTTCTCAAAATGAAGGGCTCTATTTGGCTTGCCAACAATCTTCCTCACCGCTATCATCCTTGCTATACCGGTTAAACTGAACAGTCTTCATTCTGACATTGCCCTATTAACCTGAGTACACAAGAATCCGAAACAACTGTTAGAAATTATAATCTTTATATATAGCCAAAATGTTGAATAAGATGATGTACTTGATAATAAATACCTGAGTTAATAAATAATTAAGGGGCCGGTAACAATCTCAGCATCTTATCAAGTGGGGAAAGCCTACGCAACGAAGATGCTGCTTGCTTTCAAGCAGTAATAACTTTCCAATTCCATAAGGTAGCTTAATGCCCTTTTAAAAATATCTCCACCAGCCTAACAATTATTCATGGAAATTCAATTTGCATTTGTCGCCTTCAATTTGCTCATCTTTGTCCAGAGTATTGTTTTTGCATTTACTTAGCTAGCCTACAAGCCACCTGCAGATGGTTTTAAATAATGTGTGAGAGTGTGAATTCGAACGAATTAATCAAATATGATGACACGAGAAACAAAATTAAAATAACCACAAGAAGTAGAAATATACTTTTGTTATATTTAGTGCATCTTCTGTGTGTGCTCAAACGCAATGCCTCAAGGCTCAAGATAATTTTATGACCATCAATCTTTTGCCGCCATATGCAGACTTGAAACATTGGCGGTGGTTCTAAGGAACTTGAAAATTAGAAAAGTTTCAAAATGAGTGACTAAATATGATAATCGAAACTAATTAAATATACATGCCTTGTAAATATGAAGCTAAATTACTCAAATGTATGTGCCTCTTCGCAGCAATTGCTCGTGGTGGAAACTTTACTGCAAAGACTTCCTCAAACCCTTGAAGATCACACTCTTCCTGGCAACAAAGAAACAGAGACGATATACGAAGATGATTTTACTAACAAGTGAGAGCTTGCAAATATTGGAAGGATAACGATTGCTCATAACCCGAATCCCCAATACCCTCTAATATCTCACTCGAGTGAGTTCAAGCTCCCAAAATTCACTACAGTGAAACTCTCAAAACAAAATTCTCTTCAAATATTCTCAACTCAAATTTGATGATGACATCTCTCGAAGGAAGGCAAAAAATCTAACACTGATCAAATTGGCTTGTGAACAATTAATGTTCCTGGCCATCATTCATACTAGGTGTGGCGAACAATTAAGCTGCTTAGTATCCTGAACCTGATAACTTACACAAACAAAAACAACTTGCCTAAAGTTTAATATTTAGAGGCAGAACAGTAAAGAAGAAGATATATATTGATACTAAAATTTGACCTGCGTTACCCTGATGTCAAGAATAGCGGGATCTCATGTGGGCAAAATCATCGCAATACGAGATGCTTGCAAAATTGAAGCAGCATCTTATCACCTGTAATTTAATTAAGATAATAACTTTCCCCGACTATTTCAATGCATTATTGGCAACTAAATTCAGAGGGCGCTAATTAAATACCCTTTTAACAATATCTTCTTATTCTTCTCTAATCTAGCAGTTATTTGGAAAATCTAAATGACAGTCATGCATCAATGGCGTCAAAATTTGGCTACAAAGCAGCCTAGAAAAGGCTTCACCCTCTGAATGAGAGCATGAATTCGAATAATATGATGAATGAAGAAACAAAGGCATAATACCACAAGAAGTCAAACTTTTCCCCAGAGCTCTGTTTCTGTTTGTGCTAAAGCAAATGGAAACCAGTGGAAATGAATTTCTACGAACTAGACATATCAGCCAAAACAGGTACTCTGTACAAGCAAAGTAAAACAGAGTTACAAAAAAATTTAAGATTGATAATGATAATTAAAATTTCAGTCACCATATAATTAATAGAAAACTTTGTACACAATGATTTATTGCATATTAAGATTGTATACCTAAATTTAATTGCTATACAAAATATGATATTAGCATTAGGAGACCACACCAAAACGTACCGAATTGAATATGCCTTTTCACAGCCATTGTACAACCTTTGAAACTTTACCACAAATGCTTTTTCAAACCCGTGAACATGATGCACCCGAGAGATGCAAGATATGAAAATGTTACTACAGCCAGCATTGAAACATTTGTTAAGAAAGGAACTTTAAGAAAATAAGCCTTAACAATCATTAGCTACTCGTCTTCAGGAATGAATTCATCCGTAATAACAATTTTAAAAAAGCATCAACTACTTTAAGCTCGTCAACATCACAGAGATCTTCAATTAAAATAGAGCAGATCCGGTCATCACTATTCCTTCTACCGCTCGTTCGTTTTAGAGAACGCTTGAATTACAGAATGCGTGTAAGGCTTTCTTGTTCAAGGTCCAGTGATCAAACCTTGCACAATAACAGCAGAGGCAGCAGTTCCATCGCCAGTCTAATCCTTTGTCTCACCAATGTTCTCCACAGAGTATTCGAAATCAACCTAAAAAATAAGAATGAGTTGGAAAAACTGTTTATGGCCCTAAAGAACTTGAAAATCAGAAAAGATTAAAAATGAGTGACTAAACATTTTAATCGCAACTAAACATACAAACCTTGAAAATCTAATATTGAAGTACTATGAATGTATGTGCAATTGCACAAGGTGATGATGACTAACTTTACTGCGAAAGCTCTTACAAACCCTTGAAAATGATACTCTATATACCATGATAACCTGATAACACAAAGAAACACAATGAATATTAAAGGATATTCTGACAACGCAAATTTGTGCAAATTATCAAGTGTGGTTACCTGCATAATAGTTTCAGCACCAAATTCCTGCCTCCATTGACACAAGTGATAATATTAGCACAATTCAATATGTTTATATAGGATAAATGATTCCAAGAATGAAACAAGATAGAAATGATGATCTTAGCACCTTAACATCATGCAATAATAATAATCATCATGTCTTTCAGGCAGCTGTCCATCCTCAATTGAAACAGAGCGGACCCGGCCATCACTTCCTTCTTCAAAGTCCAGCAACCAAACGTTGCACAATAACCACAGTGATAATCCTTGGTTACCCCAATGTTCTCCATAAGAGTCTTCAACGTCAACCTCAAAATGAAGTAAAAATGCAATGCAGGTGGAAATGAAAATTCTATAAATTAAATAAAATAAAAATGCAATGCTTGAGCTTGCTTTAACATCATCATAATAGCGAATTTTGATATAGTTCAATTATTTACTTCTATGTTCTTGTTTATTCACAACAAGATATCAATAGAACAAGATGGAAATGAAATTCTATTAAACAAGGCAAGTGAATTACCAGCAGAACATTTTAGTAATCTTTTGGCTAAACTTTTCATTTTCTTAGTCTTGCTCTCCTACCTGCATCATTAAAACTAAATTAGCTTGGACGTGTGAATTCTTAGTGTAGTTCTGACATTTCCTCGAATCCCTGGCGAACATAATTAAACTCGTATGAAATAAAACAAAGTACTACTAAAAACAATTACACAATTACACAATTATTTTAAAGAATTAATGTCACATAAATTATATATAAAAAAACACGATTATCATTATACAAGATAAAATTGATAATTTAGTTATCAACATTACTGCAAATGTATTGTTGATGCTTAAATCTGCTCGCCTTTGGACCGACCAGATTCTTTCACCAACGTTTGTGTTATCTACTGTTGCTCGCTCACTGGGATTGGAATCGTCCTCCTTTCTCACAATAGACCTGCGCTCACCAAAAACGGATCAGAGACGCCGGTGGTTTTGCCGGCGTAAACCCTCCGATGCCTAAGTTAGGTCAAGGTGTTTACGGGAAAACAGTGCAATTTAGATCTCCAAATGGTTTCTAAATTATTCGGAGTTTTATAAGAAAATAGCCTGATTTCAATTTGGCAGCGTTTTCCCCCTCTCCATCTTTTCTCCCTTTCTTCATCGATTTCTCCTTCTTTTATAGCCGTTGTCCCCACGTTCCCGCTTGCCCTTCATCCCACCTTTTTCGGGTAGTGGTAGCCTCTCATGGGGCTCTAACTGATGCATTATGGGCAAACGTGGGATCTCGCGTCTCCCGCAACAGTTCTGGGAAAGCACAACTACCGTGATTCTGTGAGATCGTGTTTCCGCTTTTTGGGGGACGGGTACCGGCTCGGTATGTGGCTCTGGTCAGTATTGGTCTCTAATCGACTCATGTTACCCCTGTTCTGCTCGTACCATTTGGCTGAGGTGATTCATGCCGGGGTGGAAGTAGTATCCTGGCCGACCTGGTGCTTTTATTTGCTTAAACACCAGTCCCCCAGTTTCTGGTCTTGTGAGTGAAATGAGTCAAGAGTAGAAACTGATAGTCGACTCTTACCAATCTGGGGGTTTCTCCTCTGGTCTTCTGTCTACCGGGACGGACCTGAGCAATTCATTTTTCTTCAGGTGAGATTTTGATCTGGGCGTGGGCCTAATATGAGCATGTCCACTACGCACCTGGGCTTGCATCTAGCCCGGCCTCTTGTAGCGGTTGGTGACGTGGCATCTCCCGATTCTTCGTATTTGAAATTTGAAACGACGGGCTATCTGTCCTCGATGTACGGTGAGTGAGCTGGCGTCCCCATCACTTAAATGCTTCTATTTCCCCCTTTTCGTTTTAAATCCCTAGACTGGAGTCTTCACCATCTTGTTACTCGTTTCTCCGCCGTTAACCAAATTTCTCTGCACTTTGCTCACACTTCCAGCGTCCGAAGTATCCATTTGTTGGGTGTTTTCTCTGTCGCGGCGGCGCTATCATTGTCAGTCTATTCCAGGTATAGCCTTTAACCTTTTCTTCGGCTGTTGTTGTTTGGGTTCTGTGTTGCCCCTTTGTGTCCATATACTCGAGTTTTCTCTGTCTTCTTTTGGGATTCCGGTATGTCAAATCGGAAGAGGAAGTTAATTGTTGATGAGGGTGATGATGAATTAGGGGATTCAGGCCTCAACGTGCCAATACCCACCGATTTTTTAGGTCCCTCCAGTAGTGTAGGTCCTCCTTATGGCAGGGATACCTGTGGATGCTGAAATCTGCTCGTCCTTAGACCGACCAGATCCTTTCACCAACGCTTAAGTTATCGACAGTTGCTCTAACCACTAAGGCCGGGACCACCCTCCTTTCTCTCACTAGACCTGCGTTCACCAAAAATGGATCAGAGACGCCGGTGGTTTTGCCGGCGTAAACCCTCCGATGCCTAAGTTAGCACAAGGTGTTTACGGGAAAACAATATAATTTGGATTCAAGAAGTTTGTTCAAAATCTATAAGAAATTAATCTGGTTGCAATTTGGTAGCGTTTTCCCTCTCTCCTTTTCTTCTTCGATGTCTTTCTCTTTTATAGCCGCCCTTTGTCCCACGTTTTCCGTTTGCCCCTTATCCCTCCTTTTTCGGGTGGTGGTAGCCCCTCATGGAGCTCTAACTGTTACATTGTGGGCAAACGTGGATCTCGTGTGTCCTTCAACCGTTCTGGGAGAAGCGCAACTACCGCGATCTTGTGGGATCGTGTTCCCGCTTTCCTGGGGATGAGTATTGGCTCGGCATATACTTCTGGTCGGTATGTTTCCCTGGTTGCATCCATCTCTGATCGGCTCATGTTTGCCCCCGTGTTCTGCTCGTACCACTTAGCTGAAATGGTCCGTGCTGGGGCAGAAACAGTAGCATGGCTGACTTGGTGCCTTTATGTACTCAACACCAGTCCCCCAGTTTCTAGTCTGGCAAATGAAATGAGTTAAGAGCAGAAACAGATGGTTAAATCTCACCAGCCGGGCAGCTTTTCTTCTGGGGAGACTCCGACCTGAGCATGGGCCTAAGTGAACATGTCCATTGCATATCTGGGCTTATATCTAACCTGGCCTCTTGTAACGGTTGGTGACGTGGCATCTCCAGACTCTTCGTATTTGAAATTTGAAACGACGGGCTATCCGTCCTCGATATATGGGGGGGTGAGCTGGCATATCCCATCACTTAAATGCTTCCATTTCCCCCTTTTCGTTTCAAATCCCTAGACTGGAGTCATCATCATCTTGTTATTCGTTTCTCCGCCGTTAACCAAAATTTCTCTGAACTTTGCTCACTACTTCCAGCGTCCGGAGTATCCATTTGCTGGGTGTTTTCTTTGTCGCGGCAGCGCTATCAGTGTCAGTCTATTCCAGGTATAGCCTTTAACCTTTTCTTTGGCTGTTGTTTTTTGGGTCCTGTGTTGCCCCTTTTTGTATCCGTGCACTTGGGTTTGTTTTGGTGTTCTTTTGAAATTCCGATATGTCAAACCGGAAAGAAAGTTACTTGTTGATGAGGGTGATGAAGAGTCAGGGGACTCGGGCCTCAATGTGCCAATACCCACTGATTACTTAGACCCCTCCAGTAGTGTAGGTCCTCCCCATGGCAGGGATACCCTTGAATACCCACGCCCTTTGGTTATCTCTCCTTCCCCCGAACTGGAGCTTGTAGGGAATAGAGGTGGACCTGCGTCGGGCTCTGGTGAGAACCACAGCTTTGGTGGGGTTGGGATCCCTGAAGGAGTTGGTGATGGTGAGGGGAGCAGTTCTGGACCGAGCAGACCTGCTCTGAAAAGGAACCTAGGCCATAGGGTGGAGGCTGATTCCTACCCTATTGATTTCATGGCTTGTGCCACCACCCCCATTGATCTATTTAAACTTAGGAACCTCTATAACATCCCCAACGAGGTTCTTCTTGTAGTTCCTGGAAAAGGTGATGTCCCTAGTCGGCCTCCGAATGGGTATGTGACGATGCACTTGGAGAGTTTCAGACTAGGAGCTCGGCTGCCCCTTCAATCCTACTTTGCCAAGATACTGGGCGGTATGCACCTGGCCCCAGGTCAGCTACACCCAAATGGGTGGAGGGTTCTCTCGGCCATGTTTGTGTTGTGGGAGAGGTGCGGGTCGGAGGAGCCTTCTCTTGTTGAAGTGAAGCATCTGTACCAGCTGCGGAGTAGCCCGAAGGAGGCAGGCTGGTACTATTTCATGTCCAGTTCCGCAAAGAGGAAACCGATCACTGGGTTTCCATCTTCATGTAAAAATTGGAAGAATAAATTCTTCTTTGCTGGAGGGAACTGGTGTCCAGCGGTTCAGTCGCTTGGTGGGGACATTTATCTTCCCACCCATTTTGTCACCCCAGGTCGTTCATTTTGGCCTGTATTCTTAATTAGATTGCTACTTATTGAGTTCTTTAACCTTCTGTGCTATTTCAGAGTCGTGGGGTCTGATCGGGGGGCTTGAAGATCGGCCTTTGCTTCAGGTGGAAACGACTCTATTGAACGCGTCTACCTGCCAAGACCTCCTGTCACCAACAAGTTTGGTCGGCTCGGGCTTAGTGGACATAGCTGCCGGGATGGATAACAAGATCCTCAGCGCGATGAGCAGGAAGCGTGGTTGGGACCCGAGTAGCTCCAGCAACCCTCCTCCTCCTCCGAAGAAACCCAGCGTCGGTCCTTCCAAGGCGCTTGTTCCTGCTCTGCCCCCTCCTCCACCTCGTAAGAGTGGTGGGGAGAAAACCTCCGACAAGAGTCCTGAGGTCAGCTTGTAGTCTGGGGACCGATCTTCTCCTCTTCCATCTCGGGATCAAGGTGACTACCTGAGCCCATATCAGAAGGATTATAAAAAGTCGGTTGGGCCCAAGATGGTGAAGGACATCGAGAGCATGAGCCTCTCCGAGTTGGCCGCTTCTGTTCAGAGAGTCTCCTTCAGGCTGGCCACAATGGTCTCGTGCTACAAGACCGGGTCCGCGCGTCATGAGAAGAAGCTCCAGGCTGATAACCAAGAGTTGAAAAAGAAAGTTGAATCTGCTGACCGCTCCAAGGAGAAACTGGCCGAGCTGAACAAACAGCTTACGGAGCTTGAGGAGAAAGTTGCTGTTGCTGAGTCCACTTCCTCCAAGCTTGAGGGCGAGTTGGGTGACCTGAGATCTGATCTTCAGGCTACTCAAATTGAAAGGGATACTCTGAGGGCTGCCCTTGAGGGGGAAATCAAATCCTTGGGTGAGCAGCTGGCTGAGGAGAAAGGCAAATCCGCTGATGTGGACGATCGGCTGGATGCCGAGTATGACTTTGGGGTTGCCTTCTCCTATAAATGCATCATGTCTGTGCTTAAGGAAGAATATCCCGAGCTGGACATGAGCAAGCTGGAGGCTGGAGTGGAGAGGTACATGGCTGGGGTCGGCCAGGGAGATAAGGACCAAGGTGAGCAGAATCAGGTGGAGGCTCCTTTAGATGAGGTACAGGAGGGGGGAGCTGGGGGACGTGCTTTTGAAATGGGACAAGGATCCATGCCGCCTCCTCCCAGTATTGCTGATCCTCCACCTCCTAGGACAACTGATCCTTCAACTGCTGAAGCCGTTGACCCTCCTAATCCTTAGGTCTATTTTTGTATAGACTTTAGATTTTCATTAGTTTTGTAACCAACTGAACATTAATAAATTTTTAGATGCTCTTTATTGGCTCCCTTGTCTAATGTCTACTCATAGACTGTTTCTGCAAAATAATTGCACAACTTATCTGATCTTGCCTGCTGGTTCCTTAGTGGACCGAGTAGGTGTAGGTATTTACTTGCCTCAGTAAACTTCTCGTAGAATTAGCTGCTGGTCTTTCGTTGACCGAGCAGAAACAGGCACTTTGTTGCCTTAGTAGAATTTTCGAAGCTTTAGCTGCTGGTCTTCGTTGACCGAGCAGAAGTAGACACTTGCCTTAGGAGAGTGTTCGTAGCTTTAGCTGCTGGTCATTCGTTGACCAAGCAGAAACAGGCACTCTGTTGCCTTAGTAGAATTTTCGAAGCTTTAGCTGCTGGTCTTCGCTGACCGAGCAGAAGTAGGCACTTGCCTTAGGAGAGTGTTCGTAGCTTTAGCTGCTGGTCATTCGTTGACCGAGCAGAAACAGGCACTCTGTTGCCTTAGTAGAATTTTCGAAGCTTTAGCTGCTGGTCTTCGCTGACCGAGCAGAAGTAGGCACTTGCCCTAGGAGAGTGTTCGTAGCTTTAGCTGCTGGTCATTCGTTGACCGAGCAGAAGTAGGCACTGATTTGCCTTAGTGAACTTTCGAGAATTTAGCTGCTGGTCTTCGTTGACCGAGCAGAAGTAGGCACTGATTTGCCTTAGTGAACTTTCGAGAATTTAGCTGCTGGTCTTCGTTGACCGAGCAGAAGTAGGCTCTTGCCTTAGTGAAATTTAGAGAATTTAGCTGCTGGTCTTCGTTGACCGAGCAGAAGTGGCACTTGTCTTAGTGAAATTTTTATTGATCTTGCTAGCAGGGGGATTTCATGCTGAATTCATCTTTATTGAAATTTGAATGTATTACAAAAACATAGAATATATGCATGTGCGACAGGCCATCAGGCATTGTAACAGAAATAACTTGCCAGAGTGAGGATTTAATAGAGCATTTTGCTTACTGGAAATACTTCTTCAGGTGTTCGGCGTTCCATGACCTCTTCACGTCTCGTCCGTCTTGGCACGCTAATTTATATGCTCCTGGTCCAGTGGCTCGTATCACTCGGTATGGGCCTTCCCACTTTGGGCCAAGAGCGCCATGGTTAGGATTCCTGGTGTTCTGGTTCACCTTCCTAAGTACCCAATCTCCTGCTCGGAACTGCCTCACGCGTACATTCTTGTTGTAATAACGCATGACCCTTTGCTGACATTGGGCCACTTTCTGCGAGGCCCCTTCCCTTTTCTCCTCCAGCAGGTCTAGGCTTAAGCAGATCTGCTCGTCATTTTGCTCCTCAACGAAATGTTCCGTTCTATGTGTCCCCACTCCAATCTCTGCTGGGATTACCGCCTCATGACCAAAAGCTAAAGCGAACGGTGTTTCTCCTGTGGCGGTTTTTTGAGTTGTCCTGTAGGCCCACAGTACCCCTGGTAGCTCGTCAACCCAAGCTCCCTTCTTCTCCCCCAATCTAGTCTTTAGGAGCTTCTTCATCACCTTGTTGGCTGCTTCCACTTGTCCGTTTGCCTGGGGGTGTGCGGGGGTGCAAAACTTCAGGTCCACCCCCAGGTTTCGGCAAAATTCCCTGAAGTTGCCGTTGTCAAATTGCCTCCCATTGTCTGTGATGATGGTGTAGGGGATCCCATATCTGCAGATGATGTTTTTCCAAATAAAATCTGTTGTCTTCCTCTCTGTGATCTGGCTGAGGACTCCTACTTCCACCCACTTGGTGAAGTAGTCTATTGCCACGATTGCATGTATCGCCGCTCCTCGTCCCTTAGGTAATGGACCAATCAAGTCGATTCCCCATTGAGCGAAAGGCCATGGGGATGTCATAGCCGTCAGTTTCTCCGGTGGTTGTGCAGGAACCTCGGAGAAGCTTTGGCATGTTTTACAATTCTTGGTCATCCTTTTGGCATCCTGGTGCATGGTTGGCCAGAAGTATCCTTGCCGGAGTGCCTTGAAGGCTAAAGTTCTTGCTCCCGAGTGATTGCCGCATATTCCCTCATGAATCTCTCTCAGCACATAATCCGCCTCCTCATCATCCAAACATCTCAAAAGGGGCAAGGTGAACCCTCGGCGGTACAGCACTCCATCCAGTAGCGTATACCTTGCTGCTCGGCATTTTAATTTTCTTGCTTGCCTTTTGTCCTCTGGTAAAACTCCATCGCGGACATATGCGCGAATCGGGTCCATCCAGGATTCTCCAATACTTACTCTCATCACCTCTGCTTCTTCCTCAATACTTGGTGAGGTCCTTACCTCTAGTGGAACTGACTTCGGTAATTTGGGATCTGCAATGGCTGCCATCCTAGCCAGCATATCGGCTCGGAAATTCTCATTCCGGGATATCTGCTTTACCTCCACTGCTTGGAAAAGCCCAACCATCTGCTTGGCCTTCTTTAAATAAAGACCCATCTTCTCTCCCCTTGCTTGGAACTGATCATTGAGCTGATTACACACCAGTTGGGAATCTGCTCGGATTTCTACCCTCTCTGCTCTTAGAGCGTGTGCAAGTCCGAGCCCGGTGATAAAGGCCTCATATTCAGCTTGGTTGTTTGTGAGCTGAAATTCGAACTTCACCGCATATGTTATCTCGGTTCCCTCTGGGCTCCGTATTACAACTCCTGCTCCGGATCCTTGCTCACTACATGATCCGTCAACCATTACCAGCCATATCCCTTTTGAATCCTCTTGCTCTGCCGGTTGTTCCTCTTGGACCTCTTCCCCTGGTTCAACACGGTCCACCATGAAATCTACCAGGGCTTGGGCCTTGATTGCTCCTCGGGGCCTGTAGGACAGGTCAAATTCGCTCAGCTCCACGGACCATTTTACTAACCGACCAGACGCATCTGGTTTTTGAAGCACTTGCCGAAGTGGCTGGTCAGTCATCACAACGATCTGGTGGGCTTGGAAGTATGGTCGGAGTTTGCGTGCTGCCGTTATCAAAGCCAGCGCCCACTTCTCCATTAGCGGATATCTGGTTTCTGCGTCCACCAGGGCCTTGCTTGTGTAGTATACCGGGTGTTGCTTCCCTTCTTCTTCCCTGACTAAGACCGAGCTGGTAGCCTGCTTAGAGATTGCCAAGTACAAGAGCAGCTGATCACCCTCTCTCGGAGTTGACAGTAACGGGGCGCGGGCTAGGTATTCCTTCAGCTGTCCAAATGCCCCCTCGCATTCCGGTGTCCATTCCATCTTCTTCCCTTTCTTTATGACTTGAAAGAAAGGGTGGCACTTATCAGTGGCTCGCGAAATGAATCGGTTCAATGCTGCCAATTTCCCCGTAAGGCTCTGCACCTCCTTAACTGTTCGTGGGGACCTCATTTCTATTACCACCCGTATTTTTTCTGGGTTGGCTTCAATTCCCCGATGGCTCACCAGGTACCCCAAAATTTTGCCCGAGCCGACCCCAAATGCACATTTCTCCGGGTTCAGCTTCATTTCGTACCTCCTCAGTAATTCGAAAGTCTCCTCCAGGTGCTTCACATGATCTCTCGGTTCCCTCGACTTGGTGATCATATCGTCCATATATACTTCCATGGTGTGACCGATCAATGGTTTGAAGACCTTGTTCACTAACCTTTGATAGGTAGCTCCTGCATTTTTCAGGCCAAAAGGCATCACCCTGTAACAAAACAGACCCATGTTAGTTATAAAGGTGGTGCTTTCCTCATCCTGCTCGTTCATGGGTATCTGGTTGTATCCGGAGAAGGCATCCATGAAACTGAGCAGACTATGACCCGCGGTTGAGTCCACCAGCTGATCTATTTTTGGTAGGGGAAAGCTGTCATTCGGGCATGCCTTATTGAGGTCCGTGAAGTCTACACACATTCTCCATTTCCCATTGGCCTTCTTTACCAGTACCACATTGGAAATCCACTCCGGGTACTTGGCTTCCCTTATAAATCCTGCTTTCAGCAGCTTTTCCACCTCGGCATTTATGGCCTCGTACCTTTCATGGTTAAAGCACCTCCTTTTCTGCCTCACCGGCCTTGCCCCTTTCTTAACCGCCAGCTTGTGACAAGCTATCCCGCGGTCAATACCTGGCATATCCTCATGAGACCAGGCAAATATGTCTGCATGGGACTGTAGACACTTCACCAGCTCGGCCTTTATTGCTTCGCCCAATTCTGATCCGACCTTAACAACTCTGCTAGGGTCACTCCTGCTTACAACAACTTACTCCAGCTTCTCAACAGGTTCCTGACGACCATTTCTTGAATCTCCTCGGTTATCTAGAGAGGTAACCTGCAGCGTTTCCTTGGCCGCTGTAGCATAGCAGCTCCTGGCCATTCTCTGGTCGCCCTTTACTACACCCACAACTCCATTTATTCTGTATTTCAACGCCAGATAATGCGTGGACATTACACATTGGCTTATCCTCATGAATGGTCTCCCCAATATCATCTGGTAAGGACTTCTTTCCTCTACCATGACAAAGTTCAGCATCATCGTTCTTTCAAAGGGCTTTGTCCCCACAGTAATTGGGAGTTCAATGACCCCCATGGGAGTTAATCGTCCACCTCCAAATCCCTTTAATGATGTGTTTGTCTGCTCCAGCTTTAAATATGAAATCCCCATATCATCTAGGGCCGACTTAAACAGAATATCGACTGAGCTGCCCGTATCCACCAGTATTCGCCTTAATTCTGTGCTAGCAACCAATGCTTTAATCACCAGTGCATCCTCATGAGGATACAAAATGCCCTCTTCGTCATCCTCCGTCCACATGATGGGAACTTGCCGCACTCTTGCCTTCTTGGCTGCTGGCAAATTTAGAAGCACCTCTCTGCCAGTCATGGCGTACCTCCCATAGTTCTTTCGTGCTCTGTTTGAATCCCCGGCCAATGTTGGCCCTCCTGCTATCACACGGATGGTCGGCTGTTCACGTTCCAAATCCCTCTCGACTCCTTCATCCCGTGTGTACTGTGATTCCATGACAGGGGACACTCCATCTACATACTCGTCCAAGTATCGGTTCCTCACTAAATCCTCCACCTGAATCTTCAGGTCACGACATTGGCTGATAGTATGACCGTGAGTGTCGTGGAACTTGCAGAATCGGCTCTTGTCCCGTCGGTGAGTCGGTTTTGTTATTGGGGCTGGAGGGTACAGCAGGCCTCGTCCTTCGATCCTCTCATACAACTCCTCCATGGAGATCTTTAATGGAGTGTACTGTTTATAGGCCAAGCTCTGGTCTACTAGCTGCACTGCTCGGCTATCATGAATGTCACCTCGGGCTGGTATAGCCGGTATCTGTTCGGGTCGTCCAGACCTGTAATTAGTTGCACCTAATCCTCTGGGAGTGCTGTGGTAAGGGTGGGCAGCCATCTGCCTGAATTCTCGCTGCCGCTCTGGGATCGGGGGGCGCGGAGGTTGAGCCCGGCTGTGTTGGAACTGTTGTGCTCTCGGAGCTATGGGGTATGGGCGGAAACGAGCTGATATTCCGCCCATCACTGAAGATTCTCCTGTTCGCTTTCCCGACCCGCACCCTTTCGGGGCTCTCCGTTCCTTTCGTCTCAGCTCTTCCAGCTGTTCACTTTTAATTCTTGCCGATTTCTCTTCTTCGATTTCTATATCTCGTCTCGCCTGCTCATACCCCGACGAGTAATTCTGTACGAGGGGGCTTCTTAAGTTATACCACAATCGGCCGATTTTCACACCTTCTTTTAATCCCCTCAACGCCTGTGGGTGATTAAAAGCTCCCAGATCCAGCACGGCTCGGTGATATCGTTTTACAAAATCTCGAAGGGATTCATGCTCCTCCTGCTTCATCCCCATCAATTCCATCATGTCATCCTCTGGGGCCACTGCCCCTCGGAACTGCTCGGCCAACTCCAGGCACATCTGCTCATAACCCTTAATTCCTCCTCGGGGAAGCTTGCGGTACCATTCTCGGGCTCGTCCCTCTAGTGTCAACGGGAACACCCTGCACCTCTGAGCTGGTGTCAACCCCTGCACACCCGTCATGTCGTTGAAACGCTCAATGTGCACCAACGGGTCACTTCGCCCGGAGTATTTGAGGTCGGGGAAGCGGAAATCTCTTGGGATTATGGTACTCATGATCGCAGTTGATAACAGGGATTCTTCATCTAGCATTATCCGCCAGCTCGGGGGCTTCCTCTTGCCCTGGATCTCCTCTATCACCTGCGCCAATCTGCGCACCTCCCCCTCCAATTCTACAGCACGATCAGGATCGTGTGCAGCTATCTGATCACGCTCCTGCTCGACGTTCTGCAACCGCTGTCTAAGCTCTCCCTCATCAACACTGGCCCCTCGGCCATTTATTTCCAGTACCCGTCCGGGGCGAGGTTGGTCTCTCCCTTCATCCACGTATTCCCCTGGGACCCGACCAGTACTTCGGTGGGGATGCACTCCGTTAGGTTGGTCTGCGGGCGGAGGGATTTCCCCGACCCTACGCCCCCGGAGGCTGGGTTCTGCTCCAATTCCATCTCTTCCCACGGGGGTTTCACAATCCCTTCTCCGCTCGTCCCTCAGCTCAAACAATACGGCCGCGAGAGTCTCCATTTGTTTCTCCATCCGCTCCAGTCTATCTTGCATCATCCTCTCTCGGGCTTCATTTGCAATCTCCCGGAGAGTAATTGTCTCCACCGTTTCATTGTCCTCCCTTAAAGTATCCTTTCTTGACGCATCCATATCCAATTGCTCGCTGCTTCTCCGGTACTTACTAATTTGGTGGTAGCTTTTTATTCGAGTCCCCACAGACGGCGCCAAAATGTTGATGCTGAAATCTGCTCGTCCTTAGACCGACCAGATCCTTTCACCAACGCTTAAGTTATCGACTGTTGCTCGAACCACTAAGGCCGGGACCACCCTCCTTTCTCTCACTAGACCTGCGTTCACCAAAAATGGATCAGAGACGCCGGTGGTTTTGCCGGCGTAAACCCTCCGATGCCTAAGTTAGCACAAGGTGTTTACGGGAAAACAATATAATTTGGATTCAAGAAGTTTGTTCAAAATCTGTAAGAAATTAATCTGGTTGCAATTTGGCAGCGTTTTCCCTCTCTCAATTTTTCTGTCCCTTTCTTCTTCGATGTCTTTCTCTTTTATAGCCGCCCTTTGTCCCACGTTTTTCGTTTGCCCCTTATCCCTCCTTTTTCGGGTGGTGGTAGCCCCTCATGGAGCTCTAACTGTTACATTGTGGGCAAACGTGGATCTCATGTGTCCTTCAACCGTTCTGGGAGAAGCGCAACTACCGCGATCTTGTGGGATCGTGTTCCCGCTTTCCTGGGGATGAGTATTGGCTCGGCATATACTTCTGGTCGGTATGTTTCCCTGGTTGCATCCATCTCTGATCGGCTCATGTTTGCCCCCGTGTTCTGCTCGTACCACTTAGCTGAAATGGTCCGTGCCGGGGCGGAAACAGTAGCATGGCTGACTTGGTGCCTTTATGTACTCAACATCTCTGTCTTCTTTTAGGATTTCGGTATGTCAAATCGGAAGAGGAAGTTAATTGTTGATGAGGGTGATGACGAATCAGGGGATTCAGGCCTCAACGTGCCAATACCCACCGATTTTTTAGGTCCCTCCAGTAGTGTAGGTCCTCCTTATGGCAGGGATACCCTTGAGTACCCACGCCCCCTGGTTGTCTCTCCCTCTCCCGAATTAGAGCTTGTAGGAAATAGGGGTGGACCTGCGTCGGGCTCTGGTGAGAACCACAGCTTTGGTGGGGTTGGGATCCCTGAAGGAGTTGGTGATGGTGAGGGGAGCAGTTCCGGACCGAGCAGACCTGCTCAGAAAAGGAACCTAGGCCATAGGGTGGAGGCTGATTCCTACCCTATTGATTTCATGGCTTGTGCCACCACCCCCACCGATCTATTTAAACTTAGGAATCTCTACAACATCCCCAACGAGGTTCTTCTTGTAGTTCCTGGAAAAGGTGATGTCCCTAGTCGGCCTCCGAAAGGGTATGTGACGATGCACTTGGAGAGTTTCAGACTAGGAGCTTGGCTGCCCCTTCAACCTTACTTTGCCAAGATACTGGGTGGTATGCACCTGGCCCCAGGTCAGCTACATCCAAATGGGTGGAGGGTTCTCTCGGCAATGTTTGTGTTGTGGGAGAGGTGCGGGTCGGAGGAGCCTTCTCTTGTTGAAGTGAAACATCTGTACCAGCTGCGGAGTAGCCCGAAGGAGGCAGGCTGGTACTATTTCATGTCTAGTTCCGCAAAGAGGAAACCGATCACTGGGTTTCCATCTTCATGTAAAAATTGGAAGAACAAATTCTTCTTTGCTGGAGGGAACTGGTGTCCAGCGGTTCAGTCGCTTGGTGGGGACATTTATCTTCCCACCCATTTTGTCACCCCAGGTCGTTCATTTTTTCCTATATTCTTTCTCAAATTGCCACTCATTGGGTTCTTTAACCTTGTTTGTTTTTTCAGAATCGTGGGGTTTGGTGAAGGATCTTGAAGACCGACCTTTGCTTCAGGTGGAAACTGCTCTGTTGAACGCGTCTACTTGCCAAGACCTCCTGTCGCCAACAAACTTGGTCGGTTCCCGCTGAGTAGATATTGCCACTGGAATGGATAACAAGATCCTCAGCGCGTTAAGCAGAAAGCGTGGTCGGGCTCCGAGTAGCTCCAGCAACCCTCCTCCTCCTCCAAAGAAACCCAGCGTCGGTCCTTCCAAGGCGCCAGTTCCTGCTCTACCCCCTCCTCCACCTCGTAAGAGTGGTGGGGATAAAACCTCCGACAAGAGTCCTGAGGTCAGCTTGCAGTCTGGGGACCGCTCTTCTCCTCTTCCATCTCGGGATCAAGGTGACTACCTGAGCCCGTATCAGAAGGATTACAGAAAATCGGTTGGGCCGAAGATGGTGAAGGACATCGAGAGCATAAGCCTCTCCGAGTTAGCTGCTTCTGTTCAAAGAGTCTCCTTCAGGCTGGCCACAATGGTCTCGTGCTACAAGACCGGGTCCGCGCGTCATGAGAGGAAGCTCCAAGCTGATAACCAGGAGTTGAAAAAGAAAGTCGAATCTGCTGACCGTTCCAAGGAGAAACTGGCCGAGCTGAACAAGCAGCTTACGGAGCTTGAGGAGAAAGTTACTGTTGCTGAGTCCACTTCCTCCAAGCTTGAGGATGAGTTGGGTGACCTGAAGTCCGATCTTCAAGCTGCCCAAAGTGAAAGGGATACTTTGAGGGTCGCCCTTGAAGGAGAGATCAAATCCCTGAAGGATCAGCTGGCTGAGGAGAAAAGCAAATCCGCTGACGTGGATGATCGGCTGGATACCGAGTATGACTCCGGGGTTGCTTTTAGCTATAAGTGCATCATGTCTGTGCTTAAGGAAGAATACCCCGAGCTCGACATGAGCAAGCTGGAATCTGGGGTGGAGAGGTATATGGCTGGGGCCGGCCAAGGAGATAAGGAGCAAGTGGAGGTTCCTTTTGATGAGGTGCGGGAGGGAGGAGCTGGTCAGTGTGTTTTTGAGGTGGGACAAGGGTCCGCGCCTCCTCCTCCCGTTATTGCTGATCTTCCACCTCCTGAGATAACCGACCCTTCTCCTGCTGAGGCCATTGACCTTCCTAATCCTTAGGTCTATTTTTGTAAAAAACTCTAGTTTTTCATTTGCTTTGTAAACATTTGAACGTTTATAAAAATTTTTTGAATGCTCTCTATTGGCTTTCTTATCTGGTTTTGCCTGTTGGTTCTTTGGTGCATCGAACAGGAATAGGCATCTGTTTGCCTTAGTAAAATTTTCGAAGCTTTAGCTGCTGGTCTTTCGTTGACCGAGCAGAAACAGGCACTTTATTGCCTTAGTAGGATTTTTTACAGAATTAGCTGCTGGTCTTTCGTGGACCGAGCAGAAGTAGGCATCTACTTGCCTTAGTAGAATCTTCGTCTATTTAGCTGCTGGTCTTTCGTTGACCGAGCAGAAGTAGGCACTTACTTGCCTTAGTAGAAACTTCGTCAATTTAGCTGCTGGTCTTTCGTTGACCGAGCAGAAGTAGGCACTTACTTGCCTTAGTAGAAACTTCGTAGATTTAGCTGCTGGTCTTTCGTTGACCGAGCAGAAGCAAGCACTCATTTGCCTTCGTAGATTAGCTGCTGGTCTTTCGTTGACCGAGCAGAAGTAGGCACTTACTTGCCTTAGTAGAAACTTTTATTGATTAGACTAGCAGGGGGATTTCATGCTGAATTCATTTTTATTTGAAATTTGAAAGCATTACAAGAATACTGGATACATACATGTGCAGCAAAGCCATGATGCAGTTAACATAGATATCTTGTCAAAATGGGGATTTAGTAGAGCACTTTGCTTACTGGAAATACTTCTTCAGGTGTTCGGCGTTCCATGACCTCTTCACTTCTCGTCCATCTTGGTGCGCTAATTTATAGGCTCCTGGTCCAGTGGCTCGTATCACCCGGTACGGGCCTTCCCACTTTGGGCCAAGAGCGCTATGGTTAGGATCCCTGGTGTTCTGGTTCACCTTCCTAAGTACCCAATCTCCTGCTCGGAACTGCCTCACGCGTACGTTCATGTTGTAATAACACATGACCCTTTGTTGGCACTGGGCCACTTTCTGCACTGCCCCTTCCCTTTTCTCCTCCAGCAGGTCCAGACTTAAGCAAATCTGCTCATCATTTTGCTCCTCAGTGAAATATTCCGTCCGATGTGTTCCCACTCCAACCTCTGCTGGGATTACCGCCTCATGATCAAAGGCTAAAGCGAACGGTGTTTCTCCTGTGGCGGTTTTGTGAGTTGTCCTGTAGGCCCACAGTACTCCTGGTAGCTCGTCAACCCAAGCTCCCTTCTTCTCTCCCAATCTAGTCTTTAGGAGCTTCTTTATCACCTTGTTGGCTGCTTCCACTTGTCCGTTCGCCTGGGGGTGTGCGGGGGTGCAGAACTTCAGGTCCACCCCCAGGTTTCGGCAAAATTCCCTGAAGTTGCCGTTGTCAAATTGCCTCCCATTGTCTGTGATGATGGCGTAGGGGATCCCATATCTGCAGATGATATTCTTCCAAATAAAATCTGTTGTCTTCCTCTCCGTGATCTGGCTGAGGACTCCTACTTCCACCCACTTGGTAAAGTAGTCTATTGCCACAATTACATGTGTCGCCGCTCCTCGTCCCTTAGGCAATGGACCAATCAAGTCGATTCCCCATTGAGCGAAAGGCCATGGGGATGTCATGGCCGTCAGCTTTTCCGGGGGTTGTGCAGGAACCTCGGAGAAGCTTTGGCATGTTTTACAAATCTTTGCCATCCTTTTGGCATCCTGGTGCATGGTTGGCCAGAAGTAACCTTGCCGGAGTGCCTTAAAGGCTAAAGTTCTTGCTCCCGAGTGATTGCCGCATATTCCCTCATGAATCTCTCTCAGCACATAATCTGCCTCCTCATCATCCAAACATCTCAAAAGGGGCAAGGTGAACCCTCGGCGGTACAGCACTCCATCCAGTAGCGTATACCTTGCTGCTCGGCATTTTAATTTTCTTGCTTGCCTTTTGTCCTCTGGTAAAACTCCATCGCGGACATACGCGCGAATCGGGTCCATCCAGGATTCTCCAGTACTTACTCTCATCACCTCTGCTTCTTCCTCAATACTTGGTGAGGTCCTTACCTCTAGTGGAACTGACTTCGGTAACTTTGGATCTGCGATGGCTGCCATCCTAGCCAGCATATCTGCTCGGAAATTCTCATTCCGGGATATCTGCTTTACCTCTACTGCTTGGAAAAGCCCAACCATCTGCTTCGCCTTCTTTAAATAAAGACCCATCTTCTCTCCCCTTGCTTGGAACTGATCATTGAGCTGATTACACACCAGTTGGGAATCTGCTCGAATTTCTACCCTCTCTGCTCTTAGAGCGTGTGCAAGTCCGAGACCGGTGATAAAGGCCTCATATTCAGCTTGGTTGTTTGTGAGCTGAAAGTCAAACTTCACTGCATACGTTATTTCGGTTCCTTCTGGGCTCCGTATTACAACTCCTGCCCCGGATCCTTGCTCACTACATGATCCGTCAACCATTACCAACCACAACCCCTCTGGCTTCTCCTGCTCTGCTGCTTGCTCCTCCCGAATTTCTTTCCCTGTATCGGCTCGGTCAACCATAAATTCAGCCAGAGCTTGGGCCTTGATTGTTCCTCGGGGCCTGTAACAGAGGTCGAATTCACTTAGCTCTACGGACCATTTTACTAGTCGACCCGATGCATCTGGTTTTTGAAGTGTTTGCCGAAGGGGCTGGTCGGTCATAACAATAACCTGATGGGCCTGAAAATATGGTCGGAGTTTTCGTGCTGCCGTTATTAGAGCTAGCGCCCACTTCTCCATCAATGGGTATCTGGTTTCCGCCTCTACCAAGGCCTTGCTCGTGTAGTATACCGGGTGTTGCTTTCCTTCCTCTTCCCTAACCAATACCGAGCTGGTAGCCCATTTAGAGATTGCTAAGTACAGCAACAGCTGGTCACCCTCTCTCGGAGTCGATAACAATGGGGCCCGGGTTAGGTATTCCTTCAACTGCCCAAATGCTTCCTCACATTCCGATGTCCACTCCATCTTTTTCCCTTTCTTTATGGTTTGGAAGAAAGGGTGGCATTTATCCGTGGCCCGCGAGATGAATCGGTTTAATGCTGCCAACTTCCCTGTAAGGCTTTGCACCTCCTTAACTGTTCGTGGGGACCTCATTTCTGTCACCGCCCGTATTTTCTACGGGTTGGCCTCGATCCCTCGGTGGCTTACCAGGAATCCTAAAAATTTGCCCGAGCTGACCCCAAATGCACATTTCTCCGGGTTTAGTTTCATCTCATACTTCCCCAGTAATTCAAAGGTCTCTTCTAGATGCTTCACATGATCCGTCGGCTCTTTGGACTTTGTAATCATATCATCCACATATACCTCCATAGTGTATCCAATCAACGGTTTGAAGATCTTGTTTACCAACCTTTGATAGGTGGCTCCTGCATTTTTTAGGCCGAAAGGCATTACCCTGTAACAAAACAAACCCATGTTAGTTATAAAGGCAGTGCTTTCCTCATCCTGCTCGTCCATGGGTATCTGGTTGTATCCAGAAAAGGCATCCATGAAACTGAGCAGACTGTGACCTGCTGTTGAGTCCACCAGCTGATCTATTTTGGGTAGGGGGAAACTGTCCTTCGGGCATGCCTTATTGAGGTCCGTGAAGTCCACACACATTCTCCACTTCCCGTTGGCCTTTTTTACCAGGACTACATTTGAAATCCATTCTAGGTACTTGGCTTCCCTTATAAATCCTGCTTTCAATAACTTCTCCACCTCGGCGTTTATGGCCTCGTACCTTTCCTGGTTGCAGCATCTCCTCTTCTGTCTCACCGGCCTTGCCCCCTTCTTGATTGCCAACTTGTGGCAAGCTACCCCGCGATCAATTCCGGGCATATCTTCATGAGACCAGGCGAATATATCCGCATGAGACTGTAGGCAATTTACCAGCTCGCCTTTTACTGCCCCAATCAATCCTGACCCGATCTTCACTACTCTGCTCGGGTTGCTTTTGCTTACCGCAACTTCTTCCAGTTTCTCAACAGGCTCTTGGCGGCCCTTTTTAGATTCTCCTCGGTTATCTAGAGAAGTAACCTGTAGTGTCTCCTTGGCCGCCGTAGCATAACAACTCATTGCCATCCTCTGGTCGCCTTTTACTACGCCAACCACCCCATTTATTCTGTATTTCAGCGCCAAGTAATGCGTGGATACAACGCATTGGCTTATCCTCATGAATGGTCTCCCCAGTATCATCTGGTAAGGGCTTCTTTCCTCTACCACGACGAAGTCCAGCATCATTGTTCGTTCAAACGGCTTTGTCCCCACAGTAATCGGGAGTTCAATGATCCCCAAGGGAGTTAACCGCCCCCCTCCAAATCCTTTTAAGGAAGTATTTGTCCGCTCCAGCTTTAAATCTGAAATCCCCATATCATCTAGGGCTGACTTAAATAGAATGTCAACTGAACTGCCCGTGTCCACCAGTATTCGCCGCAATTCTGTGCTAGCCACCGATGCTTTAATCACTAGTGCATCCTCATGAGGATATAAAATACCCTCTTCATCCTCATCTGTCCACATAATGGGAACTTGTCACACTTTTGCCTTCTTGGTTGCTGGCAAATTGAAAAGCACTTCTTTGCTAGTCAGGGCGTATCTCTCATAGTTCTTCCGTGCCCTGTTCGAATCTCCGGCCAATGTTGGCCCTCCTGCTATCACACGGATGGTCGGCTGTTCACGTTCCAGATCCCTCTCAACTCCTTCATCCCGTGTGTACTGTGGTTCCATGACAGGGGATATTCCATCTATATACTCGTCCAAGTATCGGTTCCTCACTAAATCCTCCACCTGAATCTTCAGGTCACGACATTGGCCGATGGTGTGACCGTGAGTGTCGTGGAACTTGCAGAATCGGCTCTTATCCCGTCGGTGAGTCGATTTTGTTATTGGGGCTGGAGGGTACAGTAGGCCTCGTCCCTCGATCCTCTCATACAATTCCTCCATGGAGATCTTTAGTGGAGTGTATTGTCTATACGCCAAGCTCTGGTCTACCAGCTGAACTGCTCGGCTATCATGAACGTCACCTCGGGCTGGCATAGTTGCTGACTGATCTGGTCGTCTAGCCCTGGAATTGGTTGCATGTAATGCTCTGGGAGTGTTATGATAGGGGTCGACAGCCATCTGCCGGAATTCTCGCTGCCGATCCGGGAATGGGGAACGTGGAGGTTGAGCCCGGTTGTGCTGGAACTGTTGTGATCTCGGAGCTATGGGGTAAGGGCGGGATCGAGCTGATGTTCCGCCCCTTACTGAGGGTTCCCCAGCTCGTTTTCCCGACCCGCTCCCATTTGGAGTTCTCCTTTCCCTTCGTCTCAGCTCCTCCAGCTGTTCACTCTTTATCTTTGCCGATTTTTCTTCTTCGATTTCGATATCTCTCTTTGGCTGCTCATATCCTGCTGAATAATTCTGCACCAGGGGGCTTCTCAGGTTATACCATAGCCGGCCTATCCTCACACCCTCCTTTAAACCCCTCAACGCCTGCGGGTGATTGAAAGCTCCCAAATCAAGTACGGCTCGGTGGTATCGCTTTACAAAATCCCGTAGGGACTCGTGCTCCTCCTGTTTCATCCCCATCAGTTCCATCATGTCGTCCTCTGGGGCTACTGCCCCTCGGAACTGCTCGGCCAACTCCTGGCACATCTGCTCATATCCCTTTATACTTCCTCGGGGCAGCTTGCGATACCATTCTCGAGCTCGTCCCTCTAGTGTCAACGGGAACGCCCTGCACCTCTGAGCTGATGTCAGCCCCTGCACACCCGTCATATCGTTGAAACGCTCAATGTGCACCAGTGGGTCACTTCGCCCAAAGTATTTGAGGTCGGGGAAGCGGAAATCTCTTGGGATTATGGTACCCATGATCTCGATTGATAACGGAGATTCTTCATCTAACATTATCCTCCAGCTCGGGGGCTTTCTCTTGCCCTGTATCTCCTCTATCACCTGCGCCAACCTGCGCACCTCCCCCTCCAATTCTATAGCACGGTTAGGATCACGCGCAGCTATCTAGTCTCGCTCCTGCTCGGCGTTCTGCAACCGCTGTCTGAGCTCTCCTTCATCAACACTGGCACCTCGGCCAGTAGTTTCTAGTACCCGTCCGGGGCGAGTTTGGTCTCTCCCTTCATCCTCGTGTTCTCCTGGGATCCGACCAGTACTTCTGTGGGGATGCACCCCATTAGGTTGGTCTGCGGGCGGAGGAATGTCCTCGACTCTACGTCTCCGGAGGCTGGGTTCTGCTCCGACTTCATCTCTTCCCACGGGGGTTTCACAATCCCTTCTCCGCTCATCCCTCAGCTCAAACAATATGGACGCGAGAGTCTCCATTTGTTTCTCCATCCGCTCCAGTCTGTCTTGCATCATCCTCTCCCGGGCTTCATTCGTAATTTCCCGGAGAGTGATTGTCTCCCCAGCCTCATTATCCTCCCTCAAAGCGTCCTTCCTCGTCACATCCATGTCTAATCGTTCGCTATTTCTCCGATACTTCCTAATTCGGTGGTAGCTTTTTATCCAGCTCCCCACAGACGGCGCCAAAATGTTGATGCTTAAATCTGCTCGCCTTTGGACCGACCAGATTCTTTCACCAACGTTTGTGTTATCTACTGTTGCTCGCTCACTGGGATTGGAATCGTCCTCCTTTCTCACAATAGACCTGCGCTCACCAAAAATGGATCAGAGACGCCGGTGGTTTTGCCGGCGTAAACCCTCCGATGCCTAAGTTAGCTCAAGGTGTTTACGGGAAAACAGTGCAATTTAGATCTCCAAATGGTTTCTAAATTATTCGGAGTTTTATAAGAAAATAGCCTGATTTCAATTTGGCAGCGTTTTCCCCCTCTCCATCTTTTCCCCCTTTCTTCATCGATTTCTCCTTCTTTTATAGCCGCTGTCCCCACGTTCCCGCTTGCCCTTCATCCCACCTTTTTCGGGTAGTGGTAGCCTCTCATGGGGCTCTAACTGATGCATTATGGGCAAACGTGGGATCTCGCGTCTCCCGCAACGGTTCTGGGAAAGCACAACTACCGTGATTCTGTGAGATCGTGTTTCCGCTTTTCGGGGGACGGGTACCGGCTCGGTATATGGCTCTGGTCAGTATTGGTCTCTGATCGACTCATGTTACCCCTGTTCTGCTCGTACCATTTGGCTGAGGTGATTCATGCCGGGGTGGAAGTAGTATCCTGGCCGACCTGGTGCTTTTATTTGCTTAAACATGTATCACAGAGATTTTGTCTCTCATGAAGTTACACACAACAAATTTTCGAACATTAAAAAATAAATTGCATTGGGATTTTCTATGATATTTTATGAAATTTTACAAAAGAGCACATATTTTTTAAAAGTAAATAAATAGAGAAATTTCAACAGACTACACTTTCTTTTTTAATTATTTAGCTTTGATAAAACAAGTTTAATAGATTTAATAACTAGGAAGTTTAAATTTTAAATAATTGAATTTAAAATATTATCCTAATTAACTTTTAACTTCATGAGCCATTGATTAAATCTAATAGTACATATTTATACCATGATTGATTCTATAATTTTTATAACAACATCATAGAGTGACCCATTAAATTAATGGTTGAAGTAAAACAGAGGAGAGAAATTACCGGCGGGTGATAGTAATTGCAACCATTCGAGAATTTACCGGCGAGTGAAATTTCAACCATTCGAGGAGAGAAATAATAATAATATAGAATTTTAATTCAAAATATAATTATTTTCATTAATTTCATTACAAGCAATAACGAAGTAAATCAGAGGAGGAGGAATTACCGGCGAGTGATATCTTACGGCGACCACTTGATGTGGGGAATGTGAGAAATCTTATGCCAGTCTTCTCCTTTCCCCTCTCTGTAACGTTCTTCTAGAATAGGGCAGTCCTCAATCCTCAATTCCTGCAGTGTCGTTGTTTGAAGAATGTAATCCGGCAGCACCTTTAATTTGGGGCAATCACAAATCGACAAGGCAGAAAGACGTGGCATGATGGAGATGTTTCCCTTTCTTGTAATCCTGTAATTCCACTTTTCCAATTCTTCCATTCCCCAAATTTCGAGATATTTCAATTTGGGGAAGGCAATAACTGATGATGACGATGAAGATGAAGATGGATCATCCTCAGTGCTTTCTTCTATTCCCAAAAACTCATTTCCCACTCTTTTTACACTTTTCAAGTTCAATAGTCCGAGTTCTTCCAGAGGCAATTTTCCTAAAGGAGGCAAATGCTCACAGTTAACGCAGAAGAAAAGTATTAAATCCCTTAGGTTGGTTAGTGAAGTCAACCATTTGGGAAAAATGTTGCCTCCGTAGAATATAATCCTTAACTCCTCTACATTCACAGGCGGTTGTAAGGCTTCAAGAAGTTGTTTATCTTTCTCATTCTTCCTCCTCCCTGCTTCGCCTTCCCCATCTACGGCTCCACCAAACTCAAGATACAAACGAAGGAGGTTTTTCTTATTGTAAAGTTGTAACCTCTCAGCCTCATCTACATGCGATACATTACTCAGCCCTTCTATACAACATTTACCACGGAGTTGAAGATTTTTCAGAGATTCAAGCCTACACGTGCCGCCGCCATCAACACCTCCACGTGCCGCCTAGACCTTCAATGATTGCTTTGGCGACCCTAATCTCCTCAAAAGTGTATGATACACACACCCATATAACTTTGCCAAAATTTCTTTTCACCTCATCATTATTATACGCCAATTGTGCAAGAGTGGTTTTACCTATACCCGCAACCCAACTAGTGAAATGACATGAAGGCCATTTTGTTGTTTACTACTTTCACACAACAACTTGCTTAAGAGCTCATTTTTCTCCTCAACTCTACCGCAAACCTCTCCCTCATCAATCAAGGAGATGGTTCGCACTCGCTCTGGATTCCTAACATTGTTACTCACATTCTCAACAAAATTAAACCTATCTTTTCGAGTGGCAATTTCATCTAGCCTTTTACTGATTTCTCTAATCTTGACAGCAATATGATGACGAAGACTGAGTTGTTGGAAACCACCAAAGCAGTTTGAGGCAGCAGGAAAGAAGGAACATACCTTCGTCAAAAAAGTAACAAAAGCACTGTCGTTATCATCATCATCTTCATCATCGCCTCCCTCATCAAGCTGCAATTTCCGTGTTTCAGTGATCCACTCTTCCAACACATCTTCCATGTCGTAGGATGCGTCTCTGAGCTGATCCAGCCAAAAAGTAACAGCTTTGTCCTGCTTCATTTGCCTCTGCTCTGCATCTTCCACCACAGCTTGAATGGCTTGAAGATTGGTGGTAAGCTTTCCCACTTCTTGTTCGACACCCGTCACAAGCCTCCACTTTTCTTTCACCTGACCTTGAGCAATGGATTTCAGCTGGTCCAAGAGAGAGGAAACGATCGCATGAGCCATTCTGATATTAGATCAAATGGTAAATGCAGCAATTGCTTTTCTTGCTAAAATGCTCCGAGGAAAGTAGGTTTTATGTATTCTGAGAGAATGTTCATTCAAGCATGTTTGCATTCTTCTTATACCATAGGAGTTATTTAATTTTTACCCTCAAGTCAATGTCAATGTGAACGTTCTTTTGTGCTGCAAATTGAAGGAGTCCCCACAGGAGTCACCGTCTGGGGCTAGCTTTCTGCAGAGTACACAGCATCAGCACTTGTAAAATTTCTTACATTTGTATTTAGTTACTTGCCGCACTTAAGATAATTAGTAACAAAATATTTGTAAACTGCAACAGAAAGCTCAGTGCAATCTATCTATGAATCTTGTGAGTTCACATATAATACAGTCGATTTAGAATAGTCATAATTTTTTTTTATTATAAATAGTAGTATATTTTTAATGGTATAATATATATCGATGAAACTATATAGAGTAATTTCGCCTAATTGTATAAATTCATTATGAATATCATCACAAATTTGTATTTGGTCGGGACCGTGCGAGTGAAATTTTTGATAAAAATCATCTCCTGACAATTTATTTATTATATGTTTCAATTTACCTTTAAAGTATGGATCCAATTTCTCATCTATATGGCGTTTTATTATCAGGTAAGGCGAAGCCATTTGGTCATTTGAAAAAGTTGTGATTCCGTTTTAGTCCATTATGTCACGACAAAAAGAGAATTGTTAAATACAACATTCTCAAATTATTTTGTGGTGGTCGGGGCCCATGCCCGTGGAAACGAGAAAAAATAAAACAAAAGTTGGAAAAATCATGCAGCCAACCCTTTTTTCTATCTGATTGCGCAATATTAGGTATAAAACAGAGAATTATTGCAATTTTTTTTGGAGTGTGGCCCCAATTTGAAATAGAAATATTGTCTAATTGCTCTTCAGATTTGAAAAGTGCAGGCGTCGAACAGCTACTTGTCTTCAATAATTCATAAGATGAAAGGGATGATTACTGTCTTGGCCGGCCTGCCAATGAGATAGATGAAAGTCATCTTGCAAAAAATTAAAATATTGAATTCCCCTAATTGGAATTGGGGCCATGTATGGTGTATAAAATAGCATTAATTATTTACTTCCCTTATATATATATATATATATATATATATATATTAAACAACAAACACAGACAACAATTAATGCTATTTTATACACCATACACGGCCCCCATTCCAAATTAAAATATTGACATTAGTTGCGTTTTCATCTTGTCTTCAATAATTAACGCACGATGAAAGGAATCCTAACGCACGATGAACGACCTGTTTTACTCTTTGGCCTTATCTGTGAATGACCTGTTTAGACTTCAAATTTTTCCCGACGGTGGTTCACCGATATTATTCCCTGAAAATAAAATCAGACTGTGCTTACAGTTACCCCCTTGCAAACAGAAAATTGAGGGGGAATTTTTTTTTTTTCTGGATCCCAAAGAAATTAGAAAGAGAAAACTGAAATTTAGTTGTATTTAGTCACTAATTTTTCATGACTAAATTACAGATCCTCAGTCTCATTAGTTCTTCACTATCGTCAAGCAAGCTCTAATTATTAGGGGCGGAAAAAGGTATATGGTCATCAGTCCCAACTCTCTCTCTACAAGTGACATTAACATTTCGTTTTGACATTTTCTTTCTACACATACAAATCGCAACTCTCTTTTCCTCTTAGATTCTAATAAAATAGGTAATAAATTGCTGAGAGTATCCATCTCAAGCTTAATTAAGCTTTGAGGACCAATTCTGTCATAGAACAAGCATTAAAAAAAATAAATCTAATTGGGTTAAAATAATTATAAATAAATTACTTTAAACAATAAAAAAGAATTAAATTTTAACTCAAGTATAATTTGAAATTTTTTAATCTTTATTGTGTAGTTATTGATATAATTGCAGATTAAATTCATTTAAAATTTGAGAATTTATCTGATTGCGCAATATTAGATAGGCGAATGCGACTTCATCGATCATCGGGTCATTTTAAACAGCAGTGGTTCTGTGATGAATATTTTTCTTTTATTTAATTAAGAAAATGAAGAAAAGATAGCACATGTTATGATTATTATGAATTTTCCATCCCTTATATAAATTCTCAAATTTATTTAAATTGTAAGTCATAGAAGCATATTACCTAAATTATTTTATCAGGCCATGTTCATATACTAGGATTAAGTACGAAATTGGACTAATTTTGTGATTAAATATTTATCTCATGTTTGTTAAACTTAATTGAATTGGACTCGGGGACTAAATTTAAGTTTCATCCTAAAATTATGGGATTAATAATTCTAATTTACACATGATTTTAGTTGGGATAAAATTAAAGAAAAAAAGTTATCTATTTATGAGACTTTAATTTCTATCATTATTGTTTATTTATACTTAATATTAATTATTTTTTAATTTATAATTTACTTAAAAATTATTTTTATTTATTATCTATCATCTGATTAAATTGGAACTTTACTTCTACCAACTCTTGAGATTAATTTTTCATTATTTGCATATTTGATAATTTACATATTAAAAAATAATTGTTCATTATCCAATTTATTTCTATATTATTAATAAAATTACGAATATAACTTCATTACCCAATTTTTCCATTTAATTTTTATCAAATTTTATCTTCAAACTAAATAAATTTAATCCATTGCTCAAAAATAAAAATAAATTAAATTGATTATTAATATAATAAAAATAACAATTCTCCATATGTTATTTCTTATAATTTCTTATATATAAATTAAATTGATAATTTCTTAAAAATAACAATTCTCCATATATAAATTAAATTTATTTTAATTTAATATATGTTATTTTTATATTAAATATATGTTATTTTTATTATATTAATAATCAATTTAATTTATTTTTATTTTTGAGCAATGGATTAAATTTATTTAGTTTGAAGATAAAATTTGATAAAAATTAAATGGAAAAATTAGGTAATGAAGTTATATTCGTAATTTTATTAATAATATAGAAATAAATTGGATAATGAACAATTATTTTTTAATATGCTATAAGGGTATAATGGTAAAATTATAATTTACTATTAAGAAATAGGGGTCTGAGTGTCTTTTTTGAAACATTAGGGGGTTTTGTGTCCCTTATTCAAACGTTAGGGGTCTCTGTGTCCTTTTCCCAAATATTTATAAACTACTACAAAAGGCTTAGATCAATACACCGATGAACCTTCTGAAGTTATATTTAATATATTAATTGTTGATCTAGAATAGTCTTAGTAGATAGATTTTTTTTAATTATAAATAATCAATAAATTTTTTATCGTTTAATAGGTATTGATGAAATTGTATAGTGTAATTTCGCCCGATCATATGAATCCATTATGAATTTCAGCGGAAATTTGAATGTGTTCTGGACCTTGAAAGTGAAATTTCAGAAAAAATCATCTCCTGACAATTTATTTATTATATTTTTCAACTTGGCCGACAACATCTTTTTGTCAGACTCATTAATTCATTTGGTCATTTGAGAATGTAACTTTATTATGTCATGACAAACTTCAAAATCTAATTTAGAGTGGGACTCAAATAATTGTAATTAATAATTTATTACATCTGCAGGCGGATATTTTGTTGAGAAAAAAAAGAGAATAAAATCAGTCCCATAATGATTTTAATAAATATCATACTACAAAGAAAATATGCGAAAGATAACTAAGGAATAAAGCTTTTCCACAATGATTTGTAAAATTGCTTTTGGAGAACGGTTATGAAATTATATCAAATTACTAAGAATTTAGTTAACCTCTCAGGAAGTCTATTTCTCGAGTTTAAAATTCGAATGTCAAAAAAGATAAAAGGTTAAAAAAAAATTTAAATATTATCCACCCTTTTACTATTTTAATATACAAAAAGAAGAATTACTTATTTTTAACATAGCAACTGGGGGCATAATATATCTGATGGATTTTTCTATAGAACAAAGCTTATTATATCTCCTATAAAAAATGTCATTTTTTGTTAGGAAAAAGACATTTATATCCCCAAAGTTTGGAGAAATGGTTACCAACGCTCCTAAGTTTTCAAGAAAAGATACTAAAACTTCTTTCTTACTACAATACCCTTTACCTTTATTATCCCAAAAATTAACTTTAATTTTTTTATAGTAAAGAGAAATATAATGTTAAAATAAATGTAATAATTTATACATTTTAAAATAATTTCAATATTTTAAAATATTTTAATATTTTACAATCTATTAATATATTTTATTATGTTAAAGTAAATTTTATGATAAATGTAAACATAATATTAAAATAAATGTATTAAAATTTAAATTATTATGTAAAATAATAATTTTAACATTATTAGTATGTGAGACTTTTTCAATTGTAAAATGTATTTAATGCAAATATTTATTTAAAATCTCTACAATAAATACAAATATATTATTAAATAAATATATTAATTTACATATTTAAATTTATTTTAATATTTTAATATTATTAATCTACAACGTAGATTACATTATTTATATAATATTTGTATTTATTCATTTGCAAGTTAAATTTTTCGAGATACTAAAGGTAAAGGGTATTATGGTCAAAAAGGAGTCTTGATGTCCTTTTTAGAAAACTTGTAGTGTTGGTGACTATTTCTCCAAACCTTAGAGATATAAATACCCTTTTCCCTTTTTCATTTTAAGCAAGTGGCAAACTAAAGATTAAACTATCATAAATTCACAAGATATTCACCACAATAGTTGTAGGAAATTTCTTCTTCCCTAAGTGGAAAATACAAAAAAAAAAAACATAATTGGCAATTTCACTAGCAAAACTAATATTTTATTGCATATCAGGGGCGGAGCTCAGAGTAAATCTTCATGAGGCCCAAGTTCAAATTTCAAGTGTTAGCTGGGGATTAATTTTATTCAGTTTTTTCTATTTATAGCTAGTAATAGTATGTAGGGTATTCCAAAATTTGAGAATTTTGTGACTGATATTTGAAACTATTGTTGCAAGAGAAAGCAAAATGAACAAAATAAAAATCAAAGAGGTAGGCCCAAACTTACAAACTTTTAAAAAAGGCTATGAAAAATAATTAACAAATAAAAATAAAAAATCAGGTTTAATTGATTTTATTTCACAAAATATACAATTAAAGTTTCATTATATGTATCAAGTTTATGTATAAAGTATTCAAGGGCAAATCAGTCATTTTATACCTAATTTTGAATATTTCATTTAAAAACCTCAAAAAAAATTTCAAAGCTTATAGGGTGATGGTCCCCTCTAGGAGTGCGCAAATTTGGGTTTGGATCAACTTGATTGGGTTTTAGGTTGATTCGCTTGGAATATTCGAATTGGATTAGATCAAATCAAAACTTTGGGGTTGAGTCTAGATCGGATCAGGTTATAATTATATGAGGCCGAGGTTGGGTTTGAGTTAAATTTGAATTTGGGTCAATTATGATGGATTCAGATAATGTTCGGAACAGGGGTAATTTTGGGCCTTTTTTGTTTTGATTCTTTTTCAAAATTATCTCATTTTAGTTCATTTTTACAAATTTTAAACTAAAAAAATGAAAACTACTACTATGAAATCAAATGAACAAAAATTAAAATAAACCAAAAATAATATTGTTAAATTATGCTATCCAAAGATTATTGGTTATTATAAAAAAGTAGGACGTAAATTATATATATTGATTACAGTATGGGAGAAAATTGTCATTCTCCCTATATATATATATATATATATATATATATATATAAAGAAAAGGATGTATATGTCAGCAAGAGACTTCGTATTACCTTTGCATTAAGAGGCAAGCCTTTACACTTGTATGAAATTTTTTATTTTTGATTGGTTCTAAATTTTGAAGATCCTCAAAGGACCGCCAAAAGCATACTTGCTTAAACAGTGACCAACATTCTCTTTCAGCCAATTCTTTTACTGGGGCTGAGAGATCAAAGGCAACATTATTGGGGCGGAGCGATTACTTAATTTGACATAAATTAAGAGTAGACGCTGGCTAATGAAAATTACATGCCAACTAAAGATATTGTCTTGAACAAATTGGCATAATAATTTATGCCAACGCTTGATATGAAAGCTTTGTTGCAACAAATTGGCATGAATTATATTTTATCTCTCTTTCTTCAAGGTATTAGGTAATTGCCCTATCCCAAAAAAAAGAAAAAAGAAAAAAGAAAAAAAGGATTAGGTAAATGCATGTGAATTAGACATTTGGCCTCCGGGATCATATATTTATATTAAAGACAACCATATAACCACAAAGACAATGAAAAGTCTAAAAATTATTGTTCAATTTCTAATTCCTCGCAAGTGCGAAAGGAAACATTTTCCAAGAATAAAACTAAGATGCATTTCTAGGAATAGTTTTCCAACTGATCTATATTTTATAATATTTTAAGATTTCTTCATTTTTTTTCAAAAGAAAATTTTAATTTAAGATTAGGCTCATTAAAAAATTAACATCATTATAGATTCATTCAAAATATTATATGTGCATAAATACAGAAAATTCAGGTGACACAATTGCGAGGGGTACTCGGGTTTTAATGATCTTTTTTATCTTAATTAATTATTGGAAAATTTTATTCAATTTTTTTAAATCCTGAGCAAGGTCAACTCCTATATGCTTTTGTACGTATGTACGTGTGCTTGTGTGTATGTGTAATAATTACAATATTGTCTGGTTAATCCACAATTTCATCAGCATCATTAATCCATAGTGAGTTGAGAAATAAGCCATGAATAAGTGTTGAGAAGTTCAAAGATAAAATATTTATTCTGAACAAAACGTCGAATGATATAAAATGTTGAGAATTAATAATAGTTTAGTGTTTGGTTTAAGTTTCATGAATTTTGTGCCAAATATGACGTTGTAAGGTACAAGAATGTCAGGTGTACTTCGCCGAAGAATGGATTAGGAGGGACGACGGATAGGAACTTGATTTACAAACTCAAAGCTACCAAAGTCTCTCTGGTTTAAAATAGAAACTCAAAGCTACCAAACTCACAAGTTCTGGTCTTTGGGAAAATAGAATCCTCAACTGGCTGGCACTCTGATTCAATTATCTAGGCTCATCATGGAATGTGTTACTACAATTACAATGAGCATTTTGTGGAATGGAGAGGTTACGGAGGAGTTTTCTCCGGGGAGAGGAATTCGGCAGGGAGATCCCCTGTCTCCCTATATTTTTGTGCTTTGTATTGAGCGATTGAGTCATGGTATTTCCCAAGCTGTGAGGGGAGGCAATTGGAAACCAATCCGTTTGGCAAAACGAGGAACTCCCCTAACGCATCTTTTTTTTCGCTGATGACTTACTCTTATTTGCGGAAGCCTCAATTAATCAAGCCTATACCATCGATGCAGTCCTGGAGAATTACTGTCAAAGCTCTGAAGCAAAGGTTAACAAATCGAAAACCAAAGTTTTTTTCTCAAAAAATGTGCTATCTAGCGATGCTCAGCTTATTGGCGACGCATTGGGTCTTTAGTCTATTAAGGATTTGGGCTGTTACCTTGACATGCCTTTAATTCATTTGCGGGTAAATAAAGCTACTTACTAGTCCATTTTGGATAAGGTGAACATGAGGCTTACTGGCTGGAATGCGGCTCATTTGTCTTTTGTTGGAAGAGTAACTTTGGCTCAATCGGTGATTCAAGCAATGCCCATTTATGCAATGCAAACAACATGGCTTCTCCCCCCCCCCCCCGGGTGCGGCAGAAAATTGACAAGGCTTGTCGTCGTTTTATTTGGGACGGGAAATCGAAGAGACACAAGCTAAGTATGGTGGGCTGGGACAGAATTTGTACGCCAAAGACTCATGGGGGGCTGGGGTTCAAAAAGTTAGATGCGATGAACCATGCGCTGCTGATGAAGCTAACCTGGGAAGTTGTTTCGAATTCGGAAAAATTGTGGGTGAAGGTGTTTTGTTCTAAATATAGGCTGGATCCTGGTAACTTACCTCTCTCTCTGCCGGAGAAACAAGGGTCCCGTATTTGGATGGCTATCAGGAAAATGTGGGAAGACACCATGCTTGGAGCCCGCTGGACAGTTTGTGATGGGGTGAGAACTCGGTTTTGGCTTGATTGTTGGGTAACGAAGCAAGAACCCTTGATCAACCTTGCCCTCCAACCGATCTCACAGGAGATTATTCATACTTCTGTGAGAGAGTTTGTAACCGAAAATGGGTGCTGGAACTGGCTGAGATTTGAGCATTTGCTGCCTAACTATATCCTCTTGCAAATTGCATCAGTTATGCCTTCCGATTCTCAGCTTGGCAATGATAAAATCTACTGGAGTCTTGATCCCAGAGGTGCTTTTACTGTCCGATCAGCTTACGATTCCATTTGTCGTCACAACCTCACCGTTAAAGATGAAACATGGAGCTTAGCATGGACGTGGAAGGGACCCCAATCTGTACGGCTTTTTCTTTGGCAGATTATGCATGGGAAGCTAAAGACGCATGGCGAGCTGGCTCGATGACATATTCCAGTAGCAATGGCTTGTGATAGGTGCGGGACACCAGTTGAGGACGTTCTACATGCATTGAGAGATTGCCCTTGTATTAAACAGGTTTGGCTGCGACTGGTTGCAGTGGGTGATTATCATGCCTTTTTTCAAGCTAATCTACGCGAATGGATTGTAACCAATCTACAGAACCAGTCAAGTTTTGTTTCTCACATTCTGTGGGAGTGCGTTTTTGGGGTGGCCGTTTGGAGACTATGGTTTTGGAGAAACCACTTCATGGTCGAAGGAAAACTGGTGGACAGCTCAGCAATCATTATGGATGTTATGGCTAGAGCCAATGAAATACATAAAGTGAATATTTCTCCCATGAGTCAGCAATCGAGGAGAAAAGAGATGTTTATCGGCTGGCAACCCCCTCCATGGCCTTGGTGTAAGCAAAATACGGATGGATCAGTTGGAAATACATGGGCTGCAGGGGCTGGTGGTGTTATTCGTGACACGGTTGGGCACTGGATTTCGGGATTTTGTATGAATATTGGGGAGTGTCCGGTGGTTATGGCTGAGCTATGGGGTTTATATCAAGGTTTAAACCTGACGTGGGATGCTGGCATAAAACGTCTGTTGGTGGAAGTGGATAGCCTGTGTGTTTCACAAATGATTTCTAAGCAAGTGGTTGTGCCTAATGTTTTCTATGCTCTAGTTGTTGCTGTTAGGGATCTTCTAAGCAGGAATTGGCAAGTTTCTCTCTCTCACATCTTTCGTGAAGCGAATTCGGCTGCAGATTTCATGGCCAGTATGGCTCATTCAGTCCCTCATGGGTTACATTTATTTACTAGCCCGCCTGTGGGTATTTATTCAATTATATTGCAAGATATATTTGGGGTTACTAAACCCCGTATGGTTCCGTCTTAGCTCGTTTTATTGAGCCCTTTTTAATAAAAAAAAAAGACAACCATATAACCACAAAGACAATGAAAAGTCTAAAAATTATTGTTCAATTTCTAATTCCTCGCAAGTGCGAAAGGAAAC